>CM032229.1:141495000-141647500 GCA_019009955.1 Riptortus pedestris
AAAAATGGGACAGGGAAATAAAAAATATTGTGGAAAGTAAAGCCTTGCCAAAAATATACTATCTTCATTCAGCCTCAAATGAATTCCCGGGCGAAGCCGGGTACCTTAGCTAGTATATATATTAAAATTGTAACCTCTGTCTGTACATTGATTTTTTTCACATAATTTCACGATAACTTTTCGTTTCACCATGTCATAGACACCATAACTGCATTTTGTTTCTTTGGTGTCTGTTTGTTTGTTTGTTTGTTTATTTGTTTGTTTGTTTGTTTGTTTGTTACCTTTTCACGCATAAACGGCTGAACCGAATTTTATGAAACTTGGTATGTATATTACTACTAACCCAACTTAGACTTTAGGCTATATTAATATCCTCTGAGACGAACAGGAGTGGGGGTTATAAGGGAAGCCAGAAATTAAAAATAGCGATATTTCATTTCCTATTGGTTTTTCGGCAAATATGAACATGACAAAAGCTGTTTTTTTTTTGGTTATTTAGAGTAACTTTTCTTATACAAACTTTTTTCGTATACCGAATTATAAACGAGATGTACACTAAATCCTATAGTGGGAGTCAAAAATATTATTTGGCACAAGTGACTCAATCGAACTAAATAAGACTCAGTATGTGAATTAGCACTAACGCCTTTATTATAATAAGCCATACTAACATTTCCAGGGACGGGTAGGAGTGGGGGTTGTAAGGGAGGCCTGAATTTAAAATAGCGGTATTTCGTTTTCTATTCGTTTTTCGGCATATATAAACATATCAAAAGTTGTTTATTTTGTTATTTAGAGTAACTTTTGTTATATACACTTTTTTCATATACCAAATTATAAACGAGATATACACTAAAACCTATATTGGAAGTGAACAATTTTATTTGACACAAAAGACTCAACCGAACTAAAATAAAACTCAGTATGTGTGTTAGCACAAACGCCTTTATTATAATAAGCCATACTAACATTTCCAGGGACGGGTAGGAGTGGGGGTTGCAAAGGAGGCCTGAATTTAAAATAGCGGTATTTCGTTTTCTATTCGTTTTTCGGCTTATATAATCATATCAAAAGTTGTTTATTATTTTGTTATTTAGAGTAACTTTTGTGGTATTCATTTTTGTCTTTTAACAAAGTATAAACGAGATATACACTATAAACTAAAAGCGGGAGTCCACTATTTTATTAGGCTCTAAACGATTGAACCTAACTTAACAAAACTCGGTATGTCGATTAGCATTAATTCTTCCATGATTATAAGCTATATTAAAATGTTTAGGTTAGAACGGGAGTGGAGGTTATAAGGGAGGCCTGAAATAAGAATTCGCGATATTGTGATTCTTATTGGTTTTTCAGCGATATTTTATAAAAATACCATCATTAGTCAGTCAACTACGATTTCCTGGGGCATCGTCGGTATATTAACTAGATTGTATACAGAAAATACGTACATTATAGACGATATTTAATAATAATAAATGCTATTCATGATTGTGATTTGAATTATTCACTGTGTGTGAGAGGGAATGATTAGAGACTTATTTTCATTTATTCTTCAAATCAAAAATTTTATTTTCCCAACGGACCCTTACGGGAAGAAATGAGCCCAGACGGGAAGAGCAGTTGTACACGTTGAAGTATTTGCCAAAAACAAAATAGAATATTTCCGTCTCAAATGATTTCCCGAGCGAAGCCGGGTACCTTGGCTAGTAGATATATATATATATCTACTAGCTCAGATACCCGGCTTCGCCCGGGAATTGATTTGATGCTGAATGGTGGTGGTATTTTTTTAGCAAGGCTTTACTTTGCACAATATTTTGACATTTACCCGCCCCAGGGTTTAGGGTTAATTCCCGTTGTTGGCATTTGTTAATAATAAAATTAATTTTTTATGTAAGCCTTCACTGTCCTCCAAATTGTCATATTTCCCGTAGACAAATAGACAATGAAATATCGCGAATTTTTATTTCAGGCCTCCCTTATAACCCCCACTGCCGTTCTAACCTAAAAATTTTAATGTAGCTTATAATCATGGAAGAATTAATGCACATTGACATACTGAGTTTTTGTAAGTTCGGTTTACTCGTTAGCGCTCAATGAAATCGTTGACTCCCGCTTTAGTTTATAGTGTATATCTCGTTTATACTTTGTTAAAAGACAAAAATGAATATGACAAAAGTTACTCTAAATAACAAAATAAACAACTTTTGTTATGTGCATATTTGCCGAAAAACCAATAGGAAACGAAAGACCGCTATTATTAATTTCAGGCCTTCCTTATAACCCCCACTCCTGCCCGTTCCTAGAAATGTTAGTATGGCTTATTATAATGAAGGCGTTAGTACTAATTCACATACCGAGTTTGGTTTAATTCGGTTGAGTCTTTAGTGCCAAATAACATTGTGGACTCCCGCTATAGTTTTTAGCGTATAACTCATTTATACTTCCGTATACGGCAAAAGTGTATATAACAAAAGTTACTGTAAATAACAAAATAAACAACTTTAGTTTTGGGCATATTTGCTGAATAAGCAATAGGAAACGAAATATCGCTATTTTTAATTTCAGGCCTCCCATATAACCCCCACTCCTGCCCGTCCCTAGAAATGTTAGTATGGCTTATTATAAGGAAGGCGTTAGTACTAATTCACATACCGAGTTTGGTTTAGTTTGGTTGAATCTTTTGTGCCTAATAAGTTGTTGACTCCCGCTATAGTTTTTAGCGTATAACTCATTTATACTTCTGTATACGGCAAATGTGCATATAACAAAAGTTACTCTAAATTACAAAATAAACAACTTTTTTTATGGGCATATTTGCTGAAAAAGCAATATGAAACGAAATATCGCTATTTTTAATTTCAGGCCTCCCTTATAACCCCCACTCCTATTTGTCTTAGAAAATATTAATATAGCCTAAAGTCTAAGTTGGGCTAGTAGTAATATACATACCAAGTTTCATAAAATTCGGTTCAGCCGTTTATGCGTGAAAAGGTAACAAACAAACAAACAAATAAACAAACAAACAAACAAACAGACACCAAAGAAACAAAATGCAGTTATGGTGTCTATGACATGTGAAACGAAAAGTTATCGTGAAATTTCGCGAAAAAAATCAATGTACAGACAGAGGTTACAATTTTATATATATATAGATATATATATATATATACTAGCTAAGGTACCCGGCGATGCCCGGGAAATCATTGCTGACTGACTAATGATTGTATTTTTATAGCAAGACTTCAATGTGTACAATTGCACTTCCCTCCACGATGTATTGTTTTTTCAAAACAGCCAATCCTAAAGTGTAACTTTCAGGGTTAATAGAATAGAAATTTTAGTTTTGAAGAATATATGAAAATGGGTTCCTAATTTATCCCTCACGACTTTTTGACTCACGGTTTTTGAATAATTCAAACCATAATCATGGTTTCACAATTAAATATCATCTATAATGAACATATTTCCTGCCAAAAATCAAACCAAGCACATATAGTTTTAGCATAGTTTTATACATAAGATTATATTCGTATTAGTAAGCCTCAGTGGAAATCACTTCCCGTCGTGGCAGCATTCCACAGGAAATAACTAAACTCAATTACCTCCCGTCCATTTCCGCTCTCGCAGGAGCGTTATCATCGTTGTTTTCCTTAGAATATTGATTCAGAATATTATTTTAATAATTTATCTCCCTGATGGAACTAAATAATAGATCCCTAAACATAATTTCATTTATGTTCAAAAAGCTAGATGAGGGGAAGAGAGCCCCCCTGCAACCTAGTAATACTTTAAACATTCATATCGAGTATATATTAAATACCAGAAATGCTCTTATAGTTTACATTTCTATTGGAAATAAATAACAAAGTTATAGGGAAAATAAATAAATAAATGAGGAGGCGACGGAGATTTATAAGCTCACTAATCCGAATCATACTTACAACTATCATATAAGACTAAAACATAACATCTTTTGTCATAATATGCATTTATTAAAAACACTTAAATAAGCACTAATAAAATTAATGACTCCCGCAATGGTTTTAGCGTATATGCCGTGTTAACTTCATTTACGGCAAAAGTAAATACAACAAAAGTTACTTTAAATAACAAAAGTAAACAACTTTAGCTATGTGCACGTTTGCCGAAAAAAGAATAGAAAATGAAAATTGCGAATTTTTACCTCAGACCTGTCCTATAACCCTCCATTCCCGTTTGAACCTAAACATTTTAATATATCTTATAATCTTGAAAGAATTAATGCTAATTCGCATACCAATTTTCGTTAAATTCGGTTCAATCTTTTGAGCTCAACAAAATTGTTGGCTTCCGCTTTAGATTTTAACGCATATCTCGTTTATGTTATACAGCAAAAGTGAACATAACCAAAGTTACTTTAAATAACAAAATAAACAACTTTTGTCATGTGCATATTTGCAGAAAAACCAGTAGAAAAAGAAATATTGCTATTTTTAATTTCAGGCCTCCCTTATAGCCCCCACTCCTGCCCGTCCCTAGAAATATTGGTATGGCTTATGATAATTAAGGCGTCAGAGATAATACACATACCGAGTTTTATTTAGTTCGGTGGACTCTTTTGTGCCCAATAAAATTGTTGGCTCCCGCTAAAGTTTTAACGTATAACTCATTTATACTTAGGTATACGACAACAGTGTATATAACAAAAGTTACTCCAACTAACAAAAGAAACAACATTTGTTATGTTTTTATTTTCGGAAAAACCAATAGGAAACGAAATATCGCTATTTTTAATTTCAGGCTTCCCTTATAACCTCACTCCTGCCCGTCCCTAGAAATGTTGGATGGCTTATTATAATGAAAGCGTTAGTGCTAATGCACATACCGAGTTTTATTTATTTCGGTTGGGTCTTTTATCCCAAATAAAATTGTTCACTTCCGCTATAGGTTTTAGCGTATAACGCATTTAAACTTTGGTAAACGACAAAAGTGTATATAACAAAAGTTACTCTAAATAACAAAATAAACAACTTTTGTTATGTACATATTTGCTGAAAAACCAATAGAAAACGAAATATCGCTATTTTTAATTTCAGGCTTTCCTTATAACCCCCACTCCTGTTCGTCTCAGAGAAAATTAATATAGCCTAAAGTCTAAGTTGGGTTAGTAGTAATATACATACCAAGTTTCATAAAATTCGGTTCAGCCGTTTATGCGTGAAAAGGTAACAAACAAACAAACAAACAAACAAACAAACAAACATACACGAAAGAAACAAAATGCAGATATGGTGTCTAAGACATGTTAAACCAAAAGTTATCGTGAAATTTCGAGAAAAAAATCACTGTACAGACCGAGGTTACACTTTTATATATATATATATATATATATATATATATATATAAAATTGTAACCTTTGTCTGTACATTTATTTTTTTCGCGAAATTTCACGATAACTTTTCGTTTCACATGTCATTGGACTGCATTTTGTTTCTTTCGTGTCTGTTTGTTTGTTACCTTTTCACGCATAAATGGCTGAACCGAATTTTATGAAACTTGGTATTTATATTAATACCATCCCAAAAAAGTCTTTAGGTTATATTAATCCTCTCAAAGACCAACAGGAGTGGGGGTTATAAGCGAGGCCTGAAATTAAAAATAGGGATATTTCGTTTCCTATTGGTCTTTCGGCAAAAATGCACATTACAAAAGTTATTTGTTTTGTTATTTAGAGTAACTTTTGTTATATACACTTTTCCCTTATACCGAATTATAAACGAGATATACGCTAAAAATTATAGCGGGAGTCAACAATTTTATTTGGCACAAAAGAATCAACCGAACTAAATAAAACTCGGTATGTGTATTAGCACTAACGCCTTCATTATAACAAGCCATACCAACATTTCTAGGGATGGGCAGGAGTGGGGGTTGTAAGGGAGGCCTGAAATTAAAAATAGCGATATTTCGTTTCCTATTGGTTTTTCGGAAAATGTGCATATAACAAAAGTTGTTTATTGTGTTATTTAGAGTAACTTTTGTTATATTCACTTTTGTCTTATATAAAAGTATAAACGAGATATACACTAAAACTTTAGCGGGAGCCAACAATTTTTAACGATTGAGCCGAACTTAACCAAACTCGGTATGTGAATTACCATTAATTCTCCCATGATTATAAGCTATATTTAAATTTTTAGGATCGAACGGGAGTGGAGGTTGTAAGGGAGGCCTGAAATAAAAATTCGTGATATTTCGTTGTCTATTTGTTTTTCGACAAACGTGCACATAACAAAAGTGGTTTACTTTGTTATTTAGAGTAACTTTTGTTTCATACACTTATGTCGTAAAATGAAGTAAATATGGGATATAAGCTAAATCAATAGCGGAAGTCGACGATTTTATTAGTACTCAATAAATCTCCAATCATCCACTAATTACAAAAATACTAGAACTAATTCACGCACTAAACACTTGCAATTTTAAAATGTTGTGGTTACCCGGACACAAGGACATTAAACAAATGACTGATATTGACAAACATGCAAAACTAGCAACAAAAATGACTACTACCGACATAATTACACTAACACCAACAGACCTCAACAAGATTGTACAAACAAAAATACTCCAAGACTGGCAAATACACTGGTTACGTACTGACAACAAATTATTGGAAATAAAACGCAATGTTACAGGATGGACAAAGAAACAGAACGTATATTCAAGAAGAGACCAAGTCGTGCTCACAAAACTACGTGTTGGACATAAATACCTGACATATTCTTACATAATGAACAAAAAAGACAAGCCTACTTGTACTCATTGCAACACTGGACTAACTATAAAACACTTACTAACAGAATGCATATTACGAGCTTACTTAAACATTCCACATGACTTGAACGAACTACTGACTGAGGGTAGCCCACATATTGCCACGATTCTGACATATTTAAAAACAATAGGGCAGTTTGAGAATATTTAATTACATATTTTAAAATTTTTAATGTGTGTGCGTGCTTATATGTTTGTGTGTGTGTATGTGTGTGTGTGTGAGTGTGCGTACGTGTGTGTGTGAGTGAGAGAGACCTATTTAGAATTTGTTTCAAAGTTATCAAGTTTTCTTTTCAATTATTTATTTACCGACTGTTTTTATTTCTATGTTGTGTTCGTGTTCTTCTTTTGTTTTGTGTTGCGTTCCCTTAGTTTTGTTATTACATTATTTCGTTTAAAATTTTCTTTTATTTTGTTTATGTTGTTTGTTGTTGTTTTTTGTTTTTGTTTTGTTTCCCCCCATGTCTAAGAAGAGCAAAGTCGCCATAGTTGCGGAGCTCTACGTAATAAATAAATAAATTATTAGTACTTATTTAAGTGTTTTTAATATAGGCATATTATGACAAATGATGTTATGTTTTAGTCTTATCTATTTCGATTATTTAGTTCTGATTCGGATTAGTGAGGTTATAAATCTCTCCCCCCCACCCCCTTCTCCTCATTTATTTATTTTCCCTAGAAAATAACTTTGTTATTTATTTGAAATAGAAATTTAAACTATAAGAGCATTTCCATTATTTAATTTGTATAATGTATTATTTAAAAAAAATCGTGCTGAATTTTCTCAAGGAATAGCGGAAGTAGTAGGGAATCAAACTCTTTGATTTTGGTAATATATTATCTTATTTCCGATATCTTCATGTTATTGAAACAAATATGTACTATCATAACAATTAAACGTTAATGGTAATGCCATTATGACAAAAGACAATATGCGTTTAAACTCGATATGATTGTTTAAAGTATTACTTAGGTTGCAGGGACGGCTACGATCTCGTCCCCTCGACTAGCTTTTTGAATATAAATGAAATTATTTTTAGAGTAACACTATTATTTAATTCCACCAGGTAGATAAATTATTACAATATTATTTTGAATCAATAATTTAAGGAGAAGAATGTTGATAGCTCTAATGCGAGAGACGGGAGGCTAATAAAGTCAATTGAGTTTACTTATTTCCTGTTTAATGCTGGTATTACGGGAAGTGATTTCCACTGAGATCTACTATTATGAATATAACCTTACGTGCTAAACTATGCTTAAACTATATGTGCTCGGATTGGTTTTTGAACGGAAATATGTTCATTATAGATGATATTTAATTGTAATAAATGCTATTCATGATTATGGTTTGAATTATTCAAAAACGGTGAGTCAAAAAGTGGAGAGGGATAGATTAGGAACACATTTTTATTTATTCTTCATAACTAAAATTTCTATTCTATTAATACCCAAAATTTGCCACAGGATTGGCTATTTCGGAAAAACATTACGTCGTGGAGTGAAGTGTATTTGTACACATTGAAGTCTTGCTATAAGAATACCATCATTAGTCAGTCAACAATGATTTCCCGGGCATCGCCGGGTACCTTAGCTAGTATATATATATATATATATATATATATATATATATATATATATATATATATATGTCTCTAGCGTTTGCCATTTTTGTCGACTAAACTCGATATTTAAACGTTTTATATGAAATATATATCAAGATCGTTACAACCTAAAATTTAGATGGGGAGAATTTCGACAATTAAATTACATTATAAGTCAAGTCGAAAATGTTATAGAGGTGTTAAAGGAGTTATTTGGGGTTTTCAGCCTTCAGTATACCCCACTCCTACTCATATCATATTAATAATAACCTGTTATATCATGAACCACACCATTCCAAGCTTAAATGCCAAATATTGCTTTAAAGAGACCTTTATTATATGAGGTACATGCAAATTCGTTGAGTGATGGCATCAAGGTTATTTTCGTTCTTCTTTCGAACATGTTTATTTGATCTATACCATTCACGATATTTTACCATTTAGTCAACCCTGAACATCATATTTGTTATTTGCAGAAATTGGGCCTGGAATAATGGGAGGGGGAGTTCAAAAATTCAAATTATTTCTGTTATTATGAGTTGGATCGTAAAATGGCATGGAACCAATTTGGTTAAGCTATTGATGATTTACAATTGCTGTTCTATATTTTTCGTGACTCAAGTATTAAGCGAGTTATTCATACACTCGTGTTTTCACCCTTCTGTAACCTGCTCCCCCCGGCCTTTTTACTCGTTGGTTTTTTTTTTTACATAGAAATAGGGAAAATGTGATAAGATAAGATCACAAGTGTGCTATACCAACAGGTGGGAAATCTGCTTAGTTTACGCAGACCCTGCGTGACGGACGTGTTTAGCCCGGGAGGGATTAAGGAGTCCATTTAATGATTCCGTCACTAAATAAATTACTATTTGATGTGAGAATCGAACTTACAAAGATCGGTTTATCAGGTGAGATAATTAAATAAATTGTAAAATATAAACAAATGGAACAGTATGCTCAAAATCTTCCATAAATTCTCTCACTCTCCCTTATTACAATTCAGACTTCGATAAGTCTAAAGTTTTAGGTGTCTACTTCCTATAAACGCATTTCATTATACATTATGAGCGCTACTATTTTATTTTAAGTGATGCGGAGATGTACGTTGGATATTTCTTGTTTTTTTCCCTGTCATTTTGGATGTACCCCCACTATCATTTTTATGGTTCCTGTTTTCTGTGATGAGGTCCGATTGTAAATTATTTATCAATCAATGTATGTGTGGGTGTGTGTACGTACGTACGTATGTTTATGTATGCATATGTATATGTATATTTATATGTATAAGCTACCCTGAAGGAGGAAATTACGACAATCATTAGCAAAAATACCATTTTCTGCCATTTATTTCCTATTGACAATTCACCAATTATGCTCATCACCAATTTGTTTTGTTCTTTTATAAAATGTTTTATTTATTTTACTTTTGTTTTTTTGATATTGTTATCCCTTATTTATTTCAATTTTTACAATTTTTGAATTTTTGAAAGGAATCACCTTAGATGTGAGGTCCATAAATAAATAAATTCATCAATCTGGAAACTCAATAACTCATTAGTACTACAATAGTTAAAGGATTGAAGTCGCATTTTTGACGCCACTTCCAGTAACAGAGGGGTGTTGTATTATTACATCTGTCTCTACTTTAGATGTTCTCAACCCAAATGTTCCGTTTGATTATAACCATTTTGAGTTAGAATCCTGTATGATGTAAAATGAGATTGTTTTTACAAGGGAAGAAACAATGCCATATTCAAATCATAATAGACTAAGTGCGGAATCGGCAGCATTGCAAATTAAGAGGGGCCCCGGTTGTTCTGGGGATTAAAGGCTTGGGTAGAGGTTGAAGGAGGCGGGAAGGTGCGTGGGTTTAACGATGATCTTAAACCTAAGATATATTCCAAAGCACGTTTTCAATCCTGAGCCGAAAATCTCCCTTGTCTCCCATCCCAATATTTAGCACGAGTATAATAAACCCCTTTCTCCCTTCGTGCTAATCTTCGGGAGAAAAGTGGTGGACAACATTACCATTATTTATTTTGCAGGATTTCTTTGGAATAAAATATGGTAAACCATTTGCGCCGTCTGTCATTTTTGTTTACTTATAAAGACATTTAGCGCTTTACACTAATACATATTTTGGGGATCAGGTTAGACATGTCTGTATACTTGGGCGTTCGTTTTAATACCCTTGGTATATCTGGAATAGTGTGATCGATTCCACAAGGGACCAAATTGTTTTATTTAGTGACAAACTCACTAAATAAAATGCTTATCACTAAGGGCAAGGTGGTAGGTAACCTGCAGATAGCCGTCACAACTAACCGTGGTAGCAGAAAGTGGACATTTAAATATAAAAATTGTATTCATATTTATTATTATTTATTTCCGTTCCATTTTGGCTACAATGGCTAACTGGGTCTTGTTATCTACGGACTACCACACGTCTCTAGCTTGGGGAGACTAAGTATATTATTTAATGATTTTTTCACTAATTAAATCCCTATTTCCCAGGCGGGAATCAAACTCGCCACTGATTAGCATGTGAGACTAAAACCAATGCTTTAATTCACATAGTTAATCGGAGTCCTGATATTCATATTTAAATGTTCTACTTCTTTCACATGTGGCTCTGGCTCCATGTGGCTATGATCTTAATACTCTTGGTAAATCGAAACACACATACTCACCGAATTAAGAAGATAATGACGATGTTATGTATGTATGTATGTATATGTATGTATGTATATATATATATATATATATATATACATACATCAACATATTTGAACTACCGGGTTTGGCTTGGGGAATATGTAGACTTGTTAATAAATGTATGATATGGCATTGCAAGGCCTAACTATACACTGTATGTTTACATTCGCCATCTCAGTATTTACATATGTCTTGTTTTTATAGCTCTCTGTGATATATGGGGACTTGATGAACTATTTTAGAGTCTCGATAAATATATTTATTTCATACTCTCTTTTTAAAGCATTTTGGTCCATATTAAATGCTTAAAACGGATTGTATTCATCATTATTATACACGAGGCATCAATAAAACCTTTTTCCGCTAAAAAATGTTTTCATCACAACAATGATCCCTAATTTATTTATCTAATAAATTTATGTCCTAGCGGGCCAAAAAATAAAAATATGTATTCAGTATTATCTTAATGATCGTAATTAAACATTTCATAGCTGGGTACAACTCCTTGCACTTTCACTCCCCTGATGCGTTGTATTTATTTGTAAATTTTTATTTCTGACCATTATGCAATTGTAATGTTTTTATATCTCACTTTCAGAGAATAGTATATGCCATTACAGAAATTAAATGACATATAGTTATAAATCAATGAGGAATTCTACATCCATTCCAGCAAACGTATGCACTTTTAAACAATTATTTTTTGTTTGAAAAGATTAGTTTTCATAATAGATTAAAGCTTGACACTTTTTAGAGGCTTTAATAGAAGATTATTTTTATCTTCACTAAATGTACGAAAAAAAATGATAACTAACATTTGTCTCACTTCAGTGATTATATTGTTCAATTCCTAATCAATCTCTCTTACTATTCAAAACATCATGGACAATATAAATTATCATTGACAGCTGTTCAGTCGTCATTTCAATTTGAATCTCCCGCGCTCGCTGAGTTCACAAACCCGCCACACATATGCAGATCACCAAGGCTGTGGCCTACAGCGGAAACTACGTTGCAGCTAAAGAAGGCATCGGCTAGTTACAAGGATACAGTCAGTTGGTCTTAGACGCTCGCTGGGGTCGTTTCTACGGCCAGTGGGGCCTTGCCCCTCTCCCTCCGCTACAGATAACCGCTTCATAGATAACAGTTCAGTTGGAATACAACCGTCATAGAGTTACAGTCAGTTTTTCATCTCCCGCAAAGCTGCCATCCTGTGCGGATCACCGCAACCGGCTGGAAGTCGGATCTTCTACGGAACACAGAACATAGCAACGAAGGAGGACTCCACTTCTAGGAACGTTTTCGTTTCCCGCAGGTGCCTATTTTAATAATGCTAGCATTATTTGCGCAAATTATCAAATGAGTACTCACACAATATAGGACCTATCGCTCATTCTATGTATATATATATATATATATATATATATATATATATATATATATATATATATATATTGCCGCTAAATTAGTTTATAAAGTTAAGTTCTTTCTGTTTCTTGTTCAACCTCTATTTATAACGTGTATTATATGTAGTTTTAATCAATTCAATATACTTAACTCTTAGGAGAACTCAAATAGTTAATTGTGTTATTTCCCCTCATCTTTCCAATAGAAATAGAAAAATGGTTCAGTCTAATGCTCTCTCTTATTCTCGCCTTTAAAAAGCTTCCCGCCAAAACAACAGCATTAATCATTATTAAAAATTATAGAACAATAAAGTTTGTTCCAAGCCAAAAATTAACTTGAGGCCAATAAAAAAATATTGTAATGGAGAATACACATTTAAAGCACAATAGTTATTTTCATTACTAGGACGCAAAGTTGGCGTTTTCGGTGCGAGGCCTAGTTTTACAAGCGAGGCTCAGCCGAGCTCGGAAATTTGGCCAAGCACCGAAAGCCACTTTTCGTACGTGTAATGAAAATTACTTTTCATTATACTGCTCAAACATAGTAAAAAAAAATATCCATTTCAGTTATAATTGATTCATTTTTATAAAGTAACACAAATCAAATTTAGACAGCTGTTACATATTAAAATTTATATTAATTGAACAATTGTTATTATTAGATATATTTAGACATTTATTGGGTAATGTTTTTTTCGATTCCTGATAAAGTTCGGTTTGCCATACATTCTACAAATTCAGGATTATCTCTAAAAAGGTCGTCTACCGTGAACGGTACCACTTCATATTTAGCTCGTGATTTAGCCGGTAGTAGTTCCTCCGTTGCTTTCCGTGCTTCTTCTATAATAACCTCCGGTATTTCAAGATGATCTTGAGCTCCGGACATTGTAATTAAATAGCAAACACAGGTTACCTCTGAACTGAAATCGCTCAATAACATAAGATAACCAAGAGTAAGTTTTCCAAAACATCTGTTTTACTTTGCTTCCTAGGACGGAAAAGTAAAACATCTGTTTTACTTTGCGTCCTAGGACGGAAAATAGCTACTTTGCGTACTCAAACTGGATATTGAAAACACATGCTTTGCGTGCAGTATAATGAAAACATATTTATAAATTAAAATAAACAACTTTTGTAATGTACGTGATGGCCGAAAAACAAATGGATAACTAAAAATTCACGAAAATCGTACAAAAGATTCTTCTCGACGAGCCTCTCCGTAACCCCCATTTTGTTTTTCCGTAGTTTTAATATAGCCTGTAATGAACAAGGATTTTTTTTTATGAAAACTGATTTATCAAAAGTTTTTTTGAATAAAAAAATACAAACCTATGGCCATACGTGTTTTTTCCTGAAAACTAACAAGAATCAAATTTTTCATTTTATGGCAACTCCTATTCCTACCGCTCTAATGAATATTGGCGATGCCTGTACTATATCTTAGTAATAATTATAATACATGAATGAGATTCACCAAATTTTGTTTAGTGCTTTATGCGTGACTAACTACACAGACACTGAAGATAATTTTCAATTCACAATTTTATTCAAATTATCAGATAAAGTGCCAATATATAGCAAATGTTATTTTTTTGTATGCATAGTTTGATGTATGTATTACATTGAAAATATGAAATACCTATTTATTAACTTATTTGATTTACCTGTAGATAAATTCAAGTAGAAGGCTTAATTGAGCCATAAAATTAATTGAGTCTGTTGCTGTTTCATGGTTTTTAGGTAATACGTATACAAGAAGAAACACTAAAACCCTGATTTGGACAAAATTTAATCTCTGGTGAATATTAAAACCTTCAAATGCTTTCTTTATTACGAGGAAATCGCCAAATAGCATTTTTCGACCTTGTATTCAAATGGATAGTAGCTGTAAATCAGTATCTTTTGTCGACTTTTTTTCTTTGCGGTATATTCCAAAGGAAATGGGGAAAGAGATTTAATTGAAAATTGAAATCTCTTTTATTTCCTTCCCCTCTTTCTATTTAAGGGACAGAATTTTTACGAGTCGAGTTGTCCCCTTTTTACGGGAAAATAACTTTGTCAAGAGGACAGACGGATCTAAAATCTAATAAATGGCGAATTCAGTTACCAGTTCGGACTCTCCTTTATTGGAGAGCAACGTCTCTTTTAAAGAAACATAATATCCTGAGCCAACACATCCAGATTTTTATTCTACCAGCTGTGAAATAGGGGAAACAATCAAACGGAAGGTTACTTCGTTTGAATAGTCATTTTTCCCCCTGATGTTTCTCCGGAATATTTCACCTGGAATATTCCAGTTTGTTCATGTGTATGAAACTCTCAGCGAGTTCTTTTAATCGGAATAGTAAAATTATAAAGGTTTTAGCGCTGTCAAATTTTTGTAGCAAGATGGGTATGAATGTATCAAGTGTGGCTATTCTTTTGAGATATCCTCTAAATTAAATTTTTGCCCAATATCATTCCTTGAGGGAAACTAGATATTGAAGTTGTAACTAACCCTCTATCATCAAGAATTTTTTTTTATCATTATCAAACACTATAATAAACGTTGATAAAAAAAACAAATGTGAAATGGGCACCGCATGACTTCCTGGTACTATTGAATTAAATGAACAAAATGTCTTATTGCTCTTCATTTAAAATTGTAGCATTTGAAAGTAATTTGCAATATTTCCGTTCCAACACAACGCTATTCAAAGTTTTTGTACCTCGAATAGGTTCAGAGGAATTCAAAATTTTTAATGTTCATTTTCTCCCTCTTCCAACCCTCCCACTCCTTAGTAGATGGTGGCATACAAATAGGCATTAGATTAGACACTGATATTCCTAATATGAAATTTTATCATTCGTAGGCTAGCGGGTTTTGAGTAATGCTAGATTTGTACGCCCGTACGTACTTATATAAGTAACCCGAACTAGACAGTGTGTTCAGGGATAAACAAATAACCCGAAAATTTTCACCATATTGCAATAACTTCTATACTTGGTACAAGGTAGTACTAATAATAATAAAAAAAAACGATTTCCGACTGGAAAGATTTGAGGCTTAGGTAGGGGCTAATACGTATGATCATAGATATCTCTTTATTTTTAGCGAGATCAAACATAGTTACTAATCAAATCTTGGTCATAATGTCATGTCGAACAATAGTTGTTTCTCTAGACATAAAATTGGCAACATAAACATATATTAAAGTTATAACGTTACTAAACATTTCATGTCAACATAAATTACAAATTTTGTTTTCGTGTGGTTTTAATTTTCAGTGAAATATTGATTAGCAATTATTTGATATGATATCACATTAGAACATTTTATTCAATCAACTTATTACCTAAAATGCACAGTTATCATTCATTACTCATTATCATAGCAAGTAAATAATTAGATACCTTTTTGTCATCGGCTCCGACATGGTCCTGAAGGTGTGGCTCGCCGGATGACGCAGCGTACCCACTGTCGTTATTGCCATTAGGATCACCCCTTACAGGCAACCTGAAAAACATTTATTTTATTTTCAGTTGGCTAATTATATAAACTCATTTCAATTTTCAGGATGTTTGAATTTGGGTTTAATGCAGAGTGGAGCAGAGGAAACGAATGTTTTTCGTGATCCGCCGGTACACGCCAATGAGAGTGGGTATTGTACCTTGAATGAATGTTGGATGGCTGCGCATACAATGCAGTTTCAATCGCTATGGAGCATTGGAGCATAGAGAATCGTGTGTTCGTTGTCGAGCAGTACTTTAGAAACAATGATTCCGTAGTTACAGTGCAACGTCTTAGGTGTCGAGGTGTAGTGCCTAATCGAAATAATCGCAATCGATAGAAATACTCAAATCACAATAGATGACCTGAAGAATTTCATTCGCCAGGAAATTGAAGCCGTGCCGACTGAAATGTCGGAGAGAGCCATGCGTAACTTTCGGTAGAGGATCCAAATTTGTATCCAGGAAGAAGGATGTAATCTCCATGACATTATTTTTCAAACCTAATTAAAGTATGTATACTTCAAAACATTATTAAAAAATCTCTCACTTAATGCTTGTTTTTATTATTTTTATCAAACCCCGCCCCAATCATTCAAAAGTAAAAAACATGCACTTCCTCTGCTCCATCATTTGCATTGGATAGAAGGAGGATAGGTTACGTCGCAAAATATATTACATATCATATTTACTTCAGTGGTTTTCCATTAATAAATGGTGAACCTTAACATACTTACAAAATATACGAAGGTTATAGGAAATTTCGTAATTGTAAACCTCTGTAGGGTTAGCTTATTCAGGAATATTTGAGTTAAAACACGTAGTGACTATTACATTTTTTAATGAGTGGTCGTCAAACATTTATCGATTCGTCGTACAGTGGCAAATATATTACGATTTCACAATTTTCTTTCTTTCTCATCTAAAATAGTCACTTTTCATGTTCAAATTTCGGTCATTAACGAGATCATGCCTTAGTTTCAAATGAAAACTTAAATACCAAGTATACTAACAAACAAATAAAAAATAAGTTTGATGCAATGGAAATGTAGATTTTGACGTAGGCATTTTCACAAGAACAAGTTAGACCCAAAAAAAATCCATCGAGGAAGTTCTGTATTAGGTAAGTGAAGGAAAAACTTCTTGGGTATGTCATAAAGCACAACTACTTCATCACAAATGTATTTGAAGGTAAGATTATTGCTAGAGGGGAAGAAAGAGGCCTGGGAAGTTAATTTTTTAATGTATCAATCATGTCATGGACTTAAAGCAAGTAAAGTAATATCAAAAGTCAGAAAGAAATTTTTCAGAACAAAAGTGGTTATTCATTTTAAATTTGATTCTTTTACGTGGTGCTCAACCCCACATTTTTAGGGTGAACAATCAATAAGACACCTTTGCCGATGTTTCGGTACTTTTTATTACTTTTTTCGAGGAAAAACTGTTATTACTTAGATCTGCAAAGGAGAAAATGTAGGGGTGGGGTCTTACATGAAAGTAATGTCTCAGAATTTCTTAGAAGAACATTAAGAAATAAAAAAGTCCGTCACACAGGGGCTGCGTAAACTAAGCAGATTTCCAATGTGAAGTTTTACAATAGAGAAATTTGCCTACTGGTAACACAACACCACCGTGATTAAATACAAACGGTAATGAGAAATCTTTCAGTTAATTAAAATAAATTCCCAAATGAAATGGCTTCTGAATTGTAAGAATAATTTATATTTTAATAACTCAAATTTTAGTAGTCCAAGAACTAAAGGAGGGAGGGAGGTGGATGAACAGAACGTATTTGCATAAGTCTCACAAAGTAACGAGGGTAAGACGAGGTGAGAAACGACAGGTAAGGTTAGAAGAAGCTTCCACCTGAGCCGAGCAGTTACGGAAACGGCCAACCTAATCCGAACTATACCCGTCCACATGTCCCACAGACTTCATAAAAATGCAAACAACTCGGTCAATATTCAAGATAGAGAATAAATGTGTATAACAATATTTATAGTAAATTTTATTTGCATTAAGATTGATTTTATACAATTTTTCGATCTCATGCATAATAACGGAGATATTTGGAATTTTCGAAAATCCTCCCCTCTTAACCCCCCTCCTTCTAGTCCGATTTCAGCCATTAACGAACTTGATCTGTCATTTTACATAGATCGGTAAAAATATCGAGTTTCGTAACGATCAAACAAAAATTGCGACCGCTAGAGCGTTAACAGACAAATATATATATAATTTTGAACGGAACTCATTTTCATCATCTCGTGGGTAGGATCGATGGACATTTCAAGACATTTTTCGAAAATCGCGTCATGAGTACGCGCGAGTTCCCTTAAGCGAAATATGCTAAAAAAATGCTAAGACTTGGTGTGTAAAATGTATATTATTTCAAATCTAGGAAAACATAAGAAAAACTACCGAAACGTCACCAAATCTGTCTTTTTGATGTGAGGCCACTTTAGCCTAGCTCTTTGGAGATTCGATTGTGGATATCTTACATCTCCATCATTATAAATTTAATTATTAGCTGAGTTGTAAAAAGTGGACGTTAATAAATAATAAATAAATTTAATTTGTAGTCGATTCCAAGAGGTTGCTTTACGTGGGACAACACAATTCTCATGAGTCTATTTCGAACATTCAACGAGACCTTTTTTGGCTAAAAGCTTAAAATGGTTCATTATCAGTATCTCAAAACATATTTTGTGGCTCCTGGAGAGCGAAAAAAATGAATCTATATTGATAGTTGAGTAAAACGTGTCATGCCAACGTCCTTCATAGTCTATTTTAATAAAAAGAAAAGAAATGTCTGCCCTATTTGGAAATTGAATTTATACAAAGATTTATATTACGTTTTTTGGGCGCAATATTTGATCATTTTTTTTTCCATAGACTACTCCTGCTTCTATACTCAATTTGCAAATACTTGTTTTATAGAGAAACAAAAAGATCATTTTGTTTCACGTTTTCCTTATTTCATTTGGACGTTTTATATTGCAATATAAAAAGGTCCGTGGGCCTTTATAGATTTGAGCAAGGACTAATAAAAACTGAACGATGAAAGTAAACACTTCACGGAACATTAAGAAGCAGCTCTGTTATATCGTATTGCCTCAAAAGTTCTGCCTTTTTTTATTATTTTTTCCATGCTACTTTAATTATTTCATTCGAGAAGCTCTTTGCAATTGAAAATAAAATACAGATGACACCGCCTGAAGCATTTAACAGTTTCCTTTATCCTTTTAGTTTAGGAAAAAAAGTCAGTCACTTAAACTAGTGATATATTGAAGTCGGAAAAAAACCAGTTTCTCAAGTTCTTTATTATCTGTTGAAAATACTACCCTCTGAACATTTCAAATGAATTCCGTATTGCAACAGTATCAAATAAATTGACAGTTTGGTGTTCTATTTAATTAATTGTCATACTCTGGAATTTGATTATTTTGAAAAAAAAATATAATTTATCTATCAGTAGTTTGTTAGCCGTTGGTTATTGAATAATTGTTAGAGGATGGTTGGGTAGCGGCCAGAAATTCACAACTCTTCAAATAGAAGAGTTTATATATTTTTTATGCTGACAGTTTCGGGCACCATTGGTTCCCATCTTCAGAGTTTACAACGTGTTAGTTTTTTTTCTCCCAGCTGCTCCTCTACAACAATTGGTATGTATCATATCTAACTTTTTAATTTCTCGTTATAGTTTTTACATTCAACCCCCTCCCCTTTTTGTTATAGTTACATGTTACATTTTAACATGTCTTTTTATATTTATGGTCATTGTTTAAAAAATTCTCTTTCACACATTTCTTACACGTGTTGGTTTTCGTTCATTGTTAGCTCTGAAGAAGGTAACCAATGGTGGCTGAAACTGTCATCATAAAAAATAAATAAACTCCTCTATTCGAAGAATTGTGAATTTATAGCCGAAACCCAACCATCCTCTACTATCATTAAATATAATTTAGCAACTTCATTACCATTTACATATATAGAAGAAAAAAAAAATTTCTCTTATTTAAGGGTAGCCCAGAATTTCTAATGGTATCTATCTCAATTATGTATTTTGGAGGAAAAGTATGGGGTAGATATTAACGATTTATCTAGCAGAAAGATCTTTGAATTCTCAATTTTCAATATTAACCCATTATTGATATTCATACAATCAGTAATTAGTAATCAGTCGTCTTTCATGTTAAGAAATTTGGACCATCTCGAAGATTGCAGGAGAGCATGGATTGCCTATCCGAAAATGGAAAACAATATTTGCTGGCCGAAAAAAAGTTTTACACAAGTTGCATCAGAAGCATTGACGTACAACTGGAGCATTTTTCGGCCAACGACATTATCTGTGGTAATATGATGGGGAAAAATGGGGGGCCAACTATAAAGTATGACGACCAGCACACTAGAAAGACTCCAGTTGTGAACCAAACAAGTACATAACGTAGGAGTTGTTTTAACTATTTAGTTATCCCACGTGCTGCTATGACACGCTAGTAATCTCATCTTACCATTCATTCTTTATTTCTGAGTAAAAATCGAATGAGTAGATGCGGGGGTTTACTGAATACAAGAAAGTACGAATAGCTCGTTTAACATTTTAGTTACGAACAAGTTACTGAACAGCGATTGAACAGGATCAACCAGTTGAGCTTGATTGGTAACATTATTCGATCTTACTCCATAATAAAGGGGATATTTAAAATTTTCGAATTCCCTCTTTCTCCATATTTCTCGTTTGATTTCAGCCATAAACGAACTTGATGTTTCGTTTTACATCAAATATTTAAAAATCGAGTTTGGTAAATATCAGTCTAACATTGCAACAGATGCGTTAACGGACACACACACACACACACACACACACAGAGTTTTGATCAGACCTCATTTTCGTCATCTCAAGGGTAGGAATGATGGAAATTTGAAGACATTTTTTGAGTATCGTGTCATGAGTACAACCTAAAATGGCTGATTTACATTAAGGGAAATCTGCTAATGCTGTATGAAGAATGCATGAAATGATGGCTTAAGACTCTAAGTGCCCTTCAGATGCTGGGCAAACATAATTACAGACCTCCTTCGTAGACCAAGGTTCTGACTACACCACCTTGAAATGAATTACAAAAAGAAACAAAGAGAATTTGAAATAAGAATAAACAAAAAGTTGCGCAATTTCATGAAGAGTTTATTGCACTTTATAAGCCAAAACCAATTATTTCTTCACTTTGAGATTCCCTTTAGCAGTGATGGTTTACTGCCAGAACTTTTATACTCCCACGCCTGACAGGGTAGTAGGATATTTGATGGCTACCCACAAAACCATAGTTGATGACGGAACTGGGCAAGGTGTTAGAGAATAAGTAAAACTCTTCTACTAACCCATTCTTTTAGCCGGAGAATACTAAAATAGAATTAGTAGAGGGAAGTTGACGGGCGAGTAAAGTATCATGTTAAAGTTGGCCCAAGTTAGTTCTAAGTATTTTATAAAAGTGCCATGATACAAGGTTGCTCTCCCTGTCGCAGGCACTCTCGAGGAGCCGGTACTTGTCGTAAGCTTACTAGGGGTAGTAAAACCTGTGAGCTTTATGTACTTTCAAGTAGTCGTCCTTTTCACTGTTCCAAGTCTACCATGTACTTTTACTCACGCAACTTAAAGTTGCAAAGTCATAGAAGCAGAAGAAGAAAATATTGCTGAAACAATGCTTTTCTGTCATATATATGTGTATAACTTAAGACAATGTAAGACAAAATCAACAGTGAAACACAACTCCTCAAGATGATCATAATAATTTTTTTTACTTCTAAGAAATAAAGAAAGTATTGCAATCCCACAAAATTTTGGTTTACATATATTAACGAAATTATTTGGTTTGGCTCCCCCCGGGCCCGTTTTAACTAGTTTTGGCGTGGCTTGTGTAATTTTGTATTTTATAATTATTGGAACATCTAGATCTCGATTTTTGACCAAAGTCAACTTAGTTGGAGGAGGAGAGCGTGAGACAAATTCGTAAATTGAAAAATGTGTGCTACTCAGTGGCTGCGTAAACTAAGCAGATTTCCCTCGTGCTGGAATGCCACACTACTGATCTCATAGTCTACTTTTAAAAGTCTACTTTTACTCTAGCGGTCGCAATTTTTGTTTGATCGTTACGAAACTCGATATTTAACCGTTTTATGTAAAAAGACAGATCAAGTTCGTTAATGGCTGAAATCGTACCAGAGGGAGGGCGGGGTTTAGAGGGGGGAATTTTCGAAAATTCAAAATATCTCCGTTATTATGCGAAAAACCAATCTTATTGAAAATTAAATTTACTATAAATATTGTTATATAGACTTATTCTCTATCTTGAACATTAACCGAGATATTTGCATTTTTATGAAGTCTGTGGTCGGGTGTTGTTTGGGTTAGTTCGGCCGTTTTTGTAAGTCTCGGCTCTGGCGGAAGCTTCTAACCTTACCTAACCTTCTTTGTGAGATTTATGCAAATACGTTCTGTTCATCCGCTCCTCCCCCTTCTTTAGTTCTTGGACTACTAAAATTTGAGTTATTAAAATATAAATTATTCTTACAATTCAGAAGCCGTTTCTGTTGGGAGTTTATTAAAATTAACTGAAAGATTTCTCATTACCGTTTGTATTTACTTATGGTGGTGTTGTGTTACCAGTATGCAGATTTCTTTATTGCTAAACTTCACACAGGAAATCTGCCTAGTTTACGCAGCCCCTGCGTGACGGACTTTTTTAATTTACGAAACACTTATTTATAACTTTTACTTTTGACTTTTTAAAGGGAAATTCACCTTTGATGTGATGCCCATAAATAAATATAAAATCTTTTTAAAACGTGAGATAAAAGCGTGATTACGTCATGAATTATGATTTTGCTGTCTTGACTCGATAATGTTTGCATCTATACCATACTAAATATTAAATTGTTTCAGTCAAGACTACAGATCATATTTGCTAATCACTGAAATTGGACCAGGAATAGAAGAGGTTCAGAGGTACGAGAAACTTGAAAATTCCATAATTATGTTTCTGATCGATGAATATTATATGCTATATATTAAACATATATTGTTTAACTGTTGGTGCTCTTCAATTGTTGTTGTATATTTTCGTAACTCAAATATTGAGTAAGTTATTCGTATTTTATTGTTTTCAGCCTTCAATAAATCCCCACTTCTACTCGTTTAGAAATAGAGAATACGTGGTGAGAAGAGATCAGCACGTGAGAAATCAGACAGTTTTTGGAACCCTGCCTGACAGACATTTTGCTTAAGTAATAATCTGTGGTTAATGGAGGTAGGATATATGCTTATATGATGGACCATAGTTAGATATATTGACGTAGAGTATATGCATATATGCACACGTGATATAAAACCTGTCAGCAAACAATATCCAATCCAATTGTTATTCGATAGTCTTCCCTGGATGATTTGTCGCCTCCGAAGCCTCAGGCGTCGGCACAATATTTCTCTCGAGAATTCAATCTCTCTCCCCCCGCCCTCCCTTTATGCTGTATAAAACTTATATACCCATCTGATATACAGCTTATAGTTCAAGTATTGAGTTACTTGTTAAATAAAGAACAATATGTTGACTGATAAGAATACAAATTATGGGAAAATATCGCCCCATACGGAGAAGATATGATCTTCATATTGAAAGATGATGTGACGGCAAACAGGTTTAACTAATAAGTAATAAAGCATGAAAAATAAAAAATATGAAATAAGAGACGACTCTCAACTATAGGAACATTTTTTTTTCTTCTTGGAATTTAAGCCAAATTTGTCCATACAAATTAATTTAAAATGCTAAATACTCATTAAATAAATAATTTAAGAAATTGTCACTTGCTGTCTTTCCCTATGAGCGCATGCAAGTAGCTCTGAAGATGTAGACAATAGTCTTCGAAAGCGCTTAGCGCTGAAATAAAAACCTTGTGAAGAATTGGACGTCTTTTTCTCTCCAAGTACGCAATATTCTTCACTTCCAACAATACTGCAATGAAAAAAAAGTCCGTCACGCATGGGCTGCGTAAATTAAGCAGATTTTCCACGTAAAGTTATACAATAGAGAAATCTCCATACGAGTGCCGAAAAGTTACGGCGTTTACTAAAAATAGAGGCTTACTAAAGGATTAAAATAAAAAAAAAACAACTATCTCGTTTAATATTTAAAGTTTATAGATCACAACATTTATAAGAAATTAAAGTTTTATGACATTTTTTTGTTGAGCGGGGATATCACTTAAAAATAAAACAATTTAAATGACGTTCAGCAAATTTTTTGTTTATTTGATTTAATAGGGGTAAAAGAAAGTCATGTGATGGCCAAATCAGATTTTTTCCTCTAAAAATTGTTTTCCGAGGAACGACATAAATATTATTTATATTTAAGTAATTTTATTCAATATGTCTAGCATTATTTTAGTAAACTTGTTCTTTGGAATCTGGTCATTTCTAAAAAGACGAATCATATAATAGCTCTTTCAGGAAAATATCATCAAATCAGAAATAGGCATTCTTATAATAAAGTTAAACTTAGTACTCCAAGTTTACTTTATTCTGGAAGAGATTTGTTTATTGCTATTCTAATGTTGTAATTTGTTAAGGAAATTCTATTGTGAGCCATGAATATTCAGTCAGAAATTAGCATTCTTAAGAAGTTAATAAAAGAAAATCTGATTTAGACAATACAATTAGTTTTCTTGCCTTTTGGAATACCAACGAATTAATGATTTGCCCAAATTTAGTGTTGGTTTATTATTCTCTCAATGATATAAAAATACTTATTGATAACGATTTGTTCAGTCTATTGGAACCATGTGCAGACGAACATTGGATTCAAACTTCATTGGATTTCACCACTTTTTGACCAATAAAGATTATTTGAAAAAAAAAAACAACAGCAACAAAACCATGGTAATATAATCTACGAACCCATGAACCTATTTGAAAAATAAATGATATGGGATTTCCTCATATTTCTTTTAAATTAAATAAATATTAAAATTATTTCATTGCAATGTGATACACGATATCTCCATTCAAATGCATATGATCGAAAATGGCCATAGAACGTAATAACTCCTTTTTATGGTAAATAAAAAAGGACCTCTAAAAATATATTGTATCTTTAATAAGAACCATGTATCTTTAGTAGATTTCGACCAATGGTGTATAACTAGTCCTTATAACAATCCTAAATTGGAAATTTGAAAATTCGGAGAGTAACCTTTTTTGACTTGAGATACGTGCGTACAGACGTCATGCCGAAAGTAGTGGAAATAGATTAATATTTGAATTGATTATTCAGTCGAAATCTGAAAATTTTCGAAATAAAATATATCCTTTGTTTCATACATAGAAGTAAACAATCCGTAGCGTAAGTTCTGCATAAACAAAACAAATTTCCCAGCTGCTGTAATGGCAAGTTAATGACATCCCGACAAAATTTATTCTCTATTTCTCTCATAGCCAAAAACATGTGTACACGACATATTTTTGACACAGTTTGTTTAATTTGAAAATTGTATGAGGAAGAGTGGGGTAAAATTAGTTTTTCGAAAATGGCGCAATGAGTACGACCTCAATACCTGACTGATAAGGAATTCTAAACACATGACAAACAGAATTTGCGAGTTCGACCTAGTGAATTTTTATTGTTGTTTCTATTTTAAATTCTTTTGGAAGAAAAGTAACAACAATAATTTTAATCTAACCTCTTAGTACACTACCCAGCCATTAAATAAAAGGAATGCTTACATAAATCAATCTTGTTTTTCAAAGAAAGTTTAATTATTTATTTTTTTACCTACTCCAGTGATTTTCAGTTTGAATATTAAACAAAAGAAATATTTCAGTATGCTTACTTTACTAAATTAAATTGTGCGCCTTAATTGAATTAGGTTGTGAAATGCATACTTAAGTTGGTTTGATATAATTAAATGAATTGTATGAAAACCGCTTTAATCATCTAATGAAGTGTCCTCTAAACCAAATAGAAATTCCTACTTCTTCAAATGATGACAGATTAATTTTTAAATTATTGGTAAGAAAATGAAAAAGTTTCTGTGACATACGGTTGAGGATAACTTACGTTGGAGGAAAGGGCTTTGTCCATTTTAGTTTATTGCCAAAAAATGACAGCTTTCTTCCTTCCGCAGTGGAATTTTTCTTAAGACGAAATACCCCATATCAGCCGTTCCAAAGAAATGATCAGAATCGGCGTACTTATTTAAAAGGTAATGTCAAGTTTAATGTAGTCTCCCTGCAATAAAGGGCTTATAAGAATGGAAATTGGGGGTGGGGCGCCGTTGGAGTAAGCTGAAGGTAAAAATAGGTGCAAGTTCGTTACCCACCAAGGGAGAACTTTAGTTCCTGAGTTCTCTACCAGATCATGCTAATGTCGCAGTGCTTGTGAATGAGTGGATGTATTCGCCTGACAGCATCTCGGAAGAAAAAAGATTATGGTTCTATTAGATCCCGCCCACAGGCAGGCTGGCAGTGGCAATTGGCCAAAGGCCCTCCGTGTACAATGGGGTCCGTCAGTCTACTGGAGAGTACTCATTCCAGGTCCTCCTTGGTTAACGGGTTTTGTACGTTGAGTTGATCACTCACTACATAAATACTTTGATCACGAGTCCCTCGAGTCTCTCTAGGGACAGCTAAGGATTTCAAAGCTGTTTATAGTCACAACCTAAAAATAAAAGTGGAAGTCTTTGACCTTTTTATTTTCTTCTGTTGATGATAGACCACAAGGCACCACCTAGTTCAGATCCCTTTTCAAGGAAAGCTAAAATCATTATGTTCATGTCACTTGCTAATTCTTTTTAACCAATTCCATGAAAATGAGGTGGTTGAAGATAGCTCATAACTCATACTATCAACTTTGAAATACTAAAGATGGGTAAATTTAACATGTCTTCATACTTCCACAAAAATGCCTCACTTTTCTCATGTATTTGTTTGTTGGATTTGAAAAATGACATGTAATTTCCGGAACTCTTGGAAAAACTGCTTATTAAGTTTCTGATGCTCGGAGTTGACAGGTACCTGAGTAGAACACACACTGTTAAACTTCTTACAGATATAAAATAAAGTATCTTGATTTATTGAAAATCGAGCTTATATGACATAAGAGTATCACCCTCACCCTCTCTCAGAAAATGGAGGAAAGAGTTTTTCCGCACTTGAAAAGGTAGAAGTCTTGAAAAACAAATATATTTTCAAAAGTTTGGAATACTTTACTGTGTTTAGATGGGAAATTGCTTAACTTATCAAACTTCTTCAATTGCGTTGTTTATCATTCTATTCCTTCAATTCCGTCTTCTTTGCATGTTTCTGAAAAGTTTTATTTGAATCTCAGACACAGCGGAAAGTGTTTATTTTTTTTGCAAAGAAATACTACGAAAAAACTTACCCTTATTTATGTTACGTTACAAAACGTTACTTTATTCGCCTAAATTCTCGACCGAGGTTTGTTTATTTATTTATTCATCCCTCACCATTCTAAAGTCATTAGCGGTACATGGATCTATATATCTTAAAACAGATGTGTCTCCACAAAGCCATGATCATCTTTATTTTTTCTTCGTTGTTTCCAAGCAGTCGTTCTAGATTTGTTTTGTATGTTTTTTTGTGCCTGTTTAAAGCATGCGTATAACGGCGAGGTAGTCGTTACAACAAATGCAGGAAAGAGACCTTTCAGCAGAAAACTGTTAAGGAAATCATCAGATCCGGCGTACTTATTTAAAATATAGTGTAATGTTTCAAATCCAACCTTGAACAACGCACGAATAATCAATATCTGAGAGCCAGATTATTTTATGAATTGACATCACTTTCTTAATTCTTACTTGTATTTGTTTTACGATTAATGTATTTAAAATAGTGAAAGATACACTTGTACTGACCCAATAAATAATCTCTCTTTCTCTTTATTTCTTTCTTTCTTGTGCCCTGAAATGAAAGAAATCCCAGAAACCAAGACGTTGCTAGGAAATATGGGGTCCATATTATTTTATCATTATATATCCATATCGTCCAAATATAACATTATCCAAAAAAAACAACTGAATAAAGAAACTATTATATTTTATGTACCTATTATTCCTTTAGCATTACATTAACTGTGAGTTTCTATAAACATATATCCGTTTATTTGCTATTATAAGATATAAAAAATACTTTTAAACCCGAATCAGAAAAAAAAAATCTTTCTTTAAGATTAATAGCAGGAAATAGAGGCTTAGAGTAGGCGCGGTAAACACAGGAAGATGAAGTATGGCGAGGCGTGGAAGGAAATGGCCGATAATGAAGACAGCGAGAAAGGAGACCAGAGTAGCTTTACCTAATAAAGGTCTTATTTATTAGTCATTTATAGGCCTGCCCTAATAAAGGCCTACTTAAATCTACCCTCTTACTTTATTCCCCACTCTCCTCTTTATAGCATAATTTTCTCATCTGTTCTGGGTTTTGTTTGCAAATTCATGAATTCATCATAAAATAAATACTCCAAGATATTCGTGATTCTCTTCTTTAAACATTCGTTATAGGGCTCCTTAATTATGTATTCTGTTTTGAACATTTCCCTACACTTAATTACAAACAATTCTCTTGTGATGTTTGCAGCCCGGGAGAGACAAAAATAAAACCGTGATTTTATTTATTAATGAGGCCGTTATAACGGCTGCTTCATGTTTAAACAAAAGCTGAAAAACTAAGGTAAAGAAAAACTCAAAACAAATAAAGGAAAAAAATTAGGATCCCTTAGTCATTTAAATAGAAGACACTGTACGGTTATGCCAGTCTTTTTGACAGGTGATAACAGAAATATAGAACTAAAGCTCTTTCAAATGCTGATAACGATGATTCGTCAAAAAAAAGTCGAAGGAAAATAAATACCTAATATATATATATATTGATTTGTATTTATTGCTTACAAGGATTTTCCTTATAGCAATGAGTAGGCCTTATATAATGAGGTTAGTTTTTCTATGTTAGTAGCTTATGTATATACATATACATTTTTAAAAACTAGAATTGAGTATAACTGACTAGAATTTACATTAACATTTCTAGAAAAATCGAAAATAATAAGGAATGGTATTACATATACAACAGATCGTTACATTTGGACTTTGCAGAAAAAAAAAACAGTTTACGTTTTTAATTTATTTAAATTTGATTTCTTTGTATGAGAAAGTCTTCTTGAAGCATTTCTGAAAAGGTTCTCAGAAAAGGTCGTATTTTAAATGAAAGATAGTGAAAAGTTATAAGAGATTAAGAAGATGCAAAAGAGAGTTGCTATGTAATTGTAAAGAGAGTCCTGAGGAGAAAGCCATAAAAGAGATTGAGCAATAATGAAAGTATAAGCCCCAAAAGAACACAGAGGGCATTTTATTGTTCCTTTTAGAAGGTCTTTTAATCTTTCACTTTGCTTACAAACAGAGGCATCTTATATTTTCGAATGGCAGGAATAACATTATATTTAAAGAGAAATAATAATAGTGAAGGCTGCTCATTTCCCTGGAATGAAAATCTCATAGCCTTTTGTTACGAATAACTGAACTGAAACTTCAGAAGAAACTTTTCGAAATATACGTCATTCTGGAGCGAAGCAAGCTACATTCACATACGAAGCAGTGATTAGATGGTTCCTGATGATATTTGAATTCAAGCGGAGTAATACGCTGAATATGCCAGCAAGTGGAGTCTAACGAACATGACATTTTCATAAAGGCAAATGATGAAATCCTCGTTTTATATAAAATTCAATATTTGAGAAAATATATAAACACACAATGTCACTGAAACGTCTTTTGGAATATTTAAATAATCTCGAATAAACTCTAAGGGGAATACATTAATGAAAAATAAAAGATTTTTTATGAATTGAAATGGGAGTGTTCATTTCTTTGACCCAGAATGGCTGAAGTTAAAAAATAAATATATTAAGGGGTATCTGCCAAAATAAAGATAATAAATTATAGTTGGGGTCGGCAAACATTTGATGTCACTTTTGCTACTCAATAGCTGAAAAGGAGTCTTGGCATGTAATAAGGCTCAACTTATCTGTCTGATAGATCGCAAGTGCACTTTAATAGTGTTAAATGCCATTAGACTTTATCTAATAATGATTATTTATTCATATCTGCCTACGGAGTACAAAAAGGAAGGACAGAATTTTCCTTTTTGTAAATACCTCAACACATACTTAAGTATAAAAAGTCCGTCATGCAGGGGCTGCATAAACTAAGCAGATTTCCCGTGAAGATTAATAATTGATAAACCTGCACACTGCTAACACAACGCCACCGTGAATATTAGTGAATAAATACAAACGTTAATAAGAAATCTTTCCCCTCCTGACGGGAAGCGTCTCAAATGTAAACAAACAGTTGTGTCAACTTCTCACAGGAAAGAAAAACAATAACAGAAATATATCAGAATATAACATATTAATTTTATTGAAAACTATTTACTAATTTATAATTTATTACTATTTACTGTAATTTATAATGGATCAGAATAATTTTTATCTCAATCAATCAAATTTTAGTAGTCCAAGAACTTGAGAAGGGGGGGAGAGTCACGATACCATATTTGCATTTATCTCGTATAATAAAGGTCTCTTGAAAATAATTTATGTTATTAAAGCTTCAAATAATGTGATTCATTATTTAAGAGAGTATTGTTTATATAACATGAGTAGAAGTGGGGGTTTCCTGAAGGGTGAAAACTGCAAATATCTCGGTTAATATTCAAGAGAGAGAATAAATGTACATAACAATATTTATAATACATTTAATTTGCAATAATATTCATTTTATACAATTCTTTGATTCGACGTATGGTAACAGAGATATTTCGAATTTTCGAAAATCCCACTTCTAAGCCCCCCCCCACCCATTTCATTGATTTCAGCCCTTACCGAACTTGAACTATCTTTTTACATAAAACGTTTAAATATAGAGTTAACGATCAAACAAGAATTGCGACCGCTAGAGCGTTAAATATATATATAATTTTTAACGGTCCTCATTTTCGTGATCTGGAGCTCGATAGACATTTGCAGAAATATTTTGAAAATCGCGTCATGGGTACGACCTCAATTGCTAAAACATAAGAAGAAATTGCGAAATATCTCGACAAGACTGAACCTCGAACTGACAACTATCAATTTATTACACACATTCTAACACATATAAATATTTCCCAGAAAATATAGAACAATAATATTATTATTATTTTTTATTAACGCCCACTTTTTGCTGTTACGACTAAGTGGGATGGGTTGTCTAAAGGTTACCACTCTTTTCTTGCCAGGGAGTGAGGCCCTTTCATCTAATGAGTCCCTAAATAAACTCTATTGTCCAGACGGGTATTGAAATAGCCACTCTAGGTTTACAATTTGAGATTAAGGCAGAAATATAAATATATATAAATATTTTATAATATAAATCTCATTAAGGGCACTAAACGTCTGAATTGTAATAAAAATAGTTTAGTGAACTAGGTGATTAATAATGGTGCAACGTTAATTATATTTTGATAGACTAAGTTAGGATGCGAAAGAATTCAGTAATATATGGGATTTTGCAATTGTATAATATATGCTCATACTATCGAGTACATTATTGTAATTGGTTAACTTTTAAAAATACATCAAGGATAACTATCGTTGTAAGCCTTATATTGGAAGTAATGCCAAGTGTTTGCCAGTACGATGGATCAGCGGTCGATGCCTTCTATGTTCAGTTTCTGCACTAAACAGTCCGCTAGTAATTACGGATGAAATTTTAGCAATAAGTGTCTAGATTTGCGATATAAAATTTGTTACTGTTAAAAGTTTAGCAAATAGTAAGTAACACCAAGTATAATAAATACTACCTTACTTGAAAACAAATGTTTCTCCTGCGTCTGTTGAATCGCTTTCTTTAAGTACGTAGAATTATGAAGTCACGTGTGGTTGTTTTCACAGAAAGAGATAGTTACTGAGAAAACTCTGTTTACAGCTATTGAAGAACTTAAAACCGAAACGGGGTGCTATATTGGTTTTAGTGCTCCGCTTCTTGATGCCTTTGCCTTGGTATATCGTTGAGCCTCTAGCCACAGCCAATTTGAGACTGGATTGGATATGATCCAATTCGCCGGAAACCAACCGATATTGGACTCTGGGAACTTTTATCAGCTGACCCAAACTCATATGGCAGTGGATCGTTACCACCAACTCGTAAAACTTGCTTATTCAGTGTTATTAACCACATCCCTTCACAAGTGAATATGCTTCTTTTATATTTGGCACAACATTTATTAGTCCTCACAAAAACTGTAAAACATTTGAGTCAACGTGGGTATCGTACAATTTAAATGCTTAATTTTAATTGTGGACATTAAGTTAGGGGATAGAGAGAGGAATGTTTCAATGAATAATCACTCCATAACGCAATTTTTCGTGTCTGAATGCCAGGATTCATCAGTCTAAGTCAGATAAACTTTATCAATTTACCTAATTATGTTAAGAATCATTCAAATATTTCTTCACAAAACGTATTAGTCTGAGCAGAAAGTTAAAGGGGGAAAAATCAATGCCATTGAAATACTTTAATTCCAATTCTGTTCAATCCGTAATAAGATTAATCTTTTGAATTCAAAATTTTAAAATTATAATTCAAAAGATTTTTTTATAAATATTTTAAAAACATGAAAACCTCAAATTTTGACTGAGAACAAGGAAAAAATTGACCTGAGATATTGAAGAGATAAAAATAAGAATAGATTAACCTTACTTTTGAAGGCCTTCACTTTAGAATACTTCTACTTTTCTGAAATTTGAGGATGACACAGTATGACTAAATTTTAAAAAAATGTGTCTTATGAAGAAACTAGTGATTTGTTTTTGTTTCAAAAGTTAGTCGTTGCTATGTTTAAAATAAAGGGAGAAACATGATCTCCACTTCAAAAGATACTATATCTACATTTATAAAGATTACACGTTCACATTACTTTTGAGATATTGTATCTTGTAGATATTGAGTTATACATTTTCAAACGATTTTTGCACGCTTAAGATGTGTTAAATCTAACTGAATGTACATGAAAAGTCATCTGAAAAATTCCTCATCAGGAGTTAGTGTAGTTACGATATCGTTTATATTTAAAACTGTTAAATGTTATTTATTAACTCCCACTTTATACTTATAAAACTAATCGGACGGGTTATCTATAGGCTACCACCCTTTTTTAGCCAGTTTGTGCCTAAGGATTTTATGAAATGAGTTCGCCACAATATAAATTCCTATTGCCCAGGTTGGAATGGAACCTATGATTCTCGATATGCTAAATGCATTAAGACCAACGCCTTAACTCACATGGTCCTCTCGTTAGCCGTATTTGAAATACAGTGACACGAGAATAAGTGCCACGGCCTGCTACTTCCGAATTTGAAAATATTGAATTTTCAGACTGTTATTTTCAAGTTTTTAATGCGTTTTCTCATTCTTTTTATGATACCCAATTGTAATTTCTACACCTTGTCATATTCCACGTCTATATTATAGAAATAGCTCTTAAAGTGATGATTCTTAAAGAAAGGCGGTTGAAGCTTGCCTTACAGAAAAATTGATATTGAAATTGATACTAGAGTTTCATCAGGAAATAAGATAGATGTGAGATAATTATTTAAATATAGTATAATTGTAGGACATCATATTTGAGTGTTTTCTCAATGGCAATGGTTTTGCGGTTTTTGGTTTTCATTATACTATGAATTTTGCTATTAAACCAAATATGGTTATATATTTCCAGCAACATTGTATGCCAGTCATAGTAAATACTATAACAAGGATAGGGCATTTGGTCGAAAATGCTGCTGTTATAGTAACAAAAACAGGCAGCTTAGCCAGATTATCGAATACATTGGTAAAATTATAAATCTCTTCATGGTTTTTACATTGGCATAAAACTCCAGAATCCACATTTTGATGATGAAGAGTCTTTGTTAAAGCCGATAGATATAGAAAAGTGGTCATTTCCAAAAAACTTGAGCTAATTTAAAGCCAATGTTGGTACAGTTTAAAAATGAGCAGTCATTGCAAAAATATTACCTATGTGGTAGAACCATCATTGGGTGTGATAGATGAATGTTCACTTTGTAATAGCTTTATTTATTTTTCAACTCTTTTTCAATGCTTGCACCAAACATGAGCTTCGGGTGTGATTTGATTGTTCAGACGTGTATTGTACAATTATTGCTAGGCACGAAGATGGTACCTTAGCAACGAAAAGTCGCAATACTGGGAGAGATAACCCATTATTTCATATGAAAACTCTTTCTTAATTTCATTAAAATACCCGCAGTGGAGGGTTTGTTATTTCTTAATTATTAACGTTCACTCTGTGCATGTAAGGCTAATTGAGACGGGATATCTACAGGACACCATCATTTTCTAGCCAGGGTGGGAATAAGGACTTTATTTAATAAGTTCATCATTATATAAGTTCCTATTATATAAACGACCTTCCCAGTAGGGGCATCGAGCACTTGAGAAACGGAGAGCCTCTGAAAAAGTGGTATATAAACTACGAAACATGTTGGGCAATATGAATAACGTTTGAGGGAGAAAATGTTCTTTATTGGTGACCTTTGCCATAAAACTACGAACAATGTATAAAATATTAGGTCTAGAATGAGAAGATCAATGAGAATCGAACCAATGACTCTGAGTTAAGACATATGCCTTAACTCTAACATCAGCCCCTTCCGCGTGAAAACCAAGCTGGTTTCTCATGCATAATGGCACACACATTATGTCATATATTGTTCTATTCGTATCTTGTCCCTCCCTTAGTTAAATTCATTCATAAGCTTGGCTTGAATTTAACGATTGACATGTTATCTCTAGTGACATAACATCCATAGATTAAATTCGCATGTGTAGGATCCGGTTTACAAAAGACTGAAAACTTTGGAATACAAATAACTCCATATAATATTCTTGTTAGAGAGAAATATATAAAACACGGATAGTATGTATATAACGTTATCACCAATGCAAATAATAAAACATATTTCGTTTGACTCATAATATCAAAGATATTTACAAGCGTCCATATCCCCTTTATAAAGGAAGAGGCTTGAGATAAATTTGTTTTTAATAAAATTAAAAAGCTCTCGGTCAACATTCGTTGCAGTAATTGAGAATTCCAGGTATTTATTTGTGCGTATTAGTGGCTTTCCTTTCCACGAATTTCACTTTAATATAATAAAGAGACGTCCATAACTTGAATTCATGGTATAAATATTAATTTATGGTCAAATATATTAAATTTATAATAATAGCTTTGTAAATTTATGAAATTGGTTAAATATTTTTCCTGGAGCCACTACTCTTGAGTGAACATTAATTTTTATTGGAATTCCTTCAATATTAAATTTCCAGCATTTCGAGTTTTATTGGTTTAAAATCTTCATTATCTCCTCTCAATAAACTACTCCATGTATATTTTGGAATGGATATCCCTTATGTTTTTCTATTTCTTTTTTTTTTTTAAGCCCATATATTGATATCCTATTTGTAAATGTAAAAACGTGTTGGACTTGTCGTTGAAAATATTCATATTTTTTAGATATAGTTTCTTAAAAATCTAGTTATACAGTCAACAGAAGGAACCATTTTTAGCGGTTTCTCGTTATAAAACGGGCATAATAACACAAAAAAAAACCTTCATACATTCGTGAATCATTGAAAATGAGCACAAAAACCTCAGTTTGAATTTTAAAATCCCCTCCCCCCCTCAATATTTTTAGGATGCTTTTTCGTTCCACACGAATTTAAATATCAACAATGTAGGACTTTTGTGTCTGTTTATTTATCTTATTTTCATCCTATACAACTTAACAGAATTTGGCACAAATTTGTACGAATTGTCAGTAACCGACTTTAGACTTTAGCTTTTACTTATATTCTTAATCACGAACAGGATCGTGGGTTGAAAGAGAAGGCTGAAATGAAATATTGCGATATTTCGTTTCTTATTGTTTTTTTGACCAACGTTGACGTAACGAAAGTTGTTTATTTAGAATTTACAGTAACTTCTGTTATATAAACATTTGTTGTATAACAAAGCACAAACAAAATATATAGAAGGTGTCAACAATTTTATAGGGCAGAAATTTGCTGAACCAAACTAAGTACCAGTGCAGCTCCAACTTCTACTTGATTATAAACTTTATTAACTCAGGAGTGGGAGGTCTGAGATATGTTTCTACATTTCTTTTCCTATTCGTATATTGCCAAAAATATAGATAACAAAATTTGCTTATTATATTATTTACAGCGACTTTTGTTAGACATATGCATTTTTTACGACTATAATGTACGCAGTAAATAATTTTCATAGTCGAGAGTACATTCTAATGTATGCATCTATGTAGCAGTACACCTTACTAAATTATCGCGACAAATGTGAACTTTACGCCATTAAAACGTAGCACGTAGAGCAAAGTATATCATTACAGTATTATTTAATCAGTATTGCCTGCCTTAAATGTATTCAATACTTTATTTAAATCACAAAACACGAAAATTATTATCGAGCACACATCTTTGGTATTGTACAGACAAAGTGAAAGGATTGTGATACATAGAATAACGAAAACAGAATTGAAAACTTAAATTATCAGTATTTAGTTGCTGACCTGTAAGAGAAGAGGTGTGGGAGACGTACTCTTTTGGGTCATCTGTCACTTTTCAACAGCTGTTAATTCCTAGTAATAATATATATCTTCTTCTCCCTTCTTAAATATATTTATTATCACTTATCCAGCATTATGATTTTATATGCATAATAGTTTAATGTTCTGAGTGTTACATGGAACCATCCCATTTTAATACAAAGAGGATTTCAAATGAGAAGGAATTATTTTTTTGTTATTGAAGTAATTATTCCCCTTCCTTTGTAAGATTGGGAACCCTATTTTGATGGAACACAGACATCTATTATATGCTTTTTCTCTTCCCGATATGTGCGATCCCACATTGGCTGTTGATTTTACTTTTAATCATTCGTATTGCCTACGGTGTTTTGAACAGTGAATAGGGCTGGGTTAGGAATTCATTTATTCTTCTAGTCTCTTAAAAATTCAATACGTTTACCTCCAGGTACCAGACAAGTTGGCAATACATGTAAAATGAAATGTCAATATGTTGAGCATAGTAAAGCCTTGCCAAAAAAATACCTTCATTATTCAGCCCCAAAATCACTAGGGCTCCCACAAAGCAGGTACCATATGCAGTTTTATATATATATATATATATACATAGTGTTGTCTCTAGCGGCCACAAAATTTTGGGATATTGAACTGTATTTTTAAATTTTTACCCAGAAAGGAAAGCTCGAGGTATCTCCGTTGTGTGAAGGATAAAAAAATGTTATATAATTATATAATTATAATAAATCTTGTTACAAATTTAATTTATTAAAACCTTTGTTATATTCAATTTTCAAGATACGGGTAATTTTAATATTTTTAGCAGTTTTTCTTTAGTAAGCGACTCCCAAAATGAGGTTACGGTAAAATTACACAAGCATTCCTTCAAATTTTTGTAGTCGGCCAATTGCGTAATGTTAAGTAAGTGTGAATAAAATGTGCTATACGTCTGCAATCATGTTGTTCAATAAATTATAACGTAATCGGCGAAAGCGTGAGTTTTTTTTTTTTTTTGGAAACACTTCTTTTAATCAAAAACATTAATTTTTGTTTACACGAAATGAATTTTTGTCTAGCATGACGCCTGTTGCTGAGAATACTGGAGCTTAGAAGGGGAGGGAAGTTGAAGTACGGACGTTTGGTTATTGATAACGCAGTTGATAATGTGCTGGCTGGAGAGGAATTCCGTGCGGGCTGTAATTTCACGCATTCAATTCTTGTGAAATTGAAGCTTGGGGAACGGGAGAGAATGTCAGCCATGAGAGACCTGCGACGGGACTCACAGATGAAACTGGAACACCGAACAGCTCGCCCCGAATATTCTGACATATTTTGAGTTCCTCGTGTGATTAGGGGGATTGATAGCAACTGTGTAGCGCTTAAATCGGTTCCACTTCGCCCGCAATTACCTTAGGGGAAGTTGCTTAATTTGCGTTCTGTTTATTAACAAGCTTCAGGTACTTCTAGAATTAAAGGAATTGGTACGCCTGTGTGCGAATCTAAAGAATTCATAGAGTAAAGATGGAATCTCATTGAAATTCGGAGTTGAATGAATGTCCAGTGGACGGATTAATTATTCGAAAACTATTAATAATTTATAATAACTGGGGTTATAATTGAAAACATATAAGTTAATTTTAAATCTGACTAATAATTAAAAATGAATATTTATTACTCGACAAAAGCCCTCACATACGGAAAGTCATTAAATATTTATTACAAAATAATTACATAATTAATAATTAACAAGTTCAATGAAATTTAAGTAATACATTGAGGTTACTAGAAAAATAACTGTTCCCAGCAGTATTGTATTTAACACTCAGTCCTCACACATTTGTTTGTCCGCATTTACACACACACACACACACACACATATATATATATATATATATATATAATATATATATATATATATATATATATATTTCCTTCCTGAAGTAATCCTACAGGAAGGGAGTTTATTAGCCACACGTCCCGTACATACATTTGTACATAACGTGTGCTTGATACATAATAACATTTTTTTAACAATGAATAATATAAAATTATTTACAACAGATAGGAAAAGAAAAGAATAACCATAACAAATAAAGTTTCAATGATGAATAAATAATTAACTACAATTATATATATATATATATATATATATATATATATATATATATATAGTTCTTGTACTATTATACTTACTTTTTATTTTATTAGCTAATATTGCTTTTATTTTGTAACTTTTCTTTATATTTTCGTTATTTGACTTTTGTAAAGGGCAAATGACCTTCATTGTGATGTCCATAAATGAATACATAAATATAAAAATATAAATAACAGAGAATGAGTCTTGTTCACTTTAATATACTTTAGTTGAAGTGTTTATCAAGTGTAGCTGATTGGTCATATTTTTTTCTTATCATTATTTTCTTCTGTTATCCAAGTTTTCTTTTGTGAGGGTATTAATTATTCAAACTCTGGCACAGTATTGTGAAATATACGCACAAAAAATGACAGTTAATGTTATATCAATTCATAATATAAACATAGAATAATGTTCATTCACACAATGAAATAAGACCATGAAATTTTGATATTTTCAACCAAAGAAATTGACAGAAAATGACTCAGGCCCTTTATTACTATTGAGCCTTTATGCGTGTGTGTATGGGATATTTTGTTTTATTTTACAATTGTAGCTGTGACTTTGGCAACGCTTACCTAACTCTTAGGATAGAGTTATGACCAAGTTCTAATATTCTCATTGTGCAAAAACGCACGATGAACATGCGTTTTAAAGCATAATGACAGACTGAACAAACGTTATTGACAGCCACAGAATGTTATTGGAACAAGTCTTTAGTATGAGATTACAGATAATTTTCTATCTATCTATTAATATTGAACTAATATTGAAGTGCTAATACACTAATTTATATGTGTTCACCTCCTCTTTGGATTGACTAAGGCGCTAGGTGGTTTGGGAAAGGACGAAAATGCGACATAGCAAATGCCTTCTTACATATAGTATTAGAGATACAAGAGATTTTCATCATACGATATATTATGTTTATCATGAAAAGATCTATAAATTATTTTCGATTATCGAAATATCTTATATCACTTTGAAATGAAGTCTTTTTTTATTGATTACCTAATTCAATTGTACTACATAGAATTCATGTGGAGTAAAATGTAATATAATTTGGAGCAAAAACAGAATTCTAGCTTGTCCCAATACATAATTTTTTTTAATAATGGATATTACATTTAGCATATTCCCAGGAGTAAATCGCTACTGTAGCAGAGGTCCTAAACCCTAGTAATGAATAAGAATTAATTAACAAAAGTAATTCCTATGAGAATTTCTATACCTCCCCCCCCCCTCCCTTAACAGTTAATTTATCAAATTGCAGATCTGGGAATTGCATTTATCATGCAGAATACGAATATACTTTTATCCTCCTTCCCACTCCAATCAAAAGTTGTGAAGTTACAAGTTTCATAAGAAATCAAAGTAAGATATTATTTGTTGAAGTCAGTTCTCATCGGCAATATGTTGATAGCTTATGCTCATGTGCTGTGCGCAAGTGCTCGGAACTCATATGTATATTTATCACACATGCTGGTACATTATTCAAATATTTACAATTACATAAAACCATTAGTGTGGGCTGATCACAGAATTCACAGGGGGCGAGATGAAAGGGAACACGTGTTCTCTGTTTCAATTTCCTCCTTTGTTCTGCCTGTCTTTATACGTGCGTGAAAATACATATTCAACATATGTCTTTGTGTAGTGCGCCTCTCGACTTTCTCATAACGCCCGTCATATACGAGTTCTGCGAATTGTAGAAAATACCTTGTTTAACACTATTTATTACATAACAATTCTGATGTGATGATTTTTTTATTTTACGCCTATTCTCACCCCTTCGTCCAGCACTTTTCCTGGTCAGATTCCACCCGTTAAGAACTTTGGCATTTAGTTTTATACGAAATAGATAGCTATTGACTTTGAACAGGCTTAATAATAATAGTTAAGATTGGTGAACGTATGAAAAACGTGTAATTAAACCCATCACAAATGACCATATATTTTATATTCTGAATAATGCCAGCACAGAGCACATTAAGGTTATTATTTATGAGTACTTAAATGTCTAGTTTTTACCTTTAAATAAGAGTTTTATCCAATTTGGAGTTAAATCACCATGTGCTCTCGTATTTTAGTAGATAACGCCGATGGATTTTTATAATAAGATTCATAGCTCTTAAGGTCGATACACTAATATTACGGATGAATATTGATAATAATTTTCCATTAAATAGTCGGTCAAAGGGCGACATCGGCTCAGCCTATACAAGGGTGGAAGATTAAATCATGGCGAAGGATTAAAAGCAGTGGCATCTCAAATACTCAAGACAGGAGACCTCGGTCCAGGACATCTTGCTAATCCTTTAGCTTTGCTTCAGCCTGCCTTAGTCAGATTACTTCTCGCCAGCACTATCTCTCACGGCTGTCTGATAGAGACCTTCTATAAAAACAGCTAAGTACTTTAATTGTAAACTAGTGTAAGTAGAGATAAGTGTCCCCCTTAGTATTATTAAAAGGTGCCTCTTCATTTTAATTAATAATTATTATTAGTGAATATTTAATTATAAATAAATTTATACATATTTAAATTTTGAGTAGAGTCGATTGTTGGTGAGCCCTTGACAAGTCCTCTTTTCGGTCTATTCAAAATACCATCTTCAGTCCTGCTTTGCTTTAAGACCTACTGGCGACTGGGCGAGTCTCTCTAATCCAAAACAAGGGAGTCAAAACCCAGCCCATAGTAGGACTAAAGATGGTATTTTGAATAGACCAAAAATACCCTCCATAAATAGAGGACAATATTATATTGCAATTAGAAATATACTGTTCGACGAAATGGACTTGTACCTGGAAAGTGGCATGTCAGCTTAATATAGAAAACCAAATACCACTTTGAGGTAATTAAAGGGGAAAATAGGCCTAAGTAAAAATAAAAAAAAAGCATAGTAGAAATAAGAAAATAATTATTTTTCTGGTTGAACTCACAGGGATGGAATGTTGTTAAATAAAAAAATGAAATATTAACTGATTGCTAATTTTGTAAAAACGTGATAATGGGCCAAGATAGGAACAGAGTATGAGGGAAAGGGAGACATTTGGGAGATATTGCATAAACGCCTAAAGTTTGCAACGGAAATTTGGGTTAGTGATGAGAGGAACACTTGCAAAAACGTTTCTAAAGACGTCCCGTGGTAAATACAATAGTTCTAGGACCAACAAAATGACTACATACGATTGAACGAAACTACTTAAAGTATTAGTAGTCACTATATTTTAGTTAAATATTTCTGTTAATAATTACCCTAGCTGTAATTAATTCTGTAAGCAATCTAATTTTAAATACAAAACGTAATTCCACTTATAAATATAGGACTTTCTATTTTATAGCGTATTTTCAATCATTCAAAGTTCTAAACATAAAATTTTATATTACAATATTAGTTGATCTTGAGACGAGTAAAAACAACGTAAGTGGTACAAGCTTTTATAAAAGGGCACCTTGAAACCACACCAAGTGTACTTGTGAAAGTCTACGTGACCTTTCAAATGTTAGGAGGATATGTGGATTAGGACTTGAAATAAAAATGTCCAGTGGGTAGCTGGAGAGTTGTGGAGTTTACTGAAGAACTATACCGTCGCTGAAGTTATTGCTACTCAGCTAGTTTCCTCGACAAACCTCTTTCATGCAATATAACCAAGATGTCGTCAACTTAAACTGGGTTACTCACTCCTCATGTCTCTCCTTTTATGTCGCCTCGTCGACTTTCCTCGTTCTGTCCCTTCAATGTGGTACATTTCATTCTATTGTGGCGAATATAATATATGCGAAAAGATTCGAGGTAATGAGAATTCTTGTGAGCCTCTCAACTAAAATAAGAAATATAAAGCACTGCTCTCTGGAACTGCATGTAGGATGGTAGGTTGTAATTTCGAAAGAATAAGGGTTTTTTTTGATAAATTATGGCAAAGGAAGGAGTACAAATTGTTTCTCTGCCCCTGGGGTTTTTTTTAATAAACCAAGATCTGCGATTCTCGAGGATCTTGGTAAGAAGTCAGTTCTGCGAGACATATTAAAACTTTATTAGACAGAAAAAGATATTCTCACATATATATTATTATTAGTAAATAAGAAAACTTCATGCTAGATCAGCAACATATGGTCTTTATTAAAATTAAAGTCCATTACGCAGGGGCTGCGTAAACTTCTGCGAATTTTAGAAAATACCTTGTTTATCACTATTTATTGCATAACAATTCTGATGTGATAATTTTGACATTTGCTATTTTTATTTTACGCCTATTCTCACCCCTCATATGGATAAATGATAATTGTCTTACATTATTTCTAGATATGAAAATAATAGTACTGACATAGTTTACAGATCACCTTGCTTGTAAACTTACATTCCAAGTAACAATTCTAGAAAAAATGGGTAGGAAACGATCTGTAATTAACCCCCCTGACAAGCTTATTAAATGGAAAGAGGAAAGCATTTCCGAATTTGTCCATCACCTATCTGCTTCGGAAAGAATATACTTCAATTCTGAAAATTCAAATTGCCTCTATGAAAATTTTATTGCTGTTATAACAGAACCTCTCAAATATTCTGGCTTAATGGTGTCCAGAGCTCGTCATATGAAGCATAGATTTAATACAAAAAACTACTGGTTCGATCACGACTGCTTCAAACTTAAAAAACAGCTCAAAAGCAGATACAGAAAAATGATAGAAACCAATTATTCTCAAGAGCTAGTTCTCATTTATATTGTAATTGGCAATTTGCTGTTCGAGGAAATCGACTTGTACTTGCAAGGTGGCATGTCAACTTAGTATAGAAAACCAAATACCACTTTGAGGTAATTAATGGGGGAAATAGGCCAAAGTAAAAATGAAAAAAAAAAAAAAAAAAAAAGCATTGAATAAATATTTTTCTGGTAGAACTCAGAGGAATGGAATGTTGATGAATAAAAAAATGAAATATTAACTGAATCCTAATTTTGTTGTAAAAACGTTATAATAGGCCAAGATAGGAACAGAGTATGAGGGAAAGAGAGAAATTTGGGAGATATTGCATAAACGCCTAAAGTTTGCAACGAAAATTTGGGTTTGAGATGAGAGGAACACATGAAAAACGTTTCTAAAGACGACCCGTGGCAAATACAATTGTTCTAGGAGCTACAAAATGACTACATACGATTGATCGAAACTACTTAAAGTATTAGTAGTAACTATATTTTAGTTAAATATTTTTGTTAATAATTACCCCAGTTGTAATTAATTCTGTAAGTAATCTAATTTTAAATATAAGACGTAATTCCACTTATAAATATAGGACTCATCACATTCTATTTCATCCGTCCGTCACGCCGGGACTGCGTAAACTGTGCAGATTCCCCAGGTATAACACACACATCTCATCTCACCACATATTATATATTTCGATGTGTAACTGATGAGAAGAAAGGGTGGGGAGTAGGGGTTACTGAAGGCAGAGAACAAGAAAGTACGAACAACTCGCTTAATACTTGTGTTACGAAAAAAACATACACCGACAATTGTAGACCTTCAATAGTTTAACAAGGTTGGTTCTATAACATTTTACGATCCAACTCATTAAAACGGAGATATTTTGAATTTTCGAATCCCCTCGCCTCTGATTCCAGGTGCAATTTCTGCCTTTAAAAAATGTGATCTTTATTATTGACAAATTCTGGAGAATATTTGGTATAAATCAAATAAACAATTACGAGACAAGAACTTAAGATCACAATCGATGACGCCACAAGATCACACAACGAAATGCATGTATCTCGCATAAATAAGGTATCTTGAAAACAATATTTGGTATTCAAGTTCAGAATGATTTGGTTCACGATATAACAGATTATTGTTAATATTCATGAGTAGGAGTGGGGGGGGGTTAGTGAAGGCTGAAAACTAATAAATCCAAATAACTCGGTTAATATTTATTATAGCGAAAATACTAATATAACAACATTTATAGAACATTAAATTGCCAAAGATATTGCTTCTATACACTTTTTCAATCCGATGTATAACAAGATATTTGGAATTTTTGGACCAATAATGGTTAAATGTTAATTATTAACGAACTCGATTTTTAGTCTGACCTGAAATGTTAAATATCGAGTTGGTATCGACCAGATGAAAAGATTTTTCTCTAGATTGTTAACAGACATTGGCGTAAACTCCCTTACGTATGTGTGTGTGTGTTTGTCACTCTCTCTCTCTCTAACTATATATATATATATATATATATATATATATATATATATATATATACACACACAAGCGCGCTCGCACGCATACACACAATAAAAAATAACGAGTTCAAAAAACCACGTTTCGATTAAGAAATGAAATCATCAGATCCATAGTCTTAGGAGCGTGACTAGATAAATAATATTTTTTCAAACTCAAACGGAACTTTTCTTTAGGATTCAATAACTTCGTTTTACTAACTTTTGAAGAAATTGTTGACAAATTTTCTCATGTTATGGACCTGAACGACCTCCTTTTTCACGAAAAATGCTTTCATACTCAGAATGTCCAAGTATAAGAACAATACTAGTCAGCACTTTCTCATGATTTAAGAAGCCATTCATTCATAGCTAACAAGTGTTGATAATGAAACTTGTCAATTATTTTATGAATCGTATGTTATTAGTAGTTTGTAATGTTCTAAATGCTAATTTAGTTAAGGCTCTAAGACTACATTTTTTTAAATACATTACATACAAAACATTATTTAAATGTAAAAGAAAATACTTGGGGTAAATTTATAACAATATACTCTAGTTTTTTTTGTTGTTATTTTTAGTTTTTCGATAAAATATTTTTTTGTTATTAATTATTTTTTATTTAATAAAAAGTAGTATTTTTTTTTTAATTTCATTTAATTGTATTCTGTAAAAGAGCTTATACTCAAACAATAAATTGTTACAGAAAAATAGAATTTTTCAATCAAACTTATGCAAGTCAGTAATTATGTTATGATATTTGAAAATGATGGAATGTATACGCTATACTCAAATAACTAAGAAATTTTAAGAAACAAATATTCGGTTCTAGTGCCCAAGAAAGACCACTGTCTTCCACACAGATTTGGTGGGAGATCAAGTGGCCAGTTTGACACATTCGCGTACGTTTTGTGATGACAGTCCAAAGATATTTTTTATTCAATTAGCAACTCAATTGCCTTGTAATGCTGAATGAACACCGAGTTAACTGGTAAAAGTCAAAACACAAAGCTACGTGAACGCACAGCTAAATGAAATTTTGAGTGGTCTCTCTTGGTGGAATTTACGTGGAGCCTCTAGCATAGTAGAACAGTGCTTTGCCTTTGGGCGTTGGCCGCGCTCCGAGCAACATTAATGTCTACCAAAACATTCTGATAATTAGAATCAGATTATATTGACCCCTGGATTTCAGCTCATTAATATGGACATGAATTTAATGGAGATTAGCTGCACGATTTACGGGTTTCCCTGGCGGGTTTCTATCTATCAACTTGTTCCTTTTGAATAAAAGATTATTATTCCCCTGGGTAGCCTTTATGATGAAACAAAAACATTAATAAATGAACTTCAGGTCAAGACAAATACAAATCAAAATGATTTATGCGTTATTTTACTGACCAATTAGTTTCATGTCCTCAGGTGCACAGTCCAACTCTTGGTAAAAAAACAGAGATAAATTTTATTGTACTAACTTCTAAAATGCGAAGTAAGGCAAAGACCAACTAAAAGAAGTACGACGAAAGTGGCTTATGTGAGCAGATCACAATCAATACGTCAGAAAGTAAAAAGATCGAAGAATTACAATCTACTAAAATAACTAAATGAAAAAATTACATTTTCATAAAAGTTTAAAAAGTAAATTATTCTACGAAACTTCTAATAAGTTAAAAAAAATACACTTTGAGATATTTATTCTCTGTTTTTTATTTTTTTAATGACAACCGTTTTCCTATGAATTATAAAGTGCACATTTTCCTTAATTGTCCAAACCAAAAATATGATTACTATTGTCAGCATGGTCCACTAGAGAAGTTTTATTTTCCTTATTATCTACATCTGTAAATTTTTATTGACTCTGATTCGAATCAGATGAGTCTCCTACATAAATGTATTTTGTATCTGTGATAGGTATAGAGCTCAGCCGATTTGAAGCAAAACGATGAGTATACAAGTAGACGTTATAACAATTTTAAATATGAAATTTCAACATTCTGAGGCTAGTTGTTTTTTAGCTGTACGAGATACGTGCAAACGTACAACCACCTCGGCGCTAATTAAAGTTATTTCAAAGTTGGTCAAAATGGAAAATTCCGTGGGAATCTGAAAATGGAAATTTTTCGCGAATTTTATATCCGTTTTGAAATATTTTTGTTTTTAATCGTGAAAATAATTTATTCGGGACGACAAAACTGGTTTGATAAACGTCTTTACTTGTATTTACTGTTTTACGGCATTTTTCATTCTTGTTTGGGTTCAGGTCTTGTCATAATTTTGTTTTTGTCCTCTTTCTATAGATTAAGCAGGAGGAAAAGTCTTTTAATGAGTTTCCCCTTAATGCATCTAATGAAACGAATGAGTTCTAAAGTCTGGGCTCACCTTCTGTTTCCTCGAGAATGTTCTAAAGCTTGAATTATAGCTAGTTATCTCGCTCGCCCTGGCCATATAATCCTGAGTAATGTGTAGTGAGTTAGAATCCGCCAAGGGCTTCTTATTCCCAGATGGTTTTATATCATTATCTGAGAGATATGTACTCTTATGGTCTAGTTATAACGTCGTTAATGAGTGGAGAGTTATTATACAGTAAGTACTTGCAGTTTTTCTGTAGGGTCGTAGCTTAAGTTCTAAGGCCTTCATGTTCATTGCATAAATAAACTTGGTTCAGCGCTTGTTCTACGTATATTTTTTTGAAAAAGTCGGATAAGCTGTTTTGGTTTTAGCTATGCAGGCTTACCCTTGATCTCACCTTGCACCTCCTTGGCTAGAAACTTAAAAACGTAAGTGTGTACTCTGAAGATGAGCAAGGAATCCCAGTTTTATATATATATACATATATAGTTATGAAAACTACGTACATGAAGAATTGAACAGAGATAGTCACGTATTTGGGAAGTACGAAGGAGATCAAAGGAGCCGACCGATGGAAGGACTATTGGTGCCCGAAGTGTCTACTGGAGCCGGGACTGTTCTAGACCATGCGTCTAGTTCCTTAGGGACAGTTTCCTTTGATGTCACCGCTCTTCAATAAAAGCGTACAGCTCGCCCCGATAGTTAGTTTGTTCTCAGCTGTCTTCAAGTGACCATCAGTGAGTTCAGTGCAACAGTGCGACTTAGTTGCAGTGCGGTAAAGTGCTTTATGTGAAGAACAGTGTTGTGCCGTGACTCTGTAAAGAACAATATAGTGACTTCGCGAAGATCAGTGCAGTGCCGTGTTTTTGTGAACTTCAGTGATCGTGAGTGAGTTATAGGACTGTGTAATAACAAGAACAGTGAAGCTATCAGTGCATACTGTTTGTAGTAGTTAAGAATAATTAACCAAGTGTGTAGTGCATTGATAAATAAATTGTGCAGTGATAATAACTGATGAAGCATGTGTTTGTTTAATTTTGCAATCCAAAAAGAACTCTAATAAACCACGTTTATTACTGATTTTGGTAATAAACGTAACAATATATATATATATCTTTTAACGCTCTAGCGGTCGCAATTTTTGTTTGATCGTTACCAAACTTCATATTTAAATATTTTATATAAAAATGAAAATCAAGTTCGATAATAGTTGAAATCGAACTAGTTAGAGGGTTTAGAGTGAGAGAGAGAGAATCTCGAAAATTCGAAATATCTCTGTTATTATATGTCTGGTCGAAAAATTATATAATGTATATTACCAATCTTATTGAAAATTTAATGTCTTATAAATGCTGATTTATATAAATTTTCTGTTTCATGAATATTAACCGAGATATTTTGATGCTTTAGTTTTTGGGCTTCATTTCAAGATTAAATATCAAATAGGATTTTCATTGGACTTTTACTATGTGAGATACATGCAGGTATGTTGTGATGACGTCATCAATTACGATTATGCGTTCTTTTCTTTATTTTATCTGTACCGTACTTGTTATTTAAGTTTCAATCAACAGTAAACATCATATTTGTTATTGGCTAAAGTAAGATCAGAAATTGTGTGAGTTCAGAGGGAAGGATTTGTTATTATAAGTCAGATAGTAAAATTTTATACAACCAATATCATACATTTTCTTTGTAGCTTAATTATTAAGTTAGTTCTTCGTATTTTCTGGGGAAAGTAACTCGCCTCCTCCCCCTTCTACCAATGAGTTTAGATTATTATACCAGCAAGCGGGAAATCTAGTTAGTTTACACAGCTAAAGCTTGACGGACTTCTTTTAGCAGATTTCCCTTAAGGGAAATCAGCTATTGAGGTTGTACTCATGACGGAATTTTCGAAATTTTTCTTCAAATGTCCATCGATCCTACCTAGTAGATGACTAAAATGAGGTCCGTTCAAAACTGTATATATATATATATATATATATATATATATATATATATATATATATATATATATATATATCTGTTACCGCTTTAGCGGTCTCAATTTTTGACGTTACCAAACTCGATATTTAGTCGTTTTATGTAAAAATAAAGATCATGTTCGTTAACGGCTGAAATCGGACCAGTGGGAGGGGGGTCTTAAAGGGGAGGATTTTCGAAAATTCGAAATACCTGCGTTACTGTACGTCGGATCGAAAAATTGTACAGAATCAATCTTATTGCAAATTACATTTACTATAAATATTGTTATATACATTTATTCTCTTTCTTGAATATTAACTAAGATATTTGCATTTTTATTAAATTGACGGCTAACGGACGAGAGTGACTTTCCCGCCAAAAGCTCGTTCGGCCGTTTCCTTGATTGCTCGGCTCTCGTGAAAATTCTCTATTGTAAACTTTCACGTGGGAAATCTGCTTAGTTTACGCAACCCCTGCGTGAGGGACTTTTTTTATATACGCTTATGCTTCTTATAAGTATGTCAGCAAGAAACGTTCGTACTTAAAAAGATCTTATATATCCTTAGGCTACATATTAATTTGCAATATAATAAAAAAAATATATTTTTATCTTTGACTGTTCAAATAAGACGATATTAGTAACAAACATTGCCTTCCGTTTAATTTAGTGTTTCTGTTAACTACAGACTGAGGTCTGGAATTATCTTTAATTACAGGATCCTTTGAGCCCTTTTAGTCCTTATAATTTAAACCTTCGGCTCACGGCTACATTCGTCAAGACAACGTCTGGCAGCCATATCAACAAATATAAAGCGAGTCAGTAACAATGACGTATTACAGTAACAAGATGCCATTCAGCTGGAGAGCATCCGTTTGACAGGAATCATCGTGTACACAGAGAGCTACCCTCCAGGTACCCTTTGCATCAGCTCTGTCTGACATCTCCAAGTCCCTGTTCTCTTTGGTTATTGAACTCCATAGCTAATGAAGAGCCCCTTCTCCAATGGAAGTTGAATAATTCTGGCACGTATTCATACTAACTCTGACAGAAGTCAATGGCCTCGTTGTTAGGGTTGTTTGGTAGTTACACCATTACCAAACATCCTAACTTTCCGTTTGATCTACAGCGAAGTTGTTTTAAGGGCATGAACTTGTCATATTTAAAGGATAAAGCCCTGTGGTCTGACAGTGTGTGGCTAATTTCAATTAAATGTCTTGGATTATTGCTTTAAACCTAGATTTGTTCCTCCTCATCAAACAATTGCTCCATATGGAGGAGAATCATGATGGGTAAATTGGGAATCGATTTATAATTTTATTATTTTTTAAGAGCAAAAGGGGGAGTGGAAATAACATTTTCGGAGGACTGAGGTAAAAGTAATGTTTGGAATATGATGAAATGGAGGGATGTATTGAGTTTTGATAGGAATGAAATCCTTGATGATGAATTATACTTCCTCGATGGGCTGAATCTTGTTCTTCTTCAGCCGTTACTGAAAGTTTACACAATGAAATCTGACGAGAAGACTACCAGAGCAGAGATAAGATAATATAGAAAAGACAGAAAAGATTTTTATGGCTTAGAGTTCGAGAGATGTTGAAACAGCGATTCACTGAAGTGAATGGCTAAATACGATCGATGGGGTAACAGCAGCGGAGGTCGTAATGAAGACGGTTAGGTTCAAATAATCTTAGTTGTAGAGGGTGGAAGTAAGGGAAATAACTATAATTATCTTAAATCAGATTACACTCAGGGTACTTCAGACATTACCTGTGGGGAAGCACAAGGAAGCAAGCATGCACGATGATATTGAAACAAAGAGAATGGCACATCGATTGAAAAAGACTTTGATCTACAAGAACCCGTATTGGTCCTACTATTCCTCAATATGACAAAAGTATAAGATACGGTTAGCCAACATTCTCTTATAAAGTTCATTGTTCCTAACAAGAAGCTACCGAAAATATGATTGATCCGAAAATTCATTCTAATGATGGGAACGATTGCCATAATATTTCGTTATCCATGGAACAAGAAAATATGCTGTTGCAAAGGCATAACAAAAGTTAAACGTTTCCTCGATCATATAGTAAATTGGGTCTCTCCTATCCGGTGGATTTACTTCCTCATGTAAGGACATAGGCAGCATTATATTGGTGTATACTGCAGTCCTTGGTTCAGCAATTCTGGTTTATAGGATGTTACAGGCACCGTTAGGGGTAACGATGGTAGTGGGTGTATCTATGGGACATCGGCTAAATTTTGCAACACTGACTAAGACCGAAGGCAACGGGAAATCAATGTCCAAAATATTGTTGACAGCACCATGGAAATTCCAAAGACTGAAAAGATCTCATTGATTTCTGTGGGTATATGAAAAGAGTAGTTTCCGGAAAAAAAAGAAAAGTGTGAATCGCTTAAATTAATTAAGCTCACTTAAATAAACATATACAAAATAAATATTAAAAAACTATGAATATAATTTGTACGTACTGAAAAAGGGGAACGAAAACAAAAGTACGTTTATAAACTATATCCTGAAATTGACACTCGAGTGTGCATTGTAACATATTTATTGCTCCAATCAAGAATGTGAATTGCCCAAAAATGATCAATTTTAGCATCATTTTTTGTTATTTGATATCTTGGAATGATGACAAATTACAAGGTTGATCGTCTTTAGTATCAGGTTATGTTGAGGGCTATAAAAAGAAAAATAGGGCGGTTGCTATCTGCACTGAGTTATTTTTAGCTCAAGCAATTATAAAGAGATTTTAAAATTTTACTCTTATTGCACTCCATTTTTATCCCATCTAAAAGAAAGCCTTTCTCGGTCCGGGATAAAATTGAAAAATTATTAATAGCAGTTCAAAAGAAATTGTTCTTAGCTCGGGTGGAGTTTTTGGGCTAAAATATTTATATTATTTTTTATAATGTTTGTGATTATTAGTGGCGTACTACTAAGAGTCCTATTTTAGTCTTTACTATACTGTCTAGAGTTATGGCTAAAATCTGTCATGATAAATGCATGAACTTTAATGCAGTTCTACATTACAAATTAAGATGCAGACCCGCTTGACCTTAACGAAATGCGGGATGTTGGACTGTATCACAGCCCCGTACAATGATGCTTCTTTTACTAGTTTCTAAATACTTTCTAGGGTGGTAATCTGTAATACAATAAATACTTTCTTATCAAATTGTGGCCCTAAATTACAGCAGTTTATTTTCTAAACATTCCATGTGCTGTGTAATATATACATCAGAAAACATAGAAACTTTCCACGTACTGCATCGGAATCAAATGAAATTAATAAGTCTCATATAATAATAAGTAAGTAGAAAATCATAGAAACAAATGAATGAACTACAATACCAAAGTAAAACATAAAAATATTCCAGGCAAAAAGAAAGTGGATCTTAAAATCTTGAATTGAGCTATCTTTATTATTTTCAACTGGCAGATGTTTCGCCCTCCAGGGTATTTACATAAGTAAAAACATACAGGGTAAATTTCGGCAAAATAAGTATTAAAATTTCTCGTGTCTTTTATAATCAACTTCATTCTCCAGCTGCCAGTTGAAAATAGATGGCTTAGTTTGAGAACTTAAGATCTTTTTTTTTTTTTTGCCTGAAATACTTTTATTGGCCTCAGCAAGGAAGAGGTGCATACAAATATTTTCACTCTTCCACAAGTTTGCATCTAACTGAGGTCATCTGTCAGTTTGGCCTGCATGTGTTCTTATGACCTACAATTTTGCATAAAACAGATTCTTGTAGAGATTTTATGTTTGGTCGGTGAAATTATCAAAGTTTATTTTTATTTAAATTGTAACGGGAAAACCACTGACCAGTAATGATTTTTCATCGTCCATTTAGCGGATGAACACTGTTGTTTTTTTCTCCCATTTAAATGGAATATATAAATTGAATATTATTTATCAAAAGCAATAATTACTTTCAAAGTAAAGGAAAGCAAGTCCTCCTATGAGACGATTATGTGAGGAATTTGCATGGATGTTGAACAATATATTTTCCTGCCTGTGAAGGAGATTATAAGATTAAGACAGCTATGAGACGAGGCCTACGGCGACATGAAGAGATGTAGGTATATGGCACCAGCTAAATCAGAATCCCCTAATCTTATTTATCTTATAATGAACCATCGCCTCTTCTGCTCTCTCTCTCTCTCTCTCTCTCTCTCTCTCTCTCTCTCACTCTCTCTCTCACCCGTCGTCTTTGAATTTCCACTCATGCTCTCCCATTCTTAGTTTGGCCTCTCTATGTCTTTGTCTTTCCTCGTCTTTTTTTCACTCTTTTCCTCAAGCTCTTTCACTTGGTTTCTCTCTTTCGTGGTCCCCTTCTTTTGTCTCCCACCCTCACTTTCTTTCTCTGTTTTTATCACAGTCTCTCTCTCTCTCTCTCTCTCTCTCTCTCTCTCTCTCTCTCTCTCTCTCTCTCTCTCTCTCTCTCTCTCTCTCTCCCCATCTCCCTCTCTCCCTCCCTCTCTCTCTCTCTGTCTTCCCCCTCTCTCTCACTCAATCTCTCTCTCCCCCCCGCCCCTCCCACCCTCTCTCTCTGTCTCCCCCCTCTCTCTCACTCTATCTCTCTCTCTCCCTCTCTCTCTCCCCCGCCCCTCCCACCCTCTCTCTCTGTCTCCCCCCTCTCTCTCACTCTCTCACTCTCTCTCTCCCTCACTTTCTCTCTCTCTCTCTCTCTCTCTCTCTCTCTCTCTCTCTCTCTCTATGTGTGTTTGTACATTATTTTTATTTGTATTTTTAGTTTTATGTTTGTACATTAGTTTTATTTGTATTTTTAGTTTTATGTTTGTACATTAGTTTTATTTGTATTTTTAGTTTTATGTTTGTACATTAGTTTTATAATATATGGTATGATATAGTATCTCTATATTTTTTGGATAAGTTTTAATTTAATTTATAAGTAGTTTAGTTTGATTTATAGTAGTAGTAACCAGTTTATAGTAAACATATTGTCTGTAAGAGAGGACCATTTGTCCTATGACAATAAATGCATCTATCTATCTATCTATCTATCTCTCTCTCTCTCTCTCTCTCTCCCTTCCTCACTGGCTTTTGTTTATTTGCTTAACGCCTTTCCTTTTTATACTATTTCCTGAAAGGTCACCGTCCGTTATCAGGCTTGGAGGAGTGGTTGGTTCGAAAAACTGTAAATAACCAATTTTATTAAGAACATAATCTACTCCAATTATATAATCTGAAAAATTCTTTAATTGAAATATTATTTAAGAGGCTGCTAAAGTCTGACCACTAAAAGACTGCGTAGAAGATAAGTTGCTATCTACAGCTCAGAAACTCAAGTAATTTTAAATAATAATAAAACAATTGGAAGCTTTAATAAAACTTCAAAAAATAAAACAAAATGGGAGTAAAAGGCTTACACAAATTCAATAATCATTTCAGACGTTTATAAGGTTTTGCTCATATATAATTCATAAATAACGCTTGCCAGGAATTCATAAACTTACTTAACTCTCATAAATAATTGATACAAGGCATGGGAATGCGAAATCCTCTTTGAGAGGGGAATAAGAAAAGTGTCTATTTCGCTGATGGAAAGATTTTTGAAAAAGCAATATTTATGAATTTTTTACTCTAGGCATATTCCGATCAATGATGTAAATTTGTCTTTCATCCCACGGAGGTAAAAATAAAAGATATTTTCCCGTTGGGAGACCCGTTTATTCAAATTCATTCGCAAATAATTCAGAGAAATTCTGAAGTGGAGAGTCTTTTGAATACTGAGACGGGATTTAAAGAATCTCATATTACGCTGATGGGAGATATTGATACTGCTTCGTAAAGGGGAAAGTAATGATATCCAACTGAGTCAATTCATCTTAAATTTGAATCAGTTTTATAGTCCACTGAACTCAAGAAGTCATTATCTTGGATTGATTCCGTTTTACATTTAGCGTTAATGACCAAGTAATCTCCCTTTCCATTTGTTTAGATATCATAACGATCTTATCCTATTATTGTGTGACAGGTAAAAATATCAGGTTATTTCATATCAGATTACAACCTTAATGTACCTGGTGCAGGCTGACACACTTACATGTTATTATTGGGAATATATGACTGTAGGAGAACGCACAGATGCTATTTACATATTACTAGTCTATAATTGATTGATTGGATCATATCCTATTTATTGATATATTTGTTTGTTATATGTTAAAAAATAAATCTGCGAATATGTCATCAAGAGGGTATAATTTCTTCTGTAACATTTTTAGTGCAAGGCTGAAAGTCAACGGTATTAAGTATTATATAGTACGATATTAATTATTTCACATTATAATGGGTGTTTTTTTTAGAGGTATAGAACTTTAAATTGGAATAAAACAACGATGGATTATTCGATTGACAAGAATTTTTTTTTATTCTAAAGATAATCTTGTGGCATTACATTTTAAATATTATACATATACGGCGCAACATGTCACACAGCTCGTGCCACAATCGATTTATTGAAAGAGACGTTTGGTGACCGCCTAATTTCACGTTTTGGACCTGTGAATTGGCCTCCAAGATCTTGTGATTTAACACCGCTAGACTACTTTCTGTGGGGCTATGTAAAGTCATTGGTCTATGCGGATAAGCCACAAACGCTTGACCATTTGGAAGACAACATTCGCCGTGTTATTGCCGATATACGCCACAAATGTTGGAAAAAGTCATCGAAAATTGGACTTCCAGATTGGCCTACATCCGAGCCAGCCGTGGCGGTCATATGCCAGAAATCATATTTAAAATGTAATGCCACAAGATTATGTTTCTAATAAAAAAAAAATCTTGTCAATCGAATAATCCATCGTTGTTTTATTGCAATTTAAAGTTCTATACCTCTAAAAAAACACCCGTTATTTACATGTTCGACATAGTTTAGCGCAAACTTTATTCAAATTGCTCTACATGTTCATGGCTTAACTACTACCTCTTCAGGGGCCATCCCTTTTCAAAAAATAAAAACTTTCATTTATACAAAAAAATACTACCAATGATAATTCTTTGCTACATACTGCAGTAATAAGTGTTTCCTATAATATATAATAAAAATAATATATTTATTAAAATTAATTACAGATTGCTACTTAGAGATCCGAAGTACCCCGTTCCCTCTTACATTCGTTGAAACTGGGGAGGTCGTTGATACTGAGATTCCTGATGCAGGTTAAGTCACCTGACTACATATCGATTATTTTCACGTCAACCTTGAACTCTATTATTTTGCGTCCTGATTTAAAGTCAATTATTTTAAGTTAAAATAATGTTCAAGAATATATGATTGAGATATATAATTTTTGTTTTTTTTTGTTCACTAATTTTTATTATATGAATATTCTTTTTTTATTTTTCGTTTATTTCTTAGTCAATTATTTGAACATTTTAAAAATTGAAAGTGTGTTTCTTGGAGATGTAATGATTATTAAATATAGTTTTATTTTATTGATATATTTTTCTGTTCTATGATAAAAAAATAACAATAAAACAGTAATATGTCATTAAATTCTTTTATAACATATTTAATTCCTGGAAGTTGACGGTTTTCAGTATTTTTAATCTATATATTTATTGATTAGTCCATATTAGATTTAGCGATATACTTGTTTGTTCTTGTTGTTCTGTTAAAAAAATAACTCTGAAACTCTCTAGATTGGTTATTTTACATTATATTTATCTGTTTTGTGTTAATAAAATAACAATAAATGTGCTAAAATGTCGTCAAATGCTTATAAATTCTTCATTAGCATTTTTAGTTTAGGCTGGAAGTTGTTGGTGTTAAGTATTATTAATCAATAAGATATTTTTTTGTATTACTTTTTCTTGATATTAGGTCGTAGTCATAACACGATTTTCAAAAGTTGTCTTAAAATGTCCATCGACCCTACCTAGGGGATGACGAAAATGAGGTCCGTTCAAAACTGTTTATACATATTTGTATGTTACCCCTCTAGTAGTCGCAATTATTGTTTAATCGTTACCGAACTCGATATTTAGCCGTTTTATGTAAAAAAAAAAAAGATCAAGTTTGTTAACGGCTGAAATTGGACTAGGGGGAGGAAGGGGGTTTAGAGGGGGAGAATTTTGAAAATTCGAAATATCTCCGTTAGTATACGTCGGATCGAAAAAATGTATAAGTTCAATTTTATGGAAAATTAAATTGACTATAAATATTGTTATATTCATTTATTCCCTATCTTGAATATTAAACGAGATATTTGTATTTTTTCGTTTTCAGCCCTCAGCAAACCCCCACTTCTACTCATGTAACTTAAAAATACTCGGTTATGTAATAGTTTTCAATCCAATTAATGCGTTATATTCAGATATATTACGGTAATTGTTTTTGTTTCCGGTAAGAAATTGTCAGAACTGTTTGTTTACGTTTGAGATGCTTTTCGTCGAGGGGCTTTCTTTTTAACGTTAGTATTTATTCCTTTAATATTCTCGGTGGTGTTTCGTTACCGGTATGTAGATTTATCTATTGTTAGATATTAAGAAAGTAATATTGTTATATTACTGGAAAACTGCTTAGTTTACGCAGCCCCTGACTTATTTTTTCTGTTCGATGTAAAAAAAAAATAGCAATAGGACTGCTAAATTGTCGTCGAGTGCCTAAAAATTCTTCTATAACATTTTTAGCGCCCGGAAGTCGACGATACTTAGTATTATTAATCAATAATAGATTGATTAGTTCATATCGTAGTTATTGATGATCGTCCGTTCTGTGTTTATTATTTCTGATAAGGATGCGAGTAGGTATAGTAGAAGATTTAGTGAAAGGGGAGTTGGATGAATGGTTGTTGACAAGAGGAGATACCAAATTGTCGGTAATACTGTATTTGAGTGAGTATATGGAATGGATACACGGAAGGTGTGAGCTGGAGTGGCACTATATGGTAAATAGGAAGCAGGTATTGGCGAGGGCGGTACCTATTGATGTTCTCTAAGGAGCTCATATCCTCTCTCTCTCTCTCTTCGAGTGCCTCCTCTCCCACTTAAATATAGGCCCTGCCTTTTATCTCATAACGCATCGTCTGCATCAGCCCTCTCTCTCATATAGGGTACTTAAGTAGCCCCCCTTGCTTTGAAATGGAATGTCAATTTACTCATTTTAGCAGATTTCCCTTAAGTGAAATCAGCTATTGAGGCTGTACTCATGACGCGTTTTTTGGAAAATATCCCTAAATGTCCATCGATCCTACCTAGTAGATGACTAAAACGAGAGCCAAATTAAATTATATTTATGTGTGTTTGCGTGTGTGTGTGTGTGAGTGTGTGCGAATATACACACACACACACATATATCCATTCTATCTATCTTTATATTTGTCTGTTATCTGTGGCTCTAGCTGTCGCAATTTTTGTTTAATCGTTATATATTTTATGTAAAAAGGTTCAAGTTCGTTAACAGCTTAAATAGGACTATGGGAAGGGGGAGGGGAAGATTTCGAAAATTCGAAATATATCCGTTACTACACGTCGGATCGAAAAAAATGTTTAGAACTACGTTATAGCAAAAACTACATATAAATCTTGTTATGCATGTTTTTTTTCTCTACCTTCATTTCTAACAAAGATATTTGCATTTTTTTTTTGCTTTCGGCCATCAATAAACCCCCACTTCTACTCGATTTATATAAACAATACTCTGTTATATAATGAATCACATTATTTGAAGCTTAAAGCATAGGTTGATTTGGCATTTCAATTTTTTTTTTAAAACAATCGCGTCATAAGTACGCCATTAGCTGATTTCCCTTGGCGGACGAATGTAAGAAGATAATATAAAGATGCTATTTATAGAGACGGAAGTAAATTATATTTGCGTGATTTCAATTAGACTGCTTTGTTTCCGCGTATGAGCTGATTTAAAAAAAAATGTCTTCAAGTTTCTATACATCCTTGTATAATATTTTCAGTGCCAGACAGGAAGTCGACAGTATTTTGTGATATTAATCAATAATAGATGTATTAGTTCATGTGTACAGACTAACTCGTTTTTTCGTGCTCTTGTGCTTTGGTGGACATCTCCATTGTGTTTCCAATTCTCTAAATTATTATATTTTAGTTACGAACTCTGCTTTTGCGTCAAGGAAAATAGGGGTCACCTGTTTCCTTTAGAGAAATTCCACATTTTCCTCTCATGGTCTCTACTGGACTGTACTTCATAACAGCTAACCGCATTAAAACTAATTGGCACCACATTTATGACAGAAATCTTGACCATTTTGGTCCAGCTTTGAGAAATATAATTATTGTTATTATTATGAGGTCCACTTGTGCTGCTAAGGCTAATTGAAAGGGGTTACCTACACGTTACCACCCTTTTCTAGCCAGGGTGGGGCCACAACTAAATAAATTCCTTTTGTCCAGGTGAAAAAGGAACACACTACTCTTAAGTTTACCATGTGTTATATAAAGACCAGCTCCTTAACTCATATTGCCGATCTGTTGCCCAGAAATATAATTAGCTTTCTAGCTTCGGATGATGACTAGATTAAACAAGACATGGAAGAGACTGACAACAAAGGCCACCAAATGGTGATTTCTGGAACAAACGAGAGAACATTTTTTTTTACAACAGGACGATTAGCCAAAGTTTCTAAATTGTAATTCCATCAGAAAAAGGAATCCCTTGACAAGGAGATACCCGTCAAATATCGAAGGTGGGAACGGTTAACATATATATATATATATATATATATATATATATATATATATATATACATGTGTGTGTGTGTGTGTGTAGTGGCAACAATTATTTTCTAATTCCAGCCCCCACCCTACTAATATAGCCCCAATGAAGGTGGGAATCAAGGCCTTGGCTTTGTAAACCGTGTTAGGGCACTGATGATGAAGCATTGCTTTAGAAAGCCGTTTGCACTTTCATTTTCTAAATTGTAAAGGTCCGTAAGTGCAGGTGTCTATGTATCTAGGAAGGGTTTTATTATTCAGTATTACATCGTTGTTGCAGGATCAAGCACTATGGGAAATGTTAGATGTAGTCTTCGTTCATTAAATCTTTATTTTCAATAACAGTGGCATTTTCAGGCCATTAACCAGTAAACGGTGAGAGGACAGTCCCTGTCAATCTTCTCACTAGTCATCTATAGTCTCGTAGTATCTAATTATAGTCACTATTCATTTTAGCAGATTTCCCTTAAGGGAAATCAGCTATTGAGGTCGTACTCATGATGCGAGTTTCGAAAAATTTCTTCAATTGTCCATCGATACTGCCCAGAAGGTGATGAAAATGAGGTCCGTTCAAAATTATATATATATATATATATATATATATATATATATATATATATATATATATATATTTGTCTGTTAACGCTCTAGCGGTCGCAATTTTTGTTTGATCGTTACCAAACTCGGAATTTAATCGTTTTATGTAAAAAAAAGATCAAGTTCGTTAATGGCTGAAATCGGACCAGTGGGAGGGGGGGGGTTTAGAGGGGGGATTTTTGAAAATTCAAAATATCTCCGTTATTATGCGTCGGATCGAAAAATGGTATAGAACCAATCTTATTGCAAATAAAATTTACTATAAATATTGTTCTATACATTTATTCTGTATCTTGAATATTAACCGAGATATTTGCATTTGTATTCTGCGTGTGGTCACCAGTAGGCTGTTCGGACATTCCGCAGAGAGCTCTGGCGGCCGTTTCTATAACTATTCGACCCTCGTGAATAGGTTTAGAGGTTAGGTTAACTGTTTTTTGGGGCTAGAAACTTTAAACTTTTTGAAAAGTAACTCAAAATGGAGAAAAATGAGCTGGCCTCAATGTAGACAGTGAAAACGTGTTTATAATAATATTTCTGATAGTAAATTCTGAGTATTGTGAGAATGGGAAGACAGGAGTATTGAATAGGATGGGAGATATTATAGTGGCTCTGTAGTATTGTCGGGTGAGTGTGATACACACATATTGTGAGGTCTCTATTCAGAATGGAGAAGGGTCTTCCATTGACTCCACCCATTCTTTGGCGGGACTTAAATAGCTATAGGAATTCTCTCCTTCATATTTCCGGTCTGACAAATATTTCAGTTGTGATCCTATCGAATTTTAATTCTAAACGCCTTCTGGCAACATGCGATCCTTGCAGTGAGTTCAAATGAAGAGACACAACAGTAACTTCATTAAACATCCAAATGGTGGTCTAAATGATATTTGTTTATTTCGCCAGTAACATTTATTCCTTTTTCAACAAAAGTTTGCCTACAAGATCTAAAAGGCTCAGGGAAGAAGAGTTATAACTCTAAAGCTATCAATTTTTGACGTTATGTCCTTTTAGTAGATTTCTATTAAGGAAAATCAGCTGTTGAGGTTGTAAGACGCGGTTTCAAAAAGCTTTCTTTAACTGCCCATCGATCTTACCTAGCAGATGACGAAAATAACGTTCGTTTAAAATTCTCTCTCTCTCTCTCTCTCTCTCTCTCTCTTTATCTATGTGTCTGTCTAACTCTCTCTCTCTTCCTCTCAACTCTCTCTCTCTCTCTCTCTCTCTCTCTCTCTCTCTCTCTCTCTCTCTCTCTCCCTCTCAACTTTCTCTCTCTCTCTCTCTCCCTCTCAACTTTCTCTCTCTCTCTCTCTCTCTCTCCCTCCCTCTCTCTTCAACATATGGTCCATACCGCTCTAGCGTCAAAAAACTACTTATATAAAATGAATTAACTGACTGAGTTACTAATTAGCTTTTGTATTGTAGTTAATATGATTCATTTGTTATATTATTTCGTCCTCCCAGAGTGTCCACTATTCAAACTTGAGCCTTTTGATGTTTAAATCCGGATGTTGCTTTGAAACCTTTCAATTTATGGTTGAAGGTTACATGCCACATATAGGTTCCAAAATGCTCTTTCTTAGTTCCATGGGCGTGAAATTTTCATTGATTTTAAAACTCATGTTGTTTAATATCTCGATTTATTGTCTGGCTCATTTTAGTGAACTAGTTTTCGATACTGTTGACTCTATGTTTAATGTATTTGATGCTATTGACCTTCGAAAAGATTTGATTTCCGAGTTTTAACTTTTCAAGGCGCAACTTTCGGCTGACTGTTATGCTGTTTTTGTGTCCGTTGCTCCCACGGGAACAAAAAACGAATGAAGAAGGTTGATAGGACAGGCAGAGATTTCCCAAAGTCTTCTGCGTTTGTGTCATTCAACAGTATTTATTTATTTATTTGGTGAGCTCCGCCCAGTATCACTTATTTTCAATTCTTTAAATTAAAATGTATCATCAGTAAATGAATCATGAGAGAAATTCCATTCTGGCCAATAAAGGTTTGAGGACAATACCTACATTGGCTTAGACAGGACAATAGAATATTGACAGTAATTGGTCAGTATGAGCTGTATAACTAAATCCTTAATGTTCCCTCTCGTTGGAGCAGGACCACTCTTAGTGAAAATTTTATCAAGGAAGGGCTTAGTAGTTCTAAGTGGTAATTGGCTAGCAAATCAACGACATCTATAGAACGCCACATTTTTAATAAGATTAGTTCTAATTTTCGTCATTTCCCTTCCTGCTATTAATCTATAAGCGTATATGGTTATATTTATTATTTAAATGAAGAAATTTTCAGTAACCTAGAGAATTACAGACATGGCGAAATAGCAAAAAATAAATATTAAAAACATATTTTTTATTCAAATTGGTTTGCCCTAAAATTCAGTACGACATACTCTCTTGGAAAGGCCAACGTTGTTTATTTAGTTATCACTACTCCACAAAATCAAATACGTAAAGTATATATTTGAAAAGAAAGAACCATATATTTCTCTAAGTCAAATAAATAGTATACTGTAGCCTTGGAATTATCCCTCAGCAATCAAAGTCCTTGTAAAATATTATTCGGATTTAAGTGTCAGTAAACCGGGCCCAGAGACATTGCCAATAAAGCTGGCCTATAAAGTTTTACTCGTCATTTGGCCTCAGACAGAAGCATTCTTTAGAGTGGCAATGAATGAGTTGAGAGCTATAAACTCTGAGATTTTTAGAGTTTAGATATGACTAAATGTCTGATGCTTTTAAAAGAAAACCTTTTAAATAAACGAAGGCAGCTGAATGGCTTGAGGAATTTGGGAGACCTCAATAAAAGATGTTTTCCCTTTAAGAACTCTTTGATTTATTTATATTGCATTTCGTTCTTTAATTAATGGGTTTATGTCGTCTGGGTCAACTGGCTCAATGGAAAAAGCATTGATGTGAAATGAATTATACATTTTTCCACTCCTCTAGATTTGTTTTTTAAAAAATAAAAAAAAAATAAAAAAAATAACACGTCCTGAATGTCTAAAAAAAGTCCGTCACGCAGGGGCTAAGTAATCTATGCAGATTTCCCATGTGAAGTTTTACAATGGAGAAATCTGCACATTTCTAACACTCAGAACTGAACAGATAGATGGATATATTCTTCACATGAAAGAAAAACCATTACTCATATATGTATAACTGAATATAACACATTAACTTTATTGAAAACTATTTACTATCTCTAGTACTACACTTTATAATGAATCAGAATAATTTATATTTTAATGACTCAAATTTTAGTAGTCCAAGGACTAAAGAAGTTGGGGGGATGTACAGAACGTATTTGCATTTATCTCCCAAAGTAAAGGGTTACACGAGTCTAAACAATTTCACGGGAGCCGAACAGTTACGGAAACGGCCGAACTAATCCAGAATCTAACGACGAGAAACTACTATAGCCGATCTGATCTCGCCCGTTATTCACACATACTTAATAAAACTTTAACAGACAAATATATATACATTCATACGTGTGTGTATATATATATATATATATATATATATTTGAGCTCATTTTCGCCATCTCCTAGTTAGGTTCGATTCACATTTGAGGAAAATTTTTCGAAAATCGTTTTATGAGTATGACCTCAATAGCTGATTTCCCTTCGATAACATCAAAGAATGTCATATTTCTTACTTTCATTCTTTAATTTGTTTTCGTTAGCGAATTTCTCCTCACCAAGAAATATCTATTCATTTAGATGGCCCTAGGAACATTTTTCTTTGTATTTATTAATGAATTAAGTAAGGGGAAGAGAGGAGTAGCTGTTTAAAAAACATATTCATTACGCATCAAGGGATATAATAGCAATATTTGCACTTTTATTTAGCGAATTTGTATTTGGAAGATACACTCCATTGCTGCAGCTCATCTGAAGACGACTTTTACTTTTGATGCACCTGGTTGACTTGTTTGTTCAAATTTGAATACAAATTTCAGTGTGGGTATCTGTTTATGTGGGCGTTTGTGTACTTCAACGAGATGTATTTTGATCATAGTGATTTTAATCCATATTATTCGAAAAATAAATTGCTATCAATATTCTTAGCATCAAGTTCTTCTTTCTTTCGAAGAATGAATTTGATGCGAATTTAAAAACACTTAGTCACTAGTCTAATGAAAAATTTGGTGTTTTTAGAAGATTTCCGTTAAGGGAAATTAAGCTATTGACGTGATTTAGCAAACATTTCTTAAAAATGTCCACCGCTCCTACCCAGGAGGTTGCAAAAATGAGAACCGTAAAAATTATATTAACTACATATGAAGAGAGGCATATATATATATATATATATATATATATATATATATATATATATATATATATATATATAGAGAGAGAGAGAGAGAGAGAGAGAGAGAGAGAGAGAGAGAGAGAGAGAGAGAGAGAGAGAGAGAGAGAGAGAGAGAGATCTTAAAATTAAAGCTGAAGCTGAAATCGGACAAGTGGGAGAGAGGGGGGTTTAGAGGGGGAATTTGGATAAATCAAAATATGTACGTTATTGAGTCAGATTGGAAAATTGTATAGAACCAATCTTATTGCAAATTTAATTTCCTCTATATTGTAATATACATTTTTCCTGTATCTTGAATATTAACCGAGGTATTTACATTTTTTTAGAATTCCGCCTTCAGTAAACCTCCTACTCATGTCATATTAAGAATAAGCTGTTATATCATGAACCGCTTTATTTGAAGTTTAAATACCAAATATTATTTTCAATGGTCTTTTCCTATGTGAAGTAGTTGCATATAGGTAATGCGATGACGTCATCAATTAAGATTTTCTGTCTTGACTCGGAAATGTTTATTTGATTTATTCCATACTCGATATTTAAACGTTTCATTCAATACTAAAGTTGTTTCACTAACCATCTCTTAACCTCCCCTAAAAGCCATATTGATGAATGGCCGAAATTGAAGGAGTAATAAAGGAGGGAAATTCGAAAATTCAAGATATGTCCGTTATTATGAGTCAGTTCGAAAAATGTTATATAGAAAACATGGAAATAACATATAGAGCTTATATAAAAAACTTTGAAATAATATATCAACTTACCCTGCAGCTTCCTCTGCGACAGTGGCCAGGATGAAGTCAGTTATCTTGTCATTCGATATGACATGACAGTCTTCGGATCCAGGCGATCTCTCGCCTTCGTCTTCTTCATCCTAAGAGGAAATATAAACTTACTATTATTGTGAAATAATAAATTACTTATTAAACTTAATTTAGAGCATTAGAACATTTAAAAACATAATAAATAGAAGAAGCTGTCCAATATCTCTACATTTCTCGATAAACAAACTTTTGTAGGTATCCATGTGATCCCTGTTGTGGGGTACTACTTTTAAGAAAATTTTCTGTCTCACCTAAATAAATATAAAAAACTTCCCCTACTTTCAATTACCTAAATTCTTCCAAATCCCATATGCTGATGATAGTTGGGATCCTCTTATTAAAACTCAGAAAATACTAGGATATAGATTTTTTTTTATTTCTAAAACAAAACATTTTGCAATATTTTTCTTCCTTTCAATTTTAAGAGTACTTTGTTAGTTTTAAAGTAATATTAATATTTTTTGGGTTCTTTAAGGGAGAAGAGTCAACTCCCAATTAGAAATTACCCAAAATGTATATTGAACACAACATTTATATATTTAATATATTGACAATTCTAAAAACCCTTATGTGGTAAACCAATTTTGAGGAAAAATTTAAAACCAGCACAATCAAGACATTCAATAAAATGTATCTTGTCTTTGTCTACCTCGAAGACCTGATTCTGGGCCATATTACTCTTTCATCTTTCATTAGGTTTTTCATTTTAGCATCTTTTTTTACACGTATTGTTTCTTACATAGGCTTCCTTTAGTTGAGAAAGTGGTAAACAGATGTTGGCAAATAGTAGTGCGTCCAAGACGTTGAAAATCTTAGTTTTCACAGCACCTGCCTGACACACTTATTTATTTATTTGGAGGTACATAATTTTTATATTTATTTTGAAAATAATTTAACACTATTTTTTATTGGATTCCAGTACAACGGTGACCCATATCAAGAGTAATATGACTCAATATTTATCCGAATATTTTCTTTGTTGCTATAAATTACCTCTACTTAATGCACCGGAAGTGTACGGATTAATATTGTATTATAGGATATGAGTAGGTTGTAAGAGATGGTATGAAGAGAGAAATATCACGAAACAATGAGAATTCTTATTTATTCATTTATTGAAGATGTCACTACAATGGAGATTTATTTTAATAAAATATAAATATAAAAAAATAAATACAAAATATTAGTTATTTTATAGCAAAAAAAAGAACAATAAGGAGGGAAACTAGAAGGAGGTAGAATCTTAAAGGGGATAAACTGTATAATGTTATGTTTTACGCACACAGTGTTTACTATATATATTTTTATATATTGAAAATTTATATAAATAAATTGAGATGTAGCCACTCCATATGATAAACTATGCAGTCACACAGACAGACCCGAAAAACTGTGTTTTACCTCCCCTCCCACCCCCACCCCCACACACACCTGCACGTACAACAATTTAGTGCCTATAATATTTCCTAAAATAATCTATTATTTTTTAAATACCTAAATACATCATCTGTAAATTGACTACTGACGGCTAGAAGGTCGCAAAAATGTCTGGGCTGTGGGTATGTTATTACTTGTGTGCAGTCAGTTAATATGTGATTTATAGTCACCGTCCTGTTGCAGTAGTAGCATATAGGTTCATTTTCTCTGCTCATGTGTTAATCTGTTGTGTCCTATACGTAGGCTTTTAAGTATTATTTATTCTCTTTTAGACAGTCTAATACTTAAAGTTTAATTTACCGTTTTAGACTAGATTTCTCTAAGTTTAGAATCAGAGTTATTCCATAAATTATTTCAATGAAGAATTATAAGTTTTCTCATTTCCAGCTTCACGTGAAGAGCGCGGTGAGCTACGTTCAAAATGTCAATTTGTTCATGTCCAGTAGATTGTTTCACTGGTCTGTCTGCTATTAGAGTTATGCCCACATGGTAATCAAAAAAGTCCGTCACGCAGGGGCTGCGTAAACTAAGCAGATTTCCCACGTGAAGTTATACAATAGAGAAATCTCCATAGGAGAGCCGAACAGTTACGGAAAAGAGCCGAACTAGCTTTTGGCGGGAAATTCAAAAATCCGTTATCGCCCCAAATTTAATAAAAATGCAAATATCTCAGTTAATATTCAAGATAGGGAATAAATGTATATAACAATATTTATAGTACATTTAATTTGCAATAAGATTGATTCTGTACAATTTTTCGATCCGACGTATAGTAACGGAGATATTTCGAATTTTCGAAAATCCTCCCCTCTAAACCCCCCCTTTCACTGGTCCGATTTCAGCCGTTAACGAACTTGATCTTTCTTTTTACATAAAACGACTAAATATCGAGTTTGGTAACGATCAAACAAAAATTGCGACCGCTAAAGCGGTAACAGACAAATATATATATATATATATATATATATATATATATATATATATATATATATATATACTGCTCAAAAATGAATAGGGATATTGGCTGTTTTGTGGTATGTATGGGGCCTAGCATATTTTTTTTTTATTATTATAAATATCATTAATATTTATTAGAAATTATTGTCTTTTTTCCCCCATAAAAAAGAAATTTAATTAAGATCGATTTAATTAAAATTAATAGGATAAGAAAAAAAATAACCAATATCCCTATTCATTTTTGAGCAGTATATATATATATATATATATATATATATATATATATATATATATATATATATATATATATACATATACAGTTTTGAACGGACCTCATTTTCGTCATCTACTAGGTAGGATCGATGGACATTTGAAGAAAAATTTCGAAAATTCCGTCATGAGTACAACCTCAATAACTGATTTCCCTTAAGGGAAATTTGCTAAAATAGTAATATTCTTTTTAGTCTATTAAAAATTTGAATAACAAGAGGCTTGTTGAGTACATAGTCTTCAAATGACTTTATTGAACCCAATGACTGTGTCTCAACTATGCGAACAGTTGCTAATGTAATTGCTTATTTATATTTTGAAACTCACTAACTCATTCTGCTTTAGTTTAATTTAAAGATGTGTTTTAGTTAGTCCAAACTGAGAGAGCCTGTGCTAGAGAAACCTGTTAGAACCTTGCTTTGTTTCTGCTCTATTGTGACCCTTTGCTTTGGGCACCGAGCTGGGGAAATAGTCCTTTTGACGGAGTTTATTTAAGACCAATTCGCACAGAAATGTACTCCCCGTTCCATCAATTGTTCCACGCTTAAGGCTCCTCTCATACATCACATTCTATGACGTCACTAACGTATGCTTAGCTCATTATAATGATATATTCCATCTCACCAACTTCGTCTCACTTCCTCTGTAATTTACTCCTATGTGAGACGTGAATGTATTTTAATTAGTCCATAATACGCATGGATGGAACCTAAGTAACATTTTGAGAATCACACTAATTGTTGAATGTAGAACTCAATTTATTCCCTTAGGTCACAAACAAAAACTTAAAAAAAAAACCAGTTTATTCTATATATTTAATTAAATAAAACCAATCTGTTGTTAGTGTTCGACGAAGATAGGAGTTAAGTGATGAAAAATGTTTTTCGATCACCTTATTTTGAACCTCATTGAAGTACAATGATTACGAATTTGTTGAACACAAATATTACTTTAAGTATTTTTTACAAGGGAGTTTACATAGAGGAAATATGTGTTTTTCCAGTTCTTAGAAAATTTACTTAGTTTACAAGAACCACGCATTGCTGATATTTTTGCCAACTGGCAGAAAGACCAAACTAATCGACCAAATATTTATCCCATCTTCTCTAGATTTCTAAAAATTACTGAAGTTTTACAGGAGTAATATTTCAATACACTCTATTCTGTTTTCCTTATTGGGAAAATGATTTTTTTTTCCAGAAAGTTTAATAAAATACATTCAATCTAGACTCTCCCACTCAGGTCTAATGGAATGACGCTCTTTTTATAGCTTCTTCTATTTTTAATTATGTTTTATCCAGAAAAGCTAAAATGCTGGTATATGAAAACAAACTTCAGCCTATTGAAATATACCTGAGGTTTTCGTGAAATGCTTCACTGGGTTTCACCTTTTCCTTAAAAGCAGTACGATTTGAATGCCCTGTTGAGATCTCACCAAAATGGGTAACATAAATTGTTACCCATTGTTCAAACTACTCGGCCGAGAACCGAGCTCCTTGAGACAGGTAGCTGATAAAACACTTTTGTGACTGTGCTAACGAAGGATCACCTATTTTTTTCTCAAAAGCACTGATTTGTATGTAAACTGAATTAAGCATAAACCTCAACAGATTATTGTAAATACTTAAAATATTTTAATGATTAAAAAAAATAAACCAGTCAGGAAAATTGAAAAATATTTGTAAGAAATTGTGTTGCCTATTAAATAAAATCTTTATTCTTAGATTATTCAATTATACTTTACTTATGTGTGTTGTAGTAAATGAACTGAAAATTTAATTTCTGTTTTGCTTTGATCGTTTTTTTTCTAGCTCTGTTTCGTATATTGAAGAATTATTGGACATATACTTTTCTCAACCGGCAAATTGGGCTTATCAGTGAAAAACATTTAAAGCAAACAAATTAGTATGATGATATTTAATTTCTGTTGCATATGGTTTTAATTAAGTGTACCCCATTAGCTCGACGCATTTTGTTTTGCTCTTCTTCCCCAAATATTGTCTTGAGTATTAATTAGCGATATTATGACAACACATCGTCAGTCATAAACCATATTGGAAGAGTGAAAAAATATGTTTTTATAGGGATGTTTTCACTCAGTCGAAGCTACTGAAATGATGGCTTGTTTACGTCAGGCGTCTAATCTTTTTTTCTTTTCATTCCTGAGCCTTCACTGCTTTCCAATTAAAACCTAATCAAAGAGAGTACTATCGTTGCTATGAAGGTGTATTAGTTCAAAGTTGGATAATAGTTGCTATTGGTAGAATACTTTCACTAAGTAGAATAAAATGTATATCTAATATGTTTTTTATGTTATATTTTTTATTTATATTTTGATAATTATTTTACTTATACAATTTACTTCTTTATTTTAAACGGCTTTTCTCAATTGACCTCTAATAATAATAATAATAATAACAAGGGGCACAGAAAGGGGTACTTCTTGATACAGCCAGAATTGTGCGAACATTTTTAAATCCCCCTTAACATGTCACAATCACAAACTCCATATCGGTTGGGTTTTTCCCCGTGTTCTTAAGCACAAAAAAAGGTTTAGAATTATTAATCTCTTTATTATTTAACTCATTACTGCCCAAGAACAAAAGCCTGTCTTCTAAATCTACAAAACATATGTTTTACACCTGACCTATAAAGAGAGATATAAATATTCCAAAGAGCTATAAACACAACAATCCTTCATTACACCCCTAACACACTGATATGGATTTTATTCCAGTTTTTACTGAGTATAAACAGCCTAATAATAATAGTACTATAATAATAGTAACATAAGGAGCAGATTAACTACATAAAATACAAATTATTGAATATAAGAAAAGAAACAATAAGTAAATAAAAAGGGGAATGAATGTCCAAAATGAAAACAAGAGATGGGAAAATCATAACTATAGAAAAAAGAAAACATCAAAAAACTTTGATTATAGGATAAGAATGAAGTTTTAAGTGAGAAAACGTGTCTTGCTTTTTAAACCAGTTAAATTGTGACGTTTTAAACTTTTGTGACTTTCAAAGTCATTTTGACTGTTTAATTTATTTTTTTTTTAATTCGAATGTCTTATATTAATTAGTTGTTTTAATATGATATACGCCAGACTTTTAAGTAGAATTCATATTCATCTCGGTGTTTAATACTTTTTTAAGTATTGTATTTCAGAGATATATTTTAAAATATATACTTTAAATTTATTTAAATATTTTATTTTCAACTTCTTTTTTAAGCAAATAAGTGTTGCCCTGGAGTCGCTAAGTGCCGAATTGTTTTTTATTAGGGAGAGACTGGCCTTATATAGAAAAATTGAAAATATAGCTTATATCATTATTTTCACATTAGATATGTACATCTTTCAAATAATAAGCTACGACTGGAAGAAGAATTTACTGTTATATATTTATTTTCAGTGGGTCACTAAGGTAATTCCTGCTGTAAGAGGGTTGTACTGCAGTGAGTCCATCAGGTGACAGTTGATATGGAAAAATATAATTGTAAATTTATTTTTGAATTTAGGTCAAAATATTGCACCAGAACTCTTACTCTATACATGTTTTAACTCGAATATTAACCGAGTTTTCTAGTTTGATCCGTTAGTAGGCCTCAACTTCTACTTTCCCGATTTTCACTTTGAGCAATTGAGTCTGAGTATCACATGCCCAGTTTAAATTTGAATCCCTACTTGCAAAGTACTTCTATAACTACAGAATAGATTTTAAGAAGGGGTGATCATCAAGACGTTACGACACGCAGGAAATCTGCTTAGTTTACGTAGTCTTGCGGTATGTTTTGGAAAAAAAAAATGTAATTATTCCAGACGACACCACCATTTAGAGCATTCAATTTTTGTCACTAATTAGTTTCTCTAAATTTAATGGTGCTGTCGATATATCTTGAGTATTCAGAAATAAAATTAATTAATAATTTGTAGTCAGTGGCTTAATTAATATTCGATCTATATCTTTAGTGTTTTCGAAAAAGATGCACCATTTGATATAAAAACAATGCATACACATGTTGGTGCATTCATTATATTTACTTAATACACCTCTACAATATGAAAAGCACATCAAATCCAAAGCTAATAAATTATTTTCTTACAATTGTTTTCTGGGAATTTTGGTTTAACTCACATAATTGCAGAGTAATTTGTAATGTTTATTTTTCAGCCCTAAGCAAACCCTCTCAAACTCATCTGATTCAACAATATGCTGGGATGTTACGATTTGTCTTACTTTACTAACTTAATTCTTAATTGTTAGCCGTGGCTCATAACTCATAAAGAAGAGCGGAAAAGGAGAAATTTTGAATTTTAACGATATTTGTGAGAATAATTTCAGTAATGTTTTTATTTACTCTGAAGAATGGAAATCACTCGACGAAAATGTCTTTAACATTTAGTAGCTAATTCATATTCATCAAAAATTAGGTTAACTATCAGATATACCACGGTCTGTAAAAACAGACAAAGATGATTTAATATACGGTATCATTTGCGTCAGATGACATTATATACATCGTTTAGGTAAAACCATATATAAAGGAGACTGAAATTCTAAGCTAAACGGCATAGCTCAAAGTGAAAACATTGAGAGGAGGGGTTGGGTGAAAATGTAACACCTCAAATGATTCTATTAATTTTCGAGTTAAAGTGGGGATTACCTTAAGGGAAATTAACTATTGTAATTGAACATATGCTTGCTTTTCGTAAATCTTCTTCAAGATTCCATCGATCCTATCCAAGAGATGGCACAAATGAGTTCTTTTCAAAACTATCTATCTATCTATCTAACTGTCTATCTCTCTCTCTCTCTCTCTCTCTCTCTCTCTCTCTATATATATATATATATATATATATATATATATATATATATATATATGTGTGTGTGTGTGTGTGTGTGTGTGCTTTAACGCTGTGGCAGTCACATTTTTTGCTTGATCGTTAGCAAACTTGTCATATAAACATCATAAAAACTAAGATAAAATTTGATAATGGTTCGAAATCGAACCATTGTTGAAGGAGGTGGGGGGGTTAGTGCTGGGGAGTTTCGAAAATCATCAACTAGTTTATTTGGAGCTTAAATGACTACAATTCTTTTCATTGAACTTTTAAGGTGTAAAATATATGCATTTATTTTCTGTGTAACGTCATAATTCAAGGTTTTACGTTCTACACTAAGTACATGATTAAAAGCACTTCGAAGTTTAACCGTTTCATACAAAACTAAAGATTATATTAGGTAATTGCTAAAATCCGCCTTTTATAGACCGGGCGTTTTGAAAAGGGGGGGGGGACTATTGAATTATTTTATACTGATTGAGAGTTAATCCAAGAGTTTTATATAACCAATCTTGTTGGCATTTTAATTTTCTATGACTATTGTTTTATATATGTTTTGTCGAGCTCGAATATTAATGGAGTTATTTATATTTGTTTTAGTTTCAGCCATTTCTAAATGCCCAATTATTCGATTATTACATGTAACTCAGTCCAAATAATATAAGAATTCCATTTTACAAAGAATTCTTACTGCGGGAGAAATAAAGAATAGACGGTGGGGTGAGACCATCAGCGTATGATATTCCAAAGAGTGGGAAATCTGCTTAGCTTAAGCAGCACCTGAGTGACTGATTTTTTTTTTTTTTAAAGGGTTTTAAAAAATTTTCATTGATGATTATAAATTCAGAGTTAGATATTTGTAATTTAGTATTTGACTTCCTTTTCTCGTGTAGTCAGTAATCTGCCTAAGCTTCTCAAAACGCTTTATAATAAAATATAATGAAATCTTGAAAGAATTAAGTTGCTGGATAAAATTCCCTGGGTTCATCGATTTTCTACGATGTTTATTCCTCCCTACAAAACTGAAATTTGTTAATTAAAATATAAAGAAATTGGGAATATCTATTATAAAATTTAAGCGGCGAAATCCTTTGTTTCTTTTGATGCTGGGTGGCATGGCTACACCCATGACACTTGGGTTCATGTAACATGAATTAGTAGACCCATATGTGACTTATGTGTAGAAAACTAACAGAGGCTATGTTTTTCCTTCGAATTAATTTATTCGCTTCAAGTTTTGTTTTGGTAAATATAAATAAATTGCTACTAGTTTTACACAGTGATCAATAATTGCTGTCATTTGAACTGAAAGACGTAATTGGTGCTCTTCAGTATTCATGAAGTAGCAGCTGAAAAACCAGCTAACATTTTCAATTAACAAACTCTTGAGTCAATATTTAACCGAGGGCTAAAAAGGGAGTTCTTTTAATTGAATTAAGTATGGGAATTATCCTTGGATGCTAGTGCAGAGGGGACAGAATGACCGAGTAATTAATTATAAAGGTGATTAGAGGTAGGGAATTACTAATTTGGCGGAATTAATGAATTAATTCCTACCAACAAAGGGGGCCGCTTTAAAAACCCTGAAAAACGGAACGCCCCTCCCCCCCCCTCGCGCTAAAAAATTATATGGGTGCTATATTCGTTTTGGTTTGGGAAATGCTTCACCCAACTTCACTCTTGATTAGACTGAGTTTCACTGACCGGAAAAATCTCTGGCTTGACGCATCGATGATCAAGTGAATTTGCAATGCAAAACAAGAATAAAAATGAAAATGAAATAAAGTTTGGCATATTTGCATACTAGCCAATAAACGTGCTTCTTCAACTACTCTTGGGAAAATTCAAGATGTTGTATTCTTCAGTTTGGCAATAAGAGACATTTAGTGGTTTATATTCAATTTACCTTGACTCTTATGCATTAAAAGCCAGAGGATCCACTATAGTAGTTTTATTTATTATTATTCATATAAATAAGGTAGAAATAGATTAAAACATTTAGGAAAAATTGTTATTAAAATCAATAAATTCTTACGAATGATTCAGATAATTCACAAGGAGGAATGGAGCTATGCACTGGGTTCTTTTACAATATCACCAACAGAAAGTCAGTATATCTGAAGAACTTATGTAATGTTTACATGATTTGAGAAAATTCACAAAACCGAAGAGTTTATTGTCTAAAACTAAAAAGAGCTCATTGGAAATTCGGCACAATCAAAAAAATGACTTTTATGTAACTGGATGAAGTCCAGCCAGTGCCAACAAGATATCTCACGTGCTGGAATGGCACAGGCTAGGAATGTCACATGCAACTGTATGCTTCTCTTTAGTTAAAACTCTTTATAAACAGGACTTGATAATCAAGTAGGGAATATATTGGTAAGTGATATAGCAGCCTTAAATGCAAATAATGAGTAGGGACGAATGTTTCTTGAAGCTAGGATCCTATTAAAAGCTTCGATCGAGTCTGTATTCTTTAATTGTGTGTGATTAGTAAGTGTTTCCTGAAATTTTGCACTATATGCTTTTACATCTTGAATTTATGAAGAATCTGGACTACATTTGTATATCTGTTCCGTTATGTTTTATATATATATATATATATATATATATATATATATATATATATATATCAGACAGTACTGCCCATTTGAACCGTGTGCGTAGGTGAGTAGATTTATCTCTGAGAGAGATCAGTTCACAATGGTATAAAATATTTTCTAATTCAATTCTTGCATTGAAGGACCAAAGATGAATTCCACTATTTTCTTTGTGACATTAGAATCTCCTAAGAAAGCATCAGCGGCTGTGGTGAGATAAGGTAATAGAATTCAGATTGGTTGAACTCGTCCTCAGGGGGATGAAATACGTTGCATATGGTAATTCTGAAAGGCCGTGCAAGCTGTAGCCTGTATCTTGGTACATATTGGAAGAGTTTCAAATACTATGTTACATATATGATACCCTAAACGAGGAACAGTGTAACATAGGTTATATTACAGAAAAAGCATTATCTTAAATAACCAAGACGAATTTCAGGGGTAGAAGATCAAGAGAAAAAAAAATAAAATAATTGTTTAAAAAATAATTATATAATCTACATGAAATAAAATGAATTAAAAATAGATATATGAGATATATGTTTATTGCGAATTAATACGTTTCTGCTGTTATAATAAAACTGAGTGAATATAGCCTTCATTTCTGTCAAAAAATAAAACTATCTTCAAGAATATTGAGGTATTATTGCTGAGTATAAAAAGAATCAAGTTTAAATAGTTTTGTTTGTTGTTGTTAGTTTAAGGAGAGTGGAAAATTATTTTTTAAAAGTAGCACGTTAGCTCAGATCATTATTATCATACCGCATTATTCAAGTAAATGTACTTTCAGTTTTTTTAATTAGTTATTACGTATTTAATGCTAATAACGGTAAAATGCTTCAACTTTTATATTCCTTTTATAATAATTTGTTGGAAATGGCTAGAATATAAAGAAATGGAAGTAATCAATATATAGACATCATAAATCTAAGGAATAAAAACGAATTAATTATTAGGTAGTTTACGGTAAAATATTAAATTACGCGGTACCTATTAGAGATACAGTACAATAGTGTATGACCTAGCTTCTTTATCATAAAAAAGTCTGGAAATTATTTAGAAACCATTCTTGCATGCATGGGAACGGATGCATTGTATAAAAGTTATAGTGAAATCATTTTAAATGAAGAGCAGCAAAGCATTTTTATGTTTTTTTAATTGGTGTAAAAGAAAGTCAAGTGGTGTCTGCATCAAATTTTATATGATTTATTAATATATTCTTCCAATTTTTATGGCAAGGGTCTTTAATAAAAAACATTTATTTCGGTGTTAACTTTATTACAACTGCCCGAGTAAAGTTTGCACCGAAATAAATGTTTTTTATTGGAGACCCTTGCCATAAAAATTGGAAGAATATATAAATAATATTGGGTCCAGAATGAGAAGTATAATGTCATAGTATAATTTATTTTCAAGCGTTTACATTCAGTTTATTATTGTTCTGGAGCGATTGAGCATTTAAAATAAGAGAATAAAGGATTTTCGAAACTAAAAATGGATATCTTTTAAAATATAATTTATTGAGTATTTTTGAAATTTTAATTATGCATTAATGAATACCTTTTTTTGTAGTAGGTCTATGGATTTTATGACTAGGCTTTAGATGTATTTTACCTTTATAACAATATTTCTGAAAAATATACATGATAATTTAGGGATCATATGGGTTTTAATTACTCTCTTTCTTTAAAATACATTGGTTTGATTATTCAAATTGAAAACATCCTTCCACATGTACCAATAGTCGTATTATTTCCAATTTCTCAATATTATATTTTCCCGGGAAGAAGGGGGATATAGTACCTATATGTAGATCTCCTTTTTTCATTCGTCCTTGTTTTTGACTACTTTCCATTCGTAATTTCAAATGTAACCGCATGGACGTACAAAATGTCAATTGATCATTGATTAATATCAACAAGACCTTGTAACTGCATCCTTGGGTTTTTTTTTCTTTTCGAAAACAGCTCTTTTCAACTGCTCAAAACGGATTCTTGATAGTTTATAGATGCTATGTCTCACGCTCCTTACTGGTCCATTTTCAGTTGTACACCAATCCTCTTTAAAGATTCTAATCTCGGACCTACTTCGCCGAGGTGGTCGCTAGAAGATAACTAACAGAACTTCAGTGGTTCAAACCCCATTCCTTTTCAATGCTTAATTGCTTTGAGTGACAAAGCTCATTCAGTGCACGTTCTCTATCGCCAGAGGCCTAGTCGGCAAATAAGATGAAAGGCTTTTCTTACAAAGCTATTGCAACTCCTTTAGATTTTCCTTTTTCCTTTGAAAGCTTAAATTTGAAGGGTTATTTCCTTAAGGTTCCTACTCGGGGAGAGAAAGTGATTAGACTGTATGGTGATATACTCGATGGTGAGTAATTTCAGGGCTTAGAAAATTGTTTTGCCTGAAATACTTTAGACTTTAATCATTTCTTAATATGTGTTTCCCCCCTTACAGTTACTGCAAAATAAATACGCAACAATTGTATAATGCATCTTTATTTTTATCAACGAGAAAATATTACATATGGTCTGAAAAGACTTGTTCCATTAATTATTAAGGGAGAAAATAAAGGTATATTTTAAAACTAGATTAGGGATTGAGGATTGACATAGAACGGGAAATCGAAGAGAGAGAAAAAAATTTTTTTTATATGAATATTTTTTAATTGTTTGACAATCTGAAAACTTAGAAAGTGATTACTAGCCTAGTATAAAATAAAATGATTTTATTTTCGTTTTTGACATATAGTATTAAAAAAATTAAAATAATGTTTACACAATTTGAAGTTCACACCTTGGTATGAAAAGTAATGCGAAAAACCAAAAATTTTATTAATTCTGGGAATATAATAAAGATGAAAATGGGTTTATTTAATGATGTTTCCGTTTGAGTCACACCCGCTATAATGTTATGAATATTATGTTAATTTCTATTGATATTTGTAAAGAGTGATCCTAACTACTATATAGAAATAGTTCATTTTGTTTAGAGGGTACGATAGTTATGAACAATTAATGAATTTGAGTGCAAGCACGGTGGATGAAAAACGTTATCCTCTTAGGAGCCTGGTTTGTTCCAACTTCGTTGGAGATTAACCGAATGAAATTTTCGTTTCAGTATCCAATTTATCTTGATCCTGAGAGAAATTACAACTTCGAATTTAAGGTGAGCAGCCTGATTGTGAATTGGCTATTAAAATTGGAGTCGGAAGAAGTATTAATAAATTCTATTTTCCTTACGAGGAAGCCAAAATAATGGGGATTCAGAACGGCTGCCTCCTTCTTTCTCCGAGCTAGACTCACTCCCAGCCGACCTCTCAATCAAAGCAGAACAGCGAGGTTTGAGGAGAAAGTTTAATTAGAAAAGTCTCAGTTTGTGAATGAGCGTTCCCGATCGGCTCAAGTGACGTCTCCTTTTATCGCTCTCCCTTCACTCAGCACCAATGGCCAATTTATTATTCAGCTTCCGCCCTCCCTTAATAGTACTATCTCTCTCATTTAATAAATTAATTATTGGTTCATTTCACTCTTGGTTGCCGGCTGAAGGGGGACTATTTCCGGATCCCCTTACAGGAATATCAGATTGAATATTTGCCTTGGATATCCTTCAGTTGTAACTAATCTGCTCTTTGTCCTCGTAATCCTAAGAAGCGTAACCGTTATTCACAGGAGCTATTTGTGAAACATAGCGTTTTAAATAGTAAATAGGATTAAGAATATATATAATTCTGGCTATCGCTCTTCATTACCATATTTTCTTTTTGGAAATTCGACATTATTGCAGGATATGATTTTTGACCACCCAATAATCCCCATTCGGGGTAGTCCCGTGTGGTCGGCGAACGGCCTGTATGGCATAACCCATTAGAAGAAATTATATACCGAGTTATCCCAATTAGCCTGAGTTGCAAAAAGTGGACGTTAATAAATAATAATAAAAATACCAAGTTATTGTTTTGGAAGGAAAATTGTGCGCATTCCGTATGAAGGGTGTATCATCACTTTGTACGCATCTGTATTAATATAAGCTATTTTTAAAGAGAGTAATCATGGCTATTTATAAACAAAGTGACTTTAAATGCAATGCATGAATGCACAGTATCAAGAAATATAATGCACCGATTTCTTTACAATGGGATTCGACATTCGATCATTTATTGAGTATTTCCAAAATCTATCATAGATTGAACTTCTAATATCTCAAATATTTCTTGGCTAATAGTTTTTAATAGTCTTCTTTAAAGACGGCTGTAGGTTACATTTATTTTATGGACTTCGGGGGTTATTACATGGTGTAGAGTGTACTATATTTCTCATTACATTATCCACTCATTCTAGCAACCTTCGGGTTCTTTTAGATTTCTGGATTTCCAGCCACTGGTAGAGGAAGCATATTTGCTTTCAGAGCTCAGGTTAGCGCGACTTGTGTATTTCAGGCAGTGGGACGCAATGCCCTTGGTTAACACTGAGTTGTGGGACTGATTCCTAAATGTTCAATGGACAATATTTACTTAAAGTAATCATGCTCTAATTATTAACCCGTTTAAATATCCCCCGGACCTTCTCTAGACCGATTTTTGTTATTTTCGAGGTGACGTGTGCGTGTACAGATGTGTATACGCCTGTAATTATTCACATATTTCGCATATCGCAAATAATGGCTACATTAGGAAGTTGACATTCGATTCTTTCTCTCTCTCTCTCTCTCTCTCTCTCACTCTCTCTCTTCTCTCACTCTTTACTGATATTTGTATTGCTTTAAGAGATTCCTTTCGTATTATTATTATTATTATATATAGCTCAGTGGCTAGGCTAAGTACTTGTTATGTATGATATTAATATTTTTTGGCTTAAGGAGTTATTCATTAAAGCTGTACTGTTGTTTTTGTTTTAATGTGCTATGATGTGTTATTTAGTTATATGAATAATATTTGATATTGATGTAACTGTGTTGACATTAAAGTATTCTTAACAATGTAAGGGAAAAAGATTCTTTATCTTTAATGCTTTTTGCAGTGTCAACAGGGCGTTGACGATGATGCACTGCAGCGAAAGCGTTCTGTCACTTGAATAAATCTTTATTATCGAAGTATGGCCGTTTTACTCAACCTGCAATGAAATTTGATATTTAGGTTTGTTGCAATGTCTAGTTGTGCACTTAGTGTTTTCACAGAAATCGACTAAGGGAGAGTTTAGAAGGGAGAGCAAATAAAATAAAAAAAAAGGCATATTTCTCTGTACGTCTTAGAGATACAAACCCCTTGTATTGGATCTTTTAGTTTACGACAAAAGGATCAATTCAATTTATTGGACCATTGAAATCTTATGGAATAATTTTAAATGAAGTGTATCAAAATATGTTATTTATTATGTTGTTTATTTAATTTAATGCTACAGGCACAATACAAAATGTTGCTGTAAACTAGCTGTTGGTGTCCAAAAATTTACATCATATGTGGGCAACCTTCGGCCCGTGAGACATTTTGAAAAGCCCAATCAAACAAAAATATTACACTACTAACTCGAAATGAGGAAGATGAGGAGAGATTAGTGCATATGGCAGTACCTATAAATGTGAAAAGTTCTTTTCATTGATGAAAGTAAATAAACCAAACATCGTACAATCTGACTGACGATAATTTGGAAAATTCTTTTCGTCTTTGAATCAGTGGAATTAATTCAAACATCAATGGATTAGTTTCCCAAATTCAAAATCATTGATTGTACCATGTCGTACCTATTCTTTTCATTTCATTTTGTTATTTTAATAAATTGTATTATAATTACAGTGTCGCTATAGTTTCATGTCTGATACCTATCGTTAAAAATTATGAACACTACTTTAAAATGCAGTACTTTTACAAGCGGCCCTAACACTAAAGTTTGGCCCGTAACATGTCAAAGGTTGCCCACATCTGATTTACATGATCCTGTTAAGTTATAGTAAAATTTGAAGTTTTTTCACAAGGTTAACTTGCTTTAGTTTTTCATTCCATTAAGGTTTTACTGTTAAGGAGTATTTTGAAATCAAACGATATGATTAAGTATTTAATTGAGATTTTCTACCTGACTTCCCGATCCTGTGTTGGTTGGCCTCTCCTCGTCGACGCTAGATGTCGGGAGTAGAGCTGATGCTACTAACGTGGTCTCGGCCAGCCTCCTGGTCTGAGCCACGTTCTCTATGACCATGCCTGGCTTCATCTCTGACTCCGGTCTCCGGGCAGCCTTCGCTTTCTTTGCTCTCGTATTCAGTGCCTGCAACACAAACACCACAAATAATTATCCTCTGGGTTTTCGATAATGCAGCATTGAGTTGTAATTACATATTCAACTGCTCGTGTAAACACAATACATCTACTTATATAAAAATGAATGTTTGTTTGTATGTCCTTTATAGAATCGTAAACCGCTGAACCGAATTTTATGAAACTTGGTATGCATATAACTACTAAAACAGGTTAGGTTCATGGCTTTATTATTATTCTCTGAGACGAACAGGAGTGGGGGTTATAAGGGAGGCCTGAAATTAAAAATAGAAATATTTCGTCTCCTATTAGTTTTTCAGGAAATATGTTCATAAAAAAAAAGTTGTTTATTTTGTTATTTACAGTAACTTTTGTAATATACCCATTTGTCGTATACCGAAGTATAAATGAGTTATAGGCTAAAAACAATAGTGGGAGTCAACAATTTTATATGACACAAAAAACTCAGTATGTGATTTGGTATTAACACCTCCCTGATTATAAGCTATATTAAAATTTCGAGGTACTAACAGGTGTGGGGGGTTATAAGGGAGGTGTGAAATATAAAATCGTGATATTTCGTAATCTATTCATTTTTCGCCAAACGTACATATAACAAAAGTTGTTTGTTTTGTTATTTAAAGTAACTTTTGTTATATGCTCTTCTGCCGTATAACGAAGTATGAATGAGGTATACACGAAAAACTATAGAAGGGGTCAACAATGTTATAGAACGCGAAAGACTAAATCGAAATCAACGAAACTCCGTATTTTTGACTATAATAATATGATAATCTATGATTATGTTATATATAAAAAAATATACATGCACAGGAAACAGGTAATATAAAAATATTGTGTATTTTGTAGAATTAAGTACATAACAAATACTTATTATTAACATATCCCAGCACGCCGGTCTCGGATGTAAATTCAAAGCATTGATAAGGGAAAATGTAAAAATATTGTACAAAGTAAAGCCCAAAAAAAAATACCATTATTATTCAGCCTCAAAAGATTTCCCGGGCGAAGCCGGGTACCTTAGCAAGTAGTACATGTACGGGTATATTGTCGACACTACACATAGTATCAAATGCTAACTATAAATATTTCCAATATAAAGGCCACTCCTTCGTAAGTAATATCAATATGGTCGTCTCCGAGACCCGAATATTCAAATCAATCCTCAAATAAGGGTTAAAAATTTATTCTATCGCAATTTTGAATTCACCACATCAGTAAGTCATGCAGTTTTAACTCACTCCTAAATAATTAAAAGAACAGACATATGTACATGCACGTACAACAACTCTACTCTATATGTAAAACGCGTCCTTACAAATTGCAGATTAGGACTATCTCAATACGCCGCACAATTTACACGATTTAATAATAGAAAGAAGTCCACATAACAGCACACTTGTTCAATTATAAAAAGTCCGTCAAGCAGGGGATGCTTCTTACTGAGCAGATTTCCCACGTGCACCACGTATTTTCATTTATCTCAAAAAGTAAAAGTTCAATGAGAACAATATTTGGTATTTATGCTTCAAATAAAGTGGTTCATAACATAATAGAATATTGTTAATATGAGATGAGTAGGAGTGATGTGAGGATTTACTAAAGACCGAAAACTAAAAAATGCGAATATCTCAGTTAATAATCAAGATAGTGAAAAAATGCACATAACAACATTAATAGAACATTACATTTTCAATATAATTGGTTTTATACAATTCGATCCCACACATAATAACGGAGATATTAAGAATTTTCAAAGTTCTCCCCCTCGAAACCCTCCCCTCTCCCTGGTATGATTTCAGCCGTTAACAAATTTAATCTTTCTTTTTACATTAAACGATTATATATCAAGTTTGGTAACGATATCACAAAAATTGTGACCACTAAAGCGGCAACAGACGAATATATGTGTATATATATATATAGGATCGGTGGGCATTTGAAGAAAAATTTCGAAAAGCGTGTCATGAGTACGACTTCAATAGTATTTTCTCTTACGGGAAATCTGCTAAAACAAGACATTACTCCAAATTATAACCAGAAAAGTACCACTGTTTGATTATTGTTGTTAATTATTTTTAAATACTTTATATTCATTTTTACTTAACTTACTCCTTTTTCTCTTTTTACCTTCGGTTTTATGTTTTTATTTCATGATTCTTTTTATGAATCAAATTTAATATTCATTTTAACAACATGTTATTATTTTTATATGTTCTTTATTTTCTTTTTTAATTCCAGAAGAATTAATCGCTGTTGCAGCGGAACTAAAATAAAATATTTTTTTAAGGGCGGGAATTGGATTGGGGAGTTAGAGAAGGGAATAATACTAAAAAGTACTTATCTATGACGCTATGGGACTTATTTAAAAACGTTCGAATTATAATCATATATTAAATATTCAATAAAATTTGAAACCTCATTTCCTGCAGTGTTATTTCAATTTAGTTAGTGTGTTAGTTGCAAATTTTAGTTCATAGCTTTATGCAAACATCAATTTCGGCTCATAGGAAAACCACTATTCCATAAAATACGACAAACTGTCTTGTTCCTTGCTTATGCTATTTCCACCTGATTTTTAAAGAATGTGAAACACGTACTTGAATGTGTGATTTAAATTCATGTGACGTATCCTTTGTGTCATGATCTGCAGTACTCTGGTTGGGCTTTTTAGAAAAATGGAGGATGTTTATTGCAGAATCGAAAGTGCTAAACCTTATTAATTTATCCATTAACTTCGTAGATCTTTCATGTTTAATCATTGCTTATTTTATCTTAGTGAAATGCAAACTCCAGAACACAATTATATGAATGTTTTTCTAGTATTCAAAGTTAATTCATGATGTGTTCTCCATTATATAAGGGATATAGTCATAGTACTCGTTGAGTCTATTCAGAAAATTGACACTGGAGAAAGAAACGTTTTTTCTCATTTTTTACTTTTCACACACACACACTCACGCATACTTTTCACACACAAACACTCACGCATATTCCTTAATTTTTTTATATACGCTAGGTAGGATCGATGGACATTAGAAGAAGTTTATGAAACTTTACAAATATGTACAACCACAATAGTTGATTTCCCCAAAGAGTGTTCTGCAACAAATATAACAAAGAAATCAAACTACAACAGTTGAGAGGCAGGAAGGGAGCCTTTCCGCATTGCGGGCTTCCGGTCTGGAGTCAGATGGCATACCCCAAGGGGAACAGAGTCTTCTGAGTAATGTTCAAACTCTTCAGGAGCTTTCCAAACACAAGTCTAATGCTCCTTCCACATGGTTTATTTGTTCTACAGATGATTTTATTGTTTCATCAAGATTTCTTCTCCATCTCGAAAACTAAGTTTCTGAATAAAACTATTAATAAGAAACACATAGTTTTTCAATGTAGAAAAAGTTATAATTAGAATTAATTTTCATTCTGAGATAAGCACAAAACGCCAGATATGGTCAGTCTTATTAATCAGTGTGAAACCCTCGAGAACATGTTGCTCAATGTTTGATATTTTGCTAGTTCTATGATTTAATATTTTACTTCAGGATAAGAATACAGATAAATTAAAACTTTTTAAAATTTATTTCACAGTAGTGTAGTTGGAATGAAGAGTATTGTGTACTTGGAGGGACGTTTTCTTCACACACACACACACACACACACACACACACACACACACACACACACACACACACACACATATATATATATATATATATATATATATATATATATATATATATATATATATATATACTAGCTCAGATACCCGGCTTCGCCCGGGAATTCATTTGAGGCTGGATGGTGATGGTATTTTTTTGACAAGGCTTTACTTTGCACCATATTTTGACATTTAACCTTCCCAGTGTTTAGGGTTAATACCCGTCGCTTCTGTAGATTTGTTAATAATAAAATTAATTTTTTATGACTTCACTGTCCTCCATATTGCCATATTTCCCGTTTTCTGTGCATTATGCATAGATTTAAATTATTAAGGACAAAATATTATAATAATATATTACAATTTTAATTAATTTTTCCAGGTGAGGTACCTGGTAGTTCATATTGAAAACAACTTTTGTTATGTGCATATTTGCAGAAACCACAATAGGAAAGGAAATATCACTATTTTCAATTTCAGGCCTCCCTTATAACCCCCACTCCTGCCCGTCCCTAGAAATGTTAGTATGGCTTATTATAAGGAAGGCGTTAGTGCTAATACACATACCGAGTGTTTTATTTAGTTCGGTTGAGTCTTTTGTGCCAAATAAAATTGTTGATTCCCGCTATAATTTTTAGCGTATAACGCCTTTATACTTCGGTATACGACGATAGTGTATATAACAAAATAAAAAACTTTTATTCTGTGCATATTTTCCGAAAGCCCAATAGGAAACGAAATAACACTATATTTAATTTCAGGCTTCCCTTATAACCCCCACTCCTGCCCGTCCCTAGAAATGTTAGTATGGCTTATTATAAGGAAGGCGTTAGTGCTAATTTACATACCGAGTTTGGTTTAGTTCGGTTGGGTCTTTTGTCCCAAATAAAATTGTTCACTTCCGCTATGGGTTTTAGCGTATATCTCGTTTATAATTCGGTATACGATAAAAGTGTATGTAACAAAGGTTACTCTAAATAACAAAATAAACAACGTTTGTTATGTTCATATTTGCCGAAAAACCATTAGGAAGCGAAATATCGCTATTTTTAATTTCAGGCTTCCTCTATAACCCCCACTCCTGTTCATCTCAGAGGATATTAATATAGCCTAAAGTCTAAGTTGGGTTAGTAGTAATATAAATACCAAGTTTCATAAAATTCGGTTCAGCCGTTTATGCGTGAAAAGGTAACAAACAAACACACACGAAAGAAACAAAATGCAGTTATGGTGTCTATGACATGTGAAACGAAAAGTTATCGTAAAAATTTGCAAAAAAAATCAATGTACAGACAGAGGTTACAGTTTTATATATATATAGATAAAGTCACCTACTGTCTTTCCCAATGAATGCTCCGAAGATAGAGACAATATTTTTTGAATGCGCTTAGAGCTGGAAAAAAAACTTGTCAAGAATTGGACGTTTTCTTCTCTCCAAGTTTTAAAATTTAGTTGTAAGCCTGGTCGTACACAGTAGGCCTGTTTCCCTCTGTTCAGTCGTCAGTTTGAATTCAAATCTCCCGCGCTCGCGAGGTTCACAGTTCCGCCAACACACATGCATATCGCGAAGGCTGTGGCATACTGCTCCTCTAGGCAGCCGTTGCAGGGACAAGCCAGTCTATGATCACCTCTCCTAGAATCAACAGGTTTTTGCTGCTCTCGCCTTTCTCCTTCTTGGCCACGTGCTCATCCAGTTTTATCACCGCTACCAGACTGCATCGCCTCTAGGAAGTGCAGGATTCCCGCTTTTAACTACCTAATAATGCTAGCATTATATGCGCAAGTATCTCATGAGTACTCATATATATTATAAGACCAACTGTTAATTTAGAGTGTATAGTTATGGCCGCCATCTTAGTACATAATGGTTGTTTACTGCCTAAGATTCATGTTTTGTTATAGAAGTATCTTTAACTATTCAATTTCCCTAATTCTTAATATATTAGTTCTTAAAGTTTGTTCAATGCTTACATTTCATGTCCTGTTATAGAGATATATTTATCTATTCAATTTCCCTAATTCTTAACATATTAGTTCTTAAAGTTTGTTTAATGCTTACATTTCATGTCTTGTTATAGAGATATCTTTAGCTATTCAATTTCCCTTATTCTTAACATATTAGTTCTTAAAGTTTGTTTAATGCTTACATTTCATGTTTTGTTATAGAGATAATTTTAACTATTCAATATACCTAATTCTTACGAGAACTCACATAGTTGTTTTGTCTTCTTTATTTATCTTTTTCCTCATCTCTTCATGACAAATAACAAATGGTTCAGTCTAAATTCTCTCCCAACTCTTTCTTGCCTTTAACACAAGATTTCCGCCATTAAAATTTGGTGCCGACATTTTCTATTACATCCAAAGCTTACCGCACGCCCCTACATTTTGGTGCCGAGTAACCCGGGAAGTGTTCATTAACCGGAAGTGTATCCGGAAAAGTTTATTAAGTATTATTACAAGATTAATTGAATTATAAAAGTTCACCGCAAAACCAACTATTTGAGTTCTAAGTTAATTATAAGTGCACATTTCATTTCTTTATTTTCTTATATCATTGTATAATTGTTGTTCTTTATTTCTTATATTTTGTATAAAGGTTCATCTTCAATATGGGTCCAAAAACCAAACACTCAAGAACCGCTACAAGCCCAAAAGGGTCAATAAATAAAGTTTATCTCGGCTCATTGTTAGAGCAATTTAGTCTGCTTAGTGATCAATGTAGAAACGCTATAGAGGTGAAAGATAATCAACTTGCTGCCGCATTATCAGCCCGATTAGAAACAATTGTAAAGCAAGCTGATAACTTTCATCTGGGTTTAATAGAGGAATACATAGAAAAGGGGGATACGCTGCCCAGCGAGTTGACCGCCAAGATTGTGGATATCAAAACTTCATATGCGTTACTTGTAGCCGCCATAGGCGAGACAGCTGTCTCATCCCCTCCCCCCTGCTCTTCAAATGCCCGCGTAAATTTAAATGCTTTCCACCTACCTCATGTTCCTCTTCCGCATTTTAGCGGCAATTTAGCGGAGTTTCAGGCATTTAAGGCAACATACATACCGCTAATCCATGATAATCCAAATATTTCAGAAGGATTAAAGTTAACCTATTTAAAAGGTTGTTTATCTTCAGAGGCATTATCCTGCATAGCACATTTTGAGAACCTCGATATCAATTACAATCTGGCTTGGACTACTCTTTTGAAAAAATATGATAACCGCGCCGCTTTGGCTTCATCAATTCTCAAAGAAATGCTGGACTTTCAACCAGTTTCACATGCCTCCCCCTCACAGTTGAAAAGTTTTCTTAAAGTGTTTTCGGAACAAGCACAGCAGCTGGAAAATCTAAATGTTCCCGATCTAGCTGACTTTATCACTTTTTCTATTGCATTCAGGGGCTTAGATGCCCACTCTCAAAAGGAATTCAGTTTTCTTCACCCTGAAGATTTTCCCTCTCTCTCCGACCTGGTGAGTTATATACACAAAACGTTGAATGCCTCGGCTAAAGTATCTACATCTGAGAGAAATCGTAAAGCTGTTCTCACTCCTCGCAAGGGTACATCTCCTCCCCGCTTCCGGTCTACCGCATCGAACCCATCAAGCTCCCCTCCGCCCCGCGGCAACCGTTTTGTGAAGGCGTTCGCTACCATCGCCAAATGTCTTTATTGCCACCAAGCCCATAGCATTTATCAGTGTCCCGAATTCCAGAGGCTGTCTGCTGCCTTGCGCTACAGCGCTATTAAAAGGTTGCAGTTGTGCTATAACTGCTTGGGAAACCACGGAGTTCGACATTGCAAATCTTCAAGCCGCTGTCGGATATGCCACCGCTCTCATCACACCCTCATCCATGAGGGCGTTGATCTAAAGGTTGCCCGCTCTTCAGATAGCTTCGCTTCCCCTCCTTCAACGCCTAGTCCGGAACCTTCCCCGTCGTTCCCGCACCGCTATTCTAGGCAAAGGCATCCTAATGCCACTCAGAAGAGATCACCCTCTCCACCGGCAAGGTACTCCCCACCTCCCAGGCATGATCAAGAATCATCATCTAAGGTTTCCAACAGCTCACGATCATCCCCTTCTGTCAGCGATTCTCAGCAAACATCTGTCTTTTATGCGGAGAGGAAATTACATAAACCCCGCCGCACTAAAGATCCTGAGCTTTCCCGCCAGCATCATTCCCCGGATTTGTCTCCTCAATGACTCCCGCAACCCGGACCCTCAGGCCGTTCTCTGGCACAACCCTCGCTTTCTCAAAAGGTATTTTCCGCATCATCTAGTTTTACGGAGGGTTGCCGGGTAGACCTTCATGCTACTTCTGCTGCACCGCTAAAGGATTCTCCGCTTCATCAACGCGTACAAGGTGTTCCCGCTTCAAATAAGGAATATTTTCCGCCCAAATCTAGGCCCGTTATACTCCGGTCTCTCCCTTCTGTTTCGTTGTCTGGTTCATCGAAGCATTGCCCGCTTTCTATTCTTCCCACTGCACAGATCATTCTCAAAGGTTCTTCCCGCTCCGCACATGTCTTCCGAGCCCTTGTTGATTCCTGCAGCCAGGCCAGTTTTGTCACTCAGAGCGCCGCTTCCCGCTTAGGCTCTGACATCATTCCGTCCCAAGTGGATGTTCACGGATTGGGTGACCCTGTGGGAGTTAGCTGCCCTGGCTACATTGCTGTTTCCTTTCCAGTGTCGCCAGATAAAATGATCACCGCACAGTTCTTCGTTATTGAGTCCATCTGCTCCACTATGCCTGCTGAACCGTTTGATATTGGGCCCTGGAAATATCTGCATGGCCTCTCCTTCGCTGATCCTAAGTTTGACTGCCCGGCTCCCATTGACATGCTGCTTGGAGTCGATTTAGTTGCACATCTCCTTCAGCCCGCTATCATTCATCCCTCTAAAGGTGGCCCTCTTGCCTTTAAGACTAGTTTGGGTTGGTGTCTTCTAGGGCAGTGTAGCCACCCATCTCCTCAACGCCGCATAAGCTGGGCCCCAGAAGTCCAGGATAATGAAGGCAAAACCATCCGCAAGAAACACAGACGTCGTCGCCGCACTGAGAGTAATCCTCAACGAGAAAATCCGCCTTACAATTCAGAAGACAGGCCTGCTCAAGTTACAGTACATTGCATATCTGACTCACCTCCTGAGGAATCCATCGAAGTTGCCTCACATTCGTTTGTGAAAACGTTTTCCGCCGTATCAAACTTGCAACTGAATAAAGACCTACAGAGGTTTTGGGAATTAGAACCTGTTACTTCCGCCGCACCCAAATATTCAAAAGAGGAACTTCTATGTGAGGAAATGTTCACCCGCACTGTTTCCCGCCAACCGTCAGGCCGCTACGTCACTCCGCTCCCATTAAAAGAAAATGAAGAACTAGGAGATTCTTACTTCCGCTCATTGCAGCAATTTCGCCGTTTGGAATCCCGCCTGGCCCGTGACCCCCACCTTCAAGAAGCATACGGCTCCTTCATGCGCGAATACCTAGATTTGGGTCACATGTCTCCCGCTCCTGATCCAAACCCCGTGGATAGAACGTACTACTTGCCGCATCACCCCGTTCACCGCCCGGAGGACCCTCCTTCTAAATTTCGCGTTGTTTTCAACGCCTCTGCGAAATCCTCGAATGGCAAATCCTTAAATGATATCTCTCTCACTGGCCCCAAGCTTCAAACGGACATTGTGGAGCTTCTCACAAGGGCTCGATCTCATCGCTTCGTCTTCTCAGCAGATATCCGCCAAATGTACCGACAGATTCTGGTCCCACTGCAGCACCAAGATCTCCAACGGATTGTGTGGCGTTTCTCGCCAGAAGAACCTACCAAATCGTACCGCCTCCACACAGTCACTTATGGAGTGGCATCTTCGCCCTTCTTGGCCATCCGCACCCTGCATCAATTAGCAGCTGATGAGGGTAAAAGGTTTCCGCTCGCCGCTCCTGCCCTGCTGCGTGATACTTATGTTGATGACATTATCACAGGAGCATCCACGCTGTCTAGTGCAATAGTTCTCCGCGACCAGCTGATCTCTCTACTCGGCTCTGGATGCTTCGAACTGAGAAAGTGGGCTAGCAATCACCCAGAATTGCTCGCCGGATTGCCCGGTGAGCATTGCAAAGTTGACCCGCACTCTTTCGACTTTGATTCTTCTGAGGATCCTACAGTCAAGATCCTTGGACTAACTTGGTCCGCCACCTCTGACCGCTTTTCATATCGAGTGGCACACGCAAAGGTTCCCGCTACTAAAAGGTTTATTTTGTCTAAAGTTGCCCGCATTTATGACCCTCCCGGATGGTTAGCACCCATGACCTTCTTGGCGAAAAGATTCATTCAACGCCTGTGGCTATGTCACGCCGATTGGGATGACGCCGCACCTCCCGACATCAGCCAAGACTGGGAGTTCTTTCAGGATGAACTGAAAAATGTCGCCCGCATCTCTCTCCCTCGCTACTTTCCCGACTTTGACGTCTCTCGGACTTCACATCGCCTAATTGCCTTTTGTGACGCTTCAGAGCTTGGATACGCCGCGGTAGTCTACCTCCATTCCACTTCTTCGTCTGGGGAGATTTCCTCATCAATGGTTATGGCTAAGTCGCGTGTAGCCCCGCTAAAGAAGATCTCGCTCCCTCGTCTAGAGTTGTGTGCGGCTCACCTTTGTGCCCTGCTTGTGGACAAGGTTCTAAAAATGTTTTCGCAGCCTTTCGAGGACATTATTTCTTACTCTGACTCAGCCGTTGCACTGGCTTGGATTCGCGGAGAGCCACACCGCTGGAAGACCTTTGTGGCCAACAGGGTCTCTGAAATCCAAGAAAGGATTCCGCCATCCAGTTGGCACCATGTGGATGGAAAGGATAACCCCGCTGACTGCGCATCTCGAGGTCTTTATCCATCAGCACTTCTTGATCACCCACTCTGGTGGCATGGTCCCCGCTGGCTTTCGAAGCCTATCTCACAGTGGCCCCGCTCGCACGTAGACCCGCCTGCCTCCGTTCTGGATTCGGAGAAAAGGATTTCCGCAAAGGCAATTGTCGGCGTTACCGTCACCGCGTTAGGTTTAGAAAGTCGTTACTCGTCGTTGTCAAAGCTTCAAAGGATCACCGCATGGATCTTTCGTTTCGCTAACAATGCGCGTTACCCCGCTTCTCGCCTTAGTGGCCCTCTTGTTACGAAAGAACTTAACCTCTCCCTGGACGCCCTTACTAGAGAAGTTCAACGCATCGCTTTAAAGGAAGATTGTCAAGCTGCTGCGGATCCCAAGCGCAAGACCAATCTAAAAAGGACGCTTCAACTTTTCCTTGATCCCAAAGGTATTCTCCGCGTCGGGGGTCGCTTGAGCCAGTCAGCGCTCCCTTATTCTGGAAGCACCCCGCTTTATTGCCGCGGGATCACCCGTTTACCCGCTTAGTGATTGACCAGGCCCACATCGCCAATCTTCACGCAGGAGCCCAGGCCACCCTCCACACCATCCGCCAGCGCTTCTGGATCATCGATGGGAGGAATGTAGTTCGCCGCCATCTTGCCAAATGTAACCGATGTTTTTCAGTGTCCCCGCAACCTCTTATTCCTCTTATGGGGCCTCTTCCTGCAGACAGGGTCACTCCTTCATCTGCTTTCCTCAAGGTCGGAGTTGATTACGCAGGACCATATTCATTGTCAACAGCACGCATCCGCGGCGCTCGCCTCACTAAGGCGTACATATGCGCCTTCGTATTTTTTACTACAAAGGCTGTCCATCTGGAGGTTGCGTCGGAGCTTTCCATAGACGCTTTTCTGGCAGCCTTCACCCGCTTCTGTGGTCGACGAGGCCTCCCTGCAGATGTCTACAGCGACAATGGTACCAACTTCGTGGGCGCCAACCGCACGCTCTCCGACCTAGCCAAGTTTCTCCGCCAAGACCAGACCCGCACTTCTCTCACAAAGTTCTCCTCCGACCGCTGTATAGATTGGCATTTTATTCCGCCCAGTGCTCCTCATTTCGGCGGACTTTGGGAAGCCTCCATAAAGTCCACAAAAAGACATCTTCGCACCGTAATGGGTCAACAGGTTCTCTCCCTTGAAGAGTTTAGCACCTTACTGGTCAGCATTGAGGCCATCCTCAATAGCCGCCCTCTTTGTCCGCTCTCTGCTGACCCAAATGATCTGAACGTACTCACTCCTGGACATTTTTTAATCCACCGCCCTCTCAACGCTCTTCCGGCAAAGGACCTATTGGATATCCCGCTCAACAGAGTATCACGATGGCGACTAGTTGATCGTCTTCACCAGTCCTTTTGGAAACGTTGGCAGCAAGAGTACTTACACACTCTCCAACAACGCTCTCGTTGGCTGGACCCCGCGCCTGACATCACCACTGGATCTCTGGTCCTCATCAAGACTGACAATGTCCCACCGCTTTGCTGGCCCTTGGCCAGAGTCACCGCTCTGCACCCGGGTCCAGATGGAGTGTCTCGAGTTGCTTCGGTACGCACGTCCTCGGGGACGTTCCAACGTCCCCTCGTCAAGCTGTGTCCCCTTCCTACTCAATAATGCCGCTTAAATCGCGCCATGGGCGGGGGGATGTTCAGTCGTCAGTTTGAATTCAAATCTCCCGCGCTCGCGAGGTTCACAGTTCCGCCAACACACATGCATATCGCGAAGGCTGTGGCATACTGCTCCTCTAGGCAGCCGTTGCAGGGACAAGCCAGTCTATGATCACCTCTCCTAGAATCAACAGGTTTTTGCTGCTCTCGCCTTTCTCCTTCTTGGCCACGTGCTCATCCAGTTTTATCACCGCTACCAGACTGCATCGCCTCTAGGAAGTGCAGGATTCCCGCTTTTAACTACCTAATAATGCTAGCATTATATGCGCAAGTATCTCATGAGTACTCATATATATTATAAGACCAACTGTTAATTTAGAGTGTATAGTTATGGCCGCCATCTTAGTACATAATGGTTGTTTACTGCCTAAGATTCATGTTTTGTTATAGAAGTATCTTTAACTATTCAATTTCCCTAATTCTTAATATATTAGTTCTTAAAGTTTGTTCAATGCTTACATTTCATGTCCTGTTATAGAGATATATTTATCTATTCAATTTCCCTAATTCTTAACATATTAGTTCTTAAAGTTTGTTTAATGCTTACATTTCATGTCTTGTTATAGAGATATCTTTAGCTATTCAATTTCCCTTATTCTTAACATATTAGTTCTTAAAGTTTGTTTAATGCTTACATTTCATGTTTTGTTATAGAGATAATTTTAACTATTCAATATACCTAATTCTTACGAGAACTCACATAGTTGTTTTGTCTTCTTTATTTATCTTTTTCCTCATCTCTTCATGACAAATAACAAATGGTTCAGTCTAAATTCTCTCCCAACTCTTTCTTGCCTTTAACACAAGATTTCCGCCATTAAAATTTGGTGCCGACATTTTCTATTACATCCAAAGCTTACCGCACGCCCCTACACCCTCCACTATTCGTTTTATTTTTGACAGAGTCCACTTTCAAAGCAACAGCTTCATATGAATATGCCTTGTTTTGAAGAGCGCTAGAGAGAACTGGCTTGTACCGGGGCGACTTAGTTGTTAGCCATTTTAATGAAAATTTTCCTTTATGGTAACCCTTTGGCATTAAATTCAGAACACAGAAATCTATTTTAATGCCTTTAATTTAATGTGCTCAATGAGCTAGTTTCGTCTAATAGGCGCTTTCATCAGAAGATATAAAATTATTGACAGTCATTGGACAGGATGACAGAAAAAATAACTTAGAAAAATTGTAATTCTGTGTTACAATGATTAAGTATTTCATTTTTCGTACGTATGTAATTTATAGTAAAATAACAATCCTAGGTTATTATGGATACAATGGCCCATAGAAAAGTGATTAAATGTATATATATCTATCTATATATATATATATAAAATTGTAACCTCTGTCTGTACATTGATTTTTTTCGCGAAATTTCACGATAACTTTTCGTTTCACATGTCATAGACACCATAACTGCATTTTGTTTCTTTGGTGTCTGTTTGTTTGTTTGTTTATTTGTTTGTTTGTTTGTTTGTTACCTTTTCACGCATAAACGGCTGAGCCGAATTTTATGAAACTTGGTATTTATATTACTACTAACCCAACTTAGACTTTAGGCTATGTTAATATTCTCTGAGACAAACAGGAGTGGGGATTATAAGGGAGAGCTGAAATTAAAAATAGCGATATTTCGTTTTCTATTGGTTTTTCGGCAAATATGCACATAACAAAAGTTGTTTATTTTGTTATTTAGAGTAACTTTTGTTATATACACTTTTGTCGTATACCGAAGTTTAAATGTGTTATACGCTAAACATTATAGCGGAAGTGAACAATATTATTTGCCAAAAAAGACTCAACCGAACTAAATAAAACTCGGTATGTGTATTAACAATGTGACCTTCATTATAATAAGCCATACCAACATTTCTAGGGACGGGCAGGAGTGGGGGTTATAAGGGAAGCCTGAAATTAAAAATAGCGATATTTCGTTTCCTATTGGTTTTTCCGCAAATATAAACATAACAAAAGTTGTTTATTTTGTTATTTGGAGTGACTTTTGTTATATACACTTTTGTCATATGCCTAAGTATAAATGAGTTATACGTTAAAACTTTAGTGGGCACTAAAGGGTGAACCGAACTTAACAAAACTCGGTATGTCAATTAGCATTACTTCCATGATTATAAGTTATATTAAAATTTTTAGGTTCGAACGGGAGGGGGGTTGTAAGGGAGGCCTGAAATAAAAATTCACCATATTTACATGTATAAGAGACGGGAAATATAAAAATATCGAAGACTGTGAAGAATTATCGAACAAATAATTCTATTATTAGCAAATCACCGGCAACGACGGGTATCAATCCTAAACACTGGGACGGGCAAATGTCAAAATATTGTGCAATGTAAAGCCTGCTAAAAAATACCATCACCATTCAGCCTCAAATGAATTCCCGGGCGAAGCCGGGTATCTGAGCTAGTATATATATAAAATTGTAACCTCTGTCTGTACATTGATTTTTTTCGCGAAATTTCCCGATAACTTTTCGTTTCACATGTCATAGACACCATAACTGCATTTTGTTTCTTTCGTGTATGTTTGTTTGTTTGTTTGTTTGTTTGTTTGTTTGTTACCTTTTCACGCATAAACGGCTGAACCGAATTTTATGAAACTTGGTATGTATATTACTACTAGCCCAACTTAGACTTTAGGCTATATTAATATTCTCTAAGACGAACAGGAGTGGGGGTTATAAGGGAGGCATGAAATTAAAAATAGCGATATTTCGTTTCCTATTGCTTTTACAGCAAATATGGCCATAACAAAAGTTGTTTATTTTGTAAGTTAGAGTAACTTTTGTAATATGCTCTTTTGCCGTATACGGAAGTATAAATGAGTTATAAGCTAAAAACTATAGCGGGAGTCCTCAATTTTATTTGGCACAAAAGACTCAACCGAACTAAGCCAAACTCGGTATGTGAATTAGTACTAATGCCTTCCTTATAATAAGCCACACTAACATTTCTAGGGACGGGCAGGAGTGGGGGTTATATGAAAGGCCTGAAATTAAAAATAGCGATATTTCGTTTCCTATTGCTTTTTCAGCAAATATGCACATAACAAAAGTTGTTTATTTTGTTATTTAGAGTAATTTTTGTTATATGCACTTTTGCCTTATACGGAAGGATAAATGAGTTATACGCTATAAACTAAAGCGGGAGTCCACAATTTTATTTGGCACTAAAGACTCAACCGAATTAAACCAAACTCGGTATGTGAATTAGTACTATCGCCTTCATTATAATAAGCTATACTAACATTTCTAGGGACGGGCAGGAGTGGGGGTTATAAGGGAAGCATGAAATTAAAACAAGTGATATTTCGTTTCCTATTGGGGTTTCGGTAAATATACACGTAACAAAAGTTGTTTAATTTGTTATTTAGAGACATTTGCTCAACAATTCTTTTCAATATGAACTACCAGCTACCACACCTGGAAAAATTAATTCAAATGTATGTTAATATTTTGTCCTTAATAATTCAAATCTATGCATAAAGCACAGAAAACGGGAAATATGACAATATGGAGGACAGTGAAGTCTTACATAAAAAATTAATTTTAAATTTTAACAAATCCACAGAAACGACGGGTATTAACCCTAAACACTGGGACGGGTAAATGTCAAAATATTGTGTAAAGTAAAGCCTTGCCAAAAAATACCATCACCATTCAGCCTCAAATCAATTCCCGGGCAAAGCCGGGTATCTGAGCTAGTATATATATATATATATATATATATATATATATCTTCTATATATATATAAAATTGTAACCTCTGTCTGTACATTGATTTTTTTCACGAAATTTCACGATAACTTTTCGTTTCACATGTCATAGACACCATAACTGCATTTTGTTTCTTTCGTGTCTGTTTGTTTGTTTATTTGTTTGTTTGTTTGTTACCTTTTCACGCATAAACGGCTGAACCGAATTTTATGAAACTTGGTATGTATATTACTACTAGCCCAACTTAGACTTTAGGCTATATTAATATTCTCTAAGACAAACAGGAGTGGGGGTTATAAGGGAGGCCTGAAATTAAAAATAGCGATATTTCGTTTCCTATTGGTTTTTCGGCAGATATGAACATAACAAAAGTGGTTTATTTTGATATTTAGAGTAACTTTTGTTATATACACTTTTGTCGTTTACCAAAGTATAAATGAGTTATAAACTAAAAACTATAGCGGGAGTCATTAATTTTATTGGGCTCAAAAGACTCAACCGTACTAAATAAAACTCGGTATGTTTATTAGTGTTGACGCCTTGATTTTCATAAGCCATACCAACATTCCTAGGGACGAGCAGGAGTGGGGATTGTAAGGGAGGCCTGAAATTAACAGTAGTGATATTTCGTTTCCTATTGGTTTTTCGACAAACATGCACATGACAAAAGTTGTTTATTTTGTTATTTTAAGTAACTTTTGTTATATTCACTTTTGTCGTATAGAAAAGTATAAACGAGATATACACTAAAATCTAAAGCGGGAGCCAACAATTTTGTTGGGCACTAACAATTGAACCGAACTTAGCAAAACTCGGTGTGTGAATTAGCATTAATTCTTCCATGATTATAAGCTATATTATGAATTTTAGGTTCAAAGGGGAGTGGGGATTATAAGAGAGGCTAAAATGAAAAACTCGCTTTTTATATTTTCTATTTGTTTTTCGGCAAATATTCTATTTGTTTTATTTCCAATAGAAATATAAACTATAAGAGCATTTCCATTATTTAATTTGTATAATGTACCTCGATGTTATTGAAACAAATATGTAATATAATAACAATTAAACGTTAATGGTAATGTCATCTTGACAAAAAACAATATGCGTTTAAACTCGATATGATATTTTCAGGGTACCACTATTATTTAATTCCATCCGGTAGATAAATTATAAAATAATGTTTTGCATCAATAATATAAGTAGAAGAATGTTGAGAAGTCTCATGCGGGAGCGAAGATGACGGGAGCCTTACCAGTTAATTGAGTTTACTTATTTCCCGTCTAGCATTACTGGAAGCAATTTCCAGTGAGATTCACTATTACAAATATAATCTTACGTGCAAAACTTTGCCTATACTATGTGAGCTCGGATTGGATTTTGAAAGGATGTATGTTCATTATAGATGATATTTAATTGTAATAAATGCTACCCATGATTATGGTTAGAACTATTGAAAAACGGTGAGTCAAAAAGTGTAGAGGGATAGATTAGGAACACATTTTAATTTATCCTTCAAAAATAAAATTTCTATTCTATTAATCCCCAAAAGTTACCCAATATGAAAGAAGTCTTACTTAATTTTATTATTAAAAAAATCCAATGCAACGACGAGTATAAAACCCTAAACACTGGGACGAGTAAATGTCAAAATATTGCGCAAAGTAATGCCTTGCCAAAAACATACCATCACCATTCAGCCTCAAATGAATTCCCGGGCGAAGCCGGGTATCTGAGCTAGTATATATATAAAATTGTAACCTCTGTCTGTACATTGATTATTTTCGCGAAATTTCACGATAACTTTTCGTTTCACATGTCATAGACACCATATCTGCATTTTGTTTCTTTCGTGTATGTTTGTTTGTTTGTTTGTTTGTTACCTTTTCACGCATAAACGGCTGAACCGAATTTTATGAAACTTGGTATGTATATTACTACTAACCCAACTTAGACTTTAGGCTATATTAATTTTCTCTGAGACGAACAGGAGTGGGGGTTATAAGGGAGGCCTGAAATTAAAAATAGCGATATTTCGTTTCCTATTGCTTTTTCCGCAAATATATACTAACAAAAGTTGTTTATTTTATAATTTAGAGTAACTTTTGTTATGTGCACTTTTACCGTATACGGAAGTATAAATGAGTTACACACTAAAAACTATAGCGGGTGTCCACAATTTTATTTGGCACAAAAGACTCAACCGAACTAAACCAAACTCGCTATGTGAATTAGTACTAACGATTTCCTTATAATAAGCCATACTAACATTTCTAGGGACGGGCAGGAGTGGGGGTTATAAGAGAAGCCTGAAATTAAAAATAGCGATTTTTCGTTTCCTATTGGTTTTTCGGCAAATATAAAAATAACAAAAGTTGTTTATTTTGTTATTTAAAGTAACTTTTGAGATATTCATTTTTGTCTTTTAACAAAGTATAATCGAGATATACACTATAAACTAACGCGGGAGTCCACTATTTTATTGGGCGCTAACGATTGAACCGAACTCAACAAAACTCGGTAGGTCAATTAGCATTAATTCTTCCATGATTATAAGCTATATTAAAATGTTTAGGTTAAAACGGGATTGGGGTTATAAGGGAAGCCTGAAATAAAAATTCGCGATTTTGTGATTCTTATTGGTTTTTCAGTGATATTTTATAAAAATACCATCATTATTCAGTCAACTATGATTTCCCGGGCATCGTCGGCTATATTAGCTACATTGTATACAGAAAATACGTACATTATAGATGGTATTTAATAATAATAAATCCTATCCATGATTTTGATTTGAATTATTCACTGTGTGACAAACAGTCACTGATTAGAGACTTATTTTCATTTATTCTTCAAATCTAAAATTTTATTTTCCATAAGTCGCCCAACGGAACCTTACGGGAAGAAACGAGCCCAGGCGGGAAGAGCAGTTGTACACGTCGAAGCATTGCCAAAAACAAAATAGAATATTTCCGTCTCAAATGATTTCCCGAGCGAAGCCGGGTACCTTGGCTAGTATATATATAAAATTGTAACCTCTGTCTGTACATTTTTGTTTTTCGCGAAATTTCAAGATAACTTTTCGTTTCACATGTCATCAACACCACAACTGCATTTTGTTTCTTTCGGGTCTGTTTGTTTGTTTGTTTGTTACCTTTTCACGCATAAACGGCTGAACCGAATTTTATGAAACTTGGAATGTATATTACTACTAGCCCAACTTAGACTTTAGGTTATATTAATATTCTCTGAGACGAACAAGAGAGGGGGCTATAAGGGAGGCCTGAAATTAAAAATAGTGATATTTCGTTTCCTATTGATTTTTCGGCAAAAATGCACATAACAAAAGTTATTTATTTTATTATTCAGAGTAACTTTTCTTATATACACTTTCGTGGTATTCCGAACTTTAAATGCGTTATACGCTAAAAACTATAGCGGTAGTCAACAATTTTATTTGGCACAAAAGACTCAACCGAACTAAATAAAATTCGGTACGTGTGTTACCACTAACGCCTTCATTATAACAAGCCATACCAACATTTCTAGGGACGGGCAGGAGTGGGGGTTGTAAGGGAGGCCTGAAATTGAAATAGTGATATTTCGTTTGCCATTGGTTTTTCGGAAAATGTGCATATAACAAAAGCTGTTTATTGTGTTATTTAGAGTAACTTTTGTTATATTTACTTTTGTTTTATAACAAAGTATGGACGAGATATACACCAAAAACTAAAGCGGGAGCCAACTATTATATTGGGCACTAACGGTTGAACCGAATTTAACAAAACTCGGTATGTGAATTAGCATTAATTTTTCCAAGATTATAAGCTATATTAAAATTTTTAGGTTCAAACAGGAGTAGGGGTTATAAGGGAGGCCTGAAATTAAAAATAGCGATATTTCGTTTCGCATTGATTTTTCGGTAAATATGCACAAAAGTTTTAATTCATCCATGGTTTGGAAGACAGAATACTTTCTACGACTATGAATTATACTGTTCATTACGTTATAAAAAAACCTACATGCACAGGAGACGGGTAATATAATAATATTAGAAGAGTGAAGTCTTAAATAACAAATAATTTTATTATTAACAAATCCACAGCAACGACGGGTATAAACCCTAAAAACTGTGACGGGGAAATGTCAAAATATTGTGGAAAGTAAAGCCTTGCCAAAAAAATACCATCTTTATTCAGCCTAAAATGAATTCCCGGGCGAAGCCGGGTACCTTAGCTAGTATATATATATATATATATATATATATATATATATATATATATAAAAAAAAATTGTAACCTCTGTCTGTACATTGATTTTTTTCGCGAAATTTCACGATAACTTTTCGTTTCACATGTCAGACACCATAACTGCATTTTGTTTCTTTCGTGTATGTTTGTTTGTTTGTTACCTTTTCACGCATAAACGGCTGAACCGAATTTTATGAAAATTGGTATGTATATTACTACTATTATATTAATATTCTCTAAGACAAATAGGAGTGGGGGTTATAGGGGAAGCCTGAAAATAAAAATAGTGATATTTCGTTTCCTATTGCTTTTTCTGAAAATATACACATAACAAAAGTTGTTCATTTTGTAATTTAGAGTAACTTTTGTTATATGCACTTTTGCCGTATGCGGAAGTATAAATGAGTTACACGCTAAAAACAATAGCGGGAGTCCACAATTTTATTTGGCACAAAAGACTCAACCGAACTAAACCAAACTCGGTATGTGAATTAGCATTAGCGCTTTCCTTATAATAAGCCATACTAACATTTCTAGGGACGGGCAGGAGTGGGGGTTATAAAGAAGGCCTGAAATTAAATATAGTGATATTTCGTTTTCTATTGCTTTTTTTGAAAATATACACATAACAAAAGTTGTTCATTTTGTTATTTAGAGTAACTTTTGTTATATGCACTTTTGCCGTATACGGAAGTTTAAATGAGTTAGTTACACGCTAAAAACTATAGCGGGAGTCAACAATTTTATTAGGCACAAAAGACTCAACCGAACTAAATAAAACACACAGTATGTGTATTAAGCACTAATGCCTTCCTTATAATAAGCCATACTATTTCTAGGGACGGGCAGGAGTGGGGGTTGAAAGGGAGGCCTGAAATTAAAAATAGTGATTTCCTATTGTGGTTTCGGCAAATATGCACATAACAAAAGTTGTTTCTTTTGTTATTTAGAGAAATTTGCTCAACACTTCTTTTCAATATGAACTACCAGGTACCTCAAATGAAAAAAATTGATCCAAATGTATGTCAATATTTTCTCATTAATAATTCAAATCTATGCATAATGCACAAGAAACGGGAAATATGACAATATGCAGGACAGTGAAGTCTTACATAAAAAAATAATTTTATTATTAACAAATCCACAGTAACGACGGGTGTTAAGCCTAAACACTGGGAACTGTAAATGTCAAAATATTGTGCAAAGTAAAGCCTTACCAAAAATATACCATCACCATTCAGCCTCAAATCAATTCCCGAGCGAAGCCGGGTATCTGAGCTAGTATATATATATATATATATATATATATATATATATATATATATATAAATTTGGAAGAAAAGCAGCCTATGAGGAATAAATAAGTGAAAAGAAAATTCATTTGAAAATGGTTTCGTAGGGATAAAACGAAAAAATAAAAATGACAATGTTAAAACAAACGGTAGCGTGTGTCTTATCTTATTTGTCACAACTTGTTAATATTGAGAATATCAAAATGATTTTGATGATAAAAAGAATAATGTAAAGTTTGTTATCAGCTACATTTTTACTCATAAATAAAAAAAAAACTTTTAATGATTAGATTTTACAGCCATCTCTTTCTCGTGAAAAGTTTAACAAATTAATTCAAGGTTGAGATTTGCATATTTTCATTTTTTCTGACGAACATGTTGGTGGCTTAATTCATTCTTTTTTTCCCTATTTATTTTATATTTTAGATTATCTATTATTCTCAATTGTGTGCTCAAATCTAATTATATTCTAGAATGTGTTGATCACCGAACTTCGTCCTAGATGCATTCCAAGCACCATCTTATCGAAAGTGGATGTCAGTCGTCTCTCGACTTTAAGAGTCTTGAAGATCCAGTATTTTCCCCTTGCCTTCTGCAAGATAATACTAAAAATAAAGTTATAAAGAAGAAACAATAAAAATTGATAAACAAAAATACCAGGTCTCTTTGTGAACTTTAATCGCACTATCCCTTAGCACTATGCGAATTAAAATTAATCCTTGTAGCTGTGTAAAAACTCTAAAGCTTAAAAGTACGTACATTCTGTCTGACTTTTGGGTCCTTAAGTCGATAAATGATCAACTCATCAAGTCATTGAGTATTTTTATCATCTTTGATAAAAAGAATTTTATAAAATCTATACCAATTTCATCCCTTTATATCTTTCAGAGAAAGAGCCTGCATACTGATATGCTCATACTCGGCGCCATTTTCCCCGTATGCTAACTCTCTGGGATATGGGCTGGAATTTGCATGGAAACTGATCGGAGAATTCTCATGGGGACATTCGCAGCCCGATTGCTATTTGACTCCGCATTGTTTCTTTCATGGCGTTTCAAATATTCCACTCTAAAAACTCATTTCAAAAACGTACCGACTCTTCCAAAAAAAGTGGTAACGTCTTTTTAATGACGTTTGAAAGGAATACCATTTGCTTGAACATTTTTCACGAATGGCATCCGGGTAGCATTTGTGAATACTAGGGACAAATGCACATGTCAAACAAATTGGGTCTTTCATATAGGACTGCTTGGAGTTGAAATGAGATTTAGCAAATCTTCGACCAAAGATTGAAATTATTGAATTAGTCCCACACGACTAATCTCATCTCACCTTATATTCTCTATTTCTAAATAAAAATCCTATGAGTGGAAATGGGGGTTTAAAGATTGGATGTATTTAGTTGCCAAAAAAAACCTAGATTAACTTTTAGATAGATGGGCGCGAGAGGCCGAATTAGTTGAGAGAATATTTGCAAATTCCTTGTGTCCAAACATTTAATATTATTAAATAATATTTAATATAATTTTTTTGCCGCAAACTTATTACTTTTATTCTAACGCAACTTTTAGCAGATTTCCCTTGAGGGAAATCAGCTATTGAGGTTGTACTCATGACGGAATTTTCGAAATTTTTCTTCAAATGTCCATCGATCCTACCCAGGAGATGACGAAAATGATGTCCGTTCAAAACTGTATATATATAAATATATATATATATATATATATATATATATATATAAATATATATTATATATATATATATATATATATATATATATATATATATATATATATATTTGTCTGTTACCACTCTAGCAGTCACAATTATAGTTTAATCGTTACGAAACTTGATATTTAGTAGTTTTATGTAAAAAGGCAGTTCGTTAATGGCTGAAATCGGACCATTGGGAGGGGGGGGGTTTAGAGGGGATGATTTTCGAAATTTCGAAATATGTCCGCTACTATACGATGGATCGAAAAATTGTATAGAATCAATCTTATTGCAAATTAAATTTACTATAAATATTGTTAGATACATTTATTCTGTATCTTCAATATTAACCGAGATATTTGCATTTGTATTAAATGTGGGCGGATAACGGTCGAGAGTGAGTTTCCCGCCAAAAGCTAGTTCCTCCGTTTTCGTCGGCTCTCATGAAATTTCTCTATTGTAAAACTTCAAGAGGGAAATCTGCTTAGTTTACGCAGCCCCTGCGTGAAGGACGTTTGTATTACCATATGGTAGCAATTTATAAACAAATAGAAGAATAGAAAAGTAATGAATTTGTGGGAGATATAAGCGGTACCTAGTGCAAAATGGGATGGTGCTTAAAATCGCCGAAGACCTGCTGCAATAGCTTCTGTAGAAAGCGACTGGTAGTTAGTTAATAATGTATTTAGTACGATTTAGCGTGTGAAAATACAGTATGTGTCCAAAATAAGTCTGCCTTTCTTCATTGAACGATGGAGTAGGAGGCGTGAGGGAATGAGGGAGAGAGAGTGTGTGAGAGAGAAGGCAATATGTGAGGGTGGGCCTTGCCTGACAATCTCGTTGAAACTCGATTTTGTAGTAGGGGGGGCGGAGGGGAGGGTCGCAGATGGGTAGAATGTAGAAGGGGTGGGGGTAGGGTCTTCTCACAGATGGCTAGAATGTAGTGGGGCCAGGCGTGTTGCTACGCACTACGCTCTATGCAAATTTAGGCTGCTCTCGTAGGGAAAGAGTGCTGGCAACATGTGTGTTTAAGAACGCTTTTAAAAACGGCTATAAAGCCTAATTATATCGCGGCTAAATTGCCCATTACAGTTGTACCTTTGCCAGGTTTATGTCTCTCTTGTAACGCCTACCAGTAACTCTCATTTCATTCAACAGACCCCACGACTGAGGTTAGTTTTTATTGGAATGCCTCCAATAACAGCTGTATCGCAACACAACCATTTCAGCAGATTTCACTTAAGGGAAATCAGCTATTGAGGGTCATACATTTTCAAAAAATTTCCTCAAATGTCCATCCACCCTACCTAGGAGATGACGAAAATGAGGTCCGTTCATTATATATATATATATATATATATATATATATATATATATATATATATATATATATATAATATTAATAATTCTAGTCTGTAGATTATATTTTATAGCTTTTAAAATAAAATATTTATTTACTTTATCGTGTAATGGTCGAAGGAATTTAAGTGCACATTTTTTTTTTGTGAATGGCTCTAGTGTTTACCCTTAAGGGAAATCAGCTATTGAGGTCGTACTCGTGACGCGATTTTCGAAAAATTCTTCAAATCTCCATTGATCCTACCCAGGAGATGACGAAAATGAAGTCCGCTCAAAATTATATATATATATATATATATATATATATATATATATATATATATATATATATACACACACACATCCTTCTCTGTAACCACTCTAGCAGTCGCAATTTTGGTTTGATCATTACCAAACTTGACACGTATGTTTTCAGGCAAAACTGAAAATCATGTTCGCTAATGCATTAAATCGAACCAGGGTGGGGGGAAGTAAGAGGGTGGGATTTCTGAATATCTACGTTATTATACTTCGGAACAAAAAATGATAAAGAATCAATCTTATTGCAAATGTAATGTTCTTTTAATTTTGTCATGTACATTATTTGTGAGTCTTACAAATTGCCCTAGCCTAAAAATATTAAAATCAAAGTAAAAAAAAAAATTATAAAAAAATTAAAATCATAGTCAATCATATAAAACTAGTAAATTATAATTTAGCATCTATTATACAGGGTCGTTCAAAAAGAATGAACCGATGTCATTAAGCTATATCTTATTAACAGATAGTAATACAAGAAGACATCATACAAGCGATGATAATAGAACATGATGATGATGTCACTATAAAACTTCAACTCCGGTTCAATACATGTGTCTTTATTGCAATCTTGTATTACTGTCTGTTAATAAGATATAGCTTATTCAAAACGGTTCAATCTTTTTGAAAGACCCTGTACAATACAGGTAGGAGCTTTGTTAAATTATAGGAAATTTACTTATAGCATACAGACGTCTTTCACGTTATATGTATATATTGCATTTATTTATTTTTTATCTAATTTTAACTTTATTTTTAATCAATTAAATAAATTTTTAAGGCTTTATCTGATTGACTTTGATTTTAATATTTTTAGGCTAGGACAAATTGTAAGACTGATGCTTTTAATTATTTTTTAATTGTTTATTTGGGTTTTAAATACATAAAAAATAAAATAATAAAATGCTAATAACAACTCCTGTAACCAATAATACTAAAAATACTCAATTAATAAGGGGTCATTTCTAATGCAATTTTTGGATACGTCTCATGGCCTTAAACATGTTTCCTTTTTTGTTTTGTTTGTGAGCACCTGATGATAGCACGTTAGGCCAAAAGGGTTCGTGTTTTAATAAAGAAATTCTTGGAAAGACTTCAGTTATTAAGATGTGTTTCCCAGATCTTCACTCCCACATCCAGCTACGTAGGAATTATGATTAATCTTGGTCCCAGAGAAATTTCTTATTTCTGATCCGACAGGCCTATCTATAATATTACTCAACAGTAAAGAAATAATATCAGAAAAAAAAGGAAAAAGAAAAAGGAAAAAGTTATATCTTAGATACATTGTTGACACAAATAAAGTGTTTTGCCCTGTTGTCATATACACAGGGTCATTTGAAAATGTCAATATAATTTTTAAAAAAACTTGTAGGTACATTTTCTATGTACAAAAACAATATCACTAATAGTTATAAGAAATTAAAATATAATAGATACTGACAAAAGGCTTCATTAGTTGACGTGAGGTGAATGAGTATTAGATCGCAAGGGAGTAAGCGTGGGATTGCGAATAACATGAAACTTTGACTAATAAGTCAGAGAAAAACTTACATGAATTAATGATATACTTATATTCTTCAATATTAAGATACCCTGTCTAGTGTTATTTAACTCTCATTTCCTTCTGTGGCGGAAATTGTTTCGCAAATGAGTTTGAAATTTTCAGCAAAATAAAAAATGTAGAGGGGTTTCTAACAACCTAAATGTAATTCTGTAGTATATTACCTTGTACGCAATTACGGGTTCACTATCATGCTTTAGTTAAATCTATATTATTACAGATGTTGAACACTATTGTCCTGAATTTTAAATATCACTATATATATATATATATATATATATATATATATATATATATATATATATATATATATATACATATACTATTCTGCAGTTAAAAATAATTTCAGGAACTTAAATAAATTTGACAATTGTTCTCATAACCACTTATTTTTAAATAATTAAAATTATTAACTTTTGTACATAATCAGTGGCTACTGGGTTATTAATGAGAGCGTGTGTAACATTCTTTTCTAATCTTGAGAGCTTAGAAATTGTATCGAATTAAAAATTTGTATTCATTTATTAATAAAACCCCGCTTTTTATATTCGATTTTTTAAAGTACTCAATTACAAATGGATTCAATTTATATATAGATTTTATAGATTACTTGCTGTCAATAGCAATGTTATTGAATATATATCCAAGATATAAGATAGAGTTATATACATACTTTCCACTCAGTTAAACCAAATAACGGGTACTTTAATTAGAGTTTTAGTCGTAAAATGAGAAATTTCATTCCTTTTGGGATTTCTCCGTTTCCTGTTTAATTTCTGTATGACGCTTGGTGAAAGTTGATAACATTTCCACCAGAATCGAATGACATCATGTTTCTGAGAATCATACAATTTAGTCATTAAAATGTGTTAATTATTCCTATCTTAATCGAAATCATATATTGCTGATAAGTTATATCAATGGCAGAATAGAGCAAACCTATCGTAACTTTTATTATTTTATTTTTTACATCATTTTTGCTTTAACATAAAGTAACATTCATGCTTGTAAAAATTGTCTGATACGACTAATTTATTTATTTACTGGAACTGGACTGTAGATTGTGATTTATTAAGCAAAGTTTAACATTCTCTTAAATTTTAGGACACAATTATCCACAGATGCAGTAGCGTGTAACTCTCCATCAAGGATACCAAAGATTCGTTGAGTTTTAATAGTATAACGGAGAGCCACTTGGTGATTTTAAGTGAAATGTCTCTGCTTATTTTTAGCAGATTTCCCTTCAGGGAAATCAGCTATTGAGGTTGTACTCATGACGCAATTTTCGAAATTTTTCATCAAATGTCCATCGATCCTACCCAGGAGATGACAAAAATGAGGTCCGTTCAAAACTGTATATATATATCTATATATATATATATATATATATATATATATATATATATATATATATATATTTGTCTGTTACCACTCTAGCGGTCGCAATTTTTGTTTAATCGTTACCAAACTCGATATTTAGTCGTTTTATGTAAAAAGAAAGATCAAGTTCGTTAACGGCTGAAATCGGACCAGGGGGAGGGGGGGTTTAGAGGGGAGGATTTTTGAAAATTCGAAATATCTCCGTTATTATGCATCGGATCGAAAAATTGTATAGAATCAATCTTATTGCAAATTAAATTTACTATAAATAGTCTTATATGTTTATTCTCTATCTTGAATACTAACCGAGATATTTGCATTTTTCAGTTTTCAGCAGTTCGCCACTTCTACTCATGTTACATAAACAATACTCTCCTACATAATAAATCACATTATTTGAATCTTAAATACCAAACATTGTATACAAGAGTCCTTTATTATGCGAGATACATGCAAATATGTTCTGGTGACCCCCCCCCCCCCCCGTCTTAAGGTTTTGGACTAGTAAAATTTGATTGATTGAGATAACAATTATTCTGACTCATTATTAATTACAGTACTAGATATAGTAAATAGTTCTCAATAAAATTAATATGTTATATTCTGATATAGTTCAGTAATTGTTTTTCTTTCCTGTGTGAGGCGGGCAGACCCTTGTGTTTACATTTCTAACCCAACGCTTCCTGTCGGCAGGTTATTGAAATTGGATGAAGCATTTCTTATTTCCGTTTGTATTTATTCACGGTGGTGTTGTGTTAGCAGTATGCAGATTTATCTATTACTAAACTTCACATGGGAAATCTGCTTAGTTTACGCAGCCCCTGCGTGACGGACTTTTTGTTTTGATTAGGTATTATTTTTTTCTGTTAAATGCTGGTACAAAGCACATCTAAAAACTGCTTAATCTGACAAAGGAAATAATAAAATCTTTCAGTATTTCTATATATTGATTTACATGCCTTCTATACTGTGAAATTGAGCAAACGATTTCAGAATTATAAATTCACAAATATCTATGCTGATAAAATAGAAGGGAACGGTAGGGAACCTATTATAATATTCATTTATATGAGTGATGTATAATTAAAATAATGTCATACGTTAAGTATTCGTTTGACAATGCAATAAATATAATCTGAAAATGTAAAAATGACATTTGTAAGTTGACGGAATGCTAGCTGTTCGAGGTACAATGAAAGAGAGAAATAAAACTCCGGGTCCCCTCGTCCTTTTATGAGATTTAGCTTCCATAAAGTATTCTAGGTTTAATTAAAACTGGGTTATACATCCCCTTGCTGAGAGTCTAATTTCATCTGCCTGTAACTCACTTCATTACAACATTTTCCACAAATTATGGCTTATCGCGAAACTCCTTAAATTCAAATATAACAGTAATTGTATTCTAAGGAATGTGACTCACCTTAATGGTTGATGATTAGTATGAAACAGCTTAAATGATTAAATGAGGTGAAAGAAGTATTTGTACTGTCAATAAATGTGAATATTCATGCTAGAGAAAGGTGGGTTGACTGTACTTATCTAATTAACTAAATTATGGAAAACCCATAGGTGTGGAGTGCTATAAAGAATATTTGTGACAACTAAGCATGACGTGTATAATCACTGTAAATTCATATGTAGGGCTGAGTATCCAGGGTAATTTTAACAATAAGGGTTAATATTATTAGTTATGGAGGGTAAGCTATTATCTTTGCTGGGGATGTTTCAAGCTGATGAAGACACAGCTACCCACTTGCGATTTGGCTGCTCCCAGCTTGATCAGTTTAGTTTAGTGCTTTGGCAGAGTTCAACCCAGTAGCATCTCTAGAGGCACACCCTACGCTCTGAGGATGGGAATGTAATTCCCGAAAGTGCTAAGCGTTTGTAAAATTGTGAGTAGCCTAAGAAGTTCTTCTGATTATCCTGATCACAGTTAACTTCTGATGAGCGACCAGGTCATATTGTTGTGGGGCCGACTAGATGGCATACGTTTGTGCATCGATTTATTTTCCGGATCTTGAAGTAAAGGAACATCTCTATTTGTAGCCCTGATAGGGCTGGGCGAAAACTTAGCATGCTAGTAAACTTAGGTTAATCAAACAACAATGTGTGCTAGACTTACGAACAAGACCGAGTTTGCCCAGTTCGAAGGGTTTGCATGGATATTTCGGGGCCAGAGAGAGTCCATAGAAGTAGCATGACGAAGGCGAGAGGGAGTAGCCGAAGTAAGTAATCATTGAATCACTGATAAAGTTTCGCGTTTCTCCATTCTGCTGGTTAGATAGCGAATGATCCTTGTCTGTATATACATCACATATAGTGATTTGTATTTAGATATAGACTAGTGCTGTAATGAGAGCGAACTGGCGGGGGAAATGGCAAATCAGATTGCTGACAAAAGCACTACTGAAAATGAGGGCATCGTAATGCGAGCCTTCTGAGTGTTAACGGGATTGTGATATGCGAGAGCTACTCTGTCTGTTGCCTTGAGCCCAGCGGTATGAGTGGTATTGCAATTAGCGTTAGGTCTTAGTTTATGTTGTAAATTCTAGCATAGGTATATGTATGTATACCTAGTATAGTAGATAAGTTAGCCTTTATGTATTTATTTTATCAATATATGTTTGTACCAACCAACCGTGTGTGTGCCTTACCGAGTAACCAACATGGCAGAATATTATATTATATTTTCAGTCATCGCCATTCTGCCTAAGCCTCAAGGAATATAGCCACTTTTAAGTATTATAAAGACTTCACTGCCCAATTCCCAAGCTCGACCCTTCACCTTAGACCAAATTTGGGACTTTCCAAGAATGTAGAATTAGCCAAATTAGTCACATATATGGCAAGTACAGCATATATGTGTCTTCTGAGCTCCATCCAACGGCTATTAAGAATACTCTGGACAGAGTATTTAGAAATCCTCCTTCATAGATCTCTTGTTATCGATAAGAAACCTTAGCAGGTCTAAAACCTTAGTCTTGGCAGGGCATTGCGCTTATTTAAATTTCTAACTATCTGAACGTAATTTAACAAAAATTGGTGTGAATATATCTGTCCGGTCTGTATTATGTACGGTTGTTGCATGTAGTCACGATTACAAAACTTTTCTTAACCTTGTGAATAAGGGAACATCCTACTGTTTTTAACTCAAGTCCCTAGAATATCCAGAGTATACAATCAATGTACTCGTATATAGCTCTTCAAGATACAGATGCTTCTTTGTTTTTGTACGGTTAGATGATTCCTTAACTGTGAAAGCTACATAATTTTCGGAGACTTGAGAAGAGCATTATAAACTGTCTACATGCAATCCTTATATAATAAACCTACTATTCCGTGTCTGCGCACAATGGATATATCTCTTCAAGGTACTTCTGGTCCGAAATTTTAGCGCACGATCAAATGCCACTGATTAGCGGAGGATGATAGATTGTATATGAAAGCTCTTTTATTTTTTAAATCTAAACTAGTTGAAGGCATTCAAATTGTTTCCTTGTTTTCCAGGGGCGCCCTCCCAGCATTTATGTTTTACTTTAAAAAATGAGGCTTTTTTTCCCTTTCTAACCTCCGATAAAGCAATATTAGGAGCCGGGGCATTTCATATGATTTCCTTCTAGCTGTCCCCAACATATGTTTAATTTAACTGGATAATCGTGAGTTAGATAGATGTTTCGTATTATTTTCGAGAGATTCTATTATTAACCCTTCACAGGCAAGGCTGGGTCGCCGGTGACCCAGAGGTTGGTAAAAATAATATTCTGAGCAAAGTAAGGGAAGGAGGGGAGGGGGAATGCACGGTACCCCTCCCCTCCTTCCGAGAGTTGATGAAAAAGAAATTGAGAATCAGCCTGGACCCAGCACTTCAAGACGTCGGTGTGCTTTTTGTGAAAAATCAAGAGATCGTAAGGGTACATCAAACTGCGCTTATTGTAATCGCAGCCTATGTGCTGAGCATAGGCTAAGTATTTGTTCTCGATGCATTACCAAAGTCTCACCTGAAGAAGATGAAGAAATAGAAGATTGTTAGATTGTTCTGAGTTTGAAGTATTAGTGAACTTTCATTACTAAGAGTTTATTCCCTTTTTTTGATTTTTTATCCCTCATATTTTCTTCTTTTTTTCCGTAGAATATTTTTTTATAAATATTTTTTCTGTAAGAGTTTAAACTATTTATTTTGATCTGGAAAGTTTTTGACTGTTCAGAGTAGGACAAATTATTGCTGGACTGCCGGATGAAATGGAAGACTGATAACTTACTGAAAATTTTTTAATCACTAAGATTTTATTAAATTTTCTCGTCTTTTATACCTGGAAATTTTTTATTTTTTCCCTTCTAGGAGTTTACTCGTTTAATTTTTATATTTTATCCTATACATATACCAAAGGTACCAAAGGTCTGGAACTCTACGTTCCTACTAATTTAAGTATAGTTCCTACTAATGTAAGTTTTTGTATTTTTATCATATTATGTATATTGCTAAATAAAATCAATTTTTCAAGCTATACTTTCTTTTTTTTATATATAAAAAAACAACAACTGGAATATTTTTGTTAAAATGAAAAAAATGTGCTATAAATATGAATGGGTCACCCGTGACCCAGCTTGCCTGCAATGTAATTTTCATATTCCTTGTCTGTGAAGGGTTAATCTTTTCATGTTGGCTACTGGTATAACCAATGGTTCCATGACACTGGTGCGCCTGGTGCGTTTAAAAAATCTAGAGTGGTATACATACCATGGAATGAATACCTAGTGTGGTGAGTTCGATTTCGCCTGGACAATAAGAATTTATTTGGTGAGGAACTCATTAAATATTATCCTTAGGTGGTGACCTGAAGGTAACCCGTCCCAATTATCCATAGCAGCAAAAAGTAGAAGTAAATAACAAGAACTTCTTATGTTTTAAGACCATTAATTATAATTTCATTTATAGTAAGTGTTAATTTCATGTCGCCATTTGTTCTAAATGCTGTGATATTCGAAGATAAGAATTCCAATAAAGTGATCTAGAGCTAATGATAGATTCTAGTGGTGGTCATTCAGAACTCGTCAGAAGTCGTTTTTTGGCTCTCGCTCGTGTATGGCCTTCTACTTTGTTGTACTCTCTCGTTGTGGCCTTGGTCATACTATTTACCTCCTATTTTAGTCTGGCGGAGATAAAAAATTCTCTTGAATTAATGAAAATATCAAGCATTTTCTCTTAGAAGAGAGATGACTGCGAAATTATTTTTCGAACAAAAAATATATTTAAAAGCGAAAGTGATTTCAGAGCAAGCGATCTCTCATCATTAGTCCCTGTTAAGACTAAAACGATTTGTATACAGAATATGTATTTAGGACTAACCGAAATTTTATGTACTACTCTGATAAAAGCAGATGATTATTATTATTTATCAACGTCCACTTTTTGTACTAAGGCTAATTGGGAAGGGTTATCTACAGGTTACCACTCTTTTGTAGCCAGGGTGGGACTAAGGATTTTATTTAATGAATTCCGTTACTAAATAAATTCTTCTGTCCAGGCAGGAATTGAACTCGCTACTCTAGGTAGCCCCCAGCTGATGACTAAAAATATATAAAAAAATCAAAAACGAATATGAAGTTTAACAAGTCAGCAATATAAAATGGCTGTTTAAAAGGTTTATATGTAGCTTATTGATTTCTTGTTGTTATATAGTCATTGTAATTACCTCCTATTTTAGTCTGGGGGATAAGAAACATGAAACATGTATTTCCATGAAAACTACAAGCATTTTCTCGACGAAGGGGGAAGACTGAGAAATCAAGGTATGAACCAATTTGATGTCTCTATTCTATCTCTTTAAGGGACGTTCACTTATTTTATATAACGTATTTGTCTTATATTGTTTAGGATCACTTTTCGTAATATATTTTGGGCCATAGATTTATTTAGTCCACTATACCAGATTTCGAATCTTCTTTACAATTAACCAATGAGAAAAGAAAAGTACTTTTCCCGATACATAGATTCAGTTAAGTTGACGGGAAGTGTGTACATTAAGGGGTTGGAAATATGAAATAGTGGCATATTATGGTATTTGGGGCTCCTTCGTTAGGAATTCGTTTCCGGCATATTCTGCATATTCGAATTTACCACCCAAATCTATTGGCATCATTCTCACATACATGTCTACTCCTGTTAAACTGACAAGTATCTCTAAAACTAGTAAAATATAGCTAATATTACTTTTTTTAAAAAAATAATGTAATATCCGGAGTAGAATGGAAGTGGTCCGTATTAATTATTAAAGTGGACAGATTTAGGAAAGGGAGCGGTGGTCTGAGACAATGGCCGGAAGGGAGGGGGAGAGAAGGAGTCATTTATATAATTATAAGAAAGGGGCGGTGGCGCTGTGTAGCGGTGACAATGGGAGTTGTGAATGCCTAAAGGGCACTGCGCTTCAAATATGCAGTCCAAGTTTGCTCCTGCTTTGTGTACCTCGTTATGAATTATTAACTGCCCTCTGGCACTAAGATTGACGAAGAGGGTTGAAGGTGGGTTATCTCTGTTCTACAGCAACAAATATTGACATGAATGCAGGGATGGCCATTGCTGGGAAACTATAGGAGATCGCCATTGACATCGAAGAAAATAGGGCAAGGTGGTACAAAGTGTTATAAGGAAAGACTTTTTTGTTCTAATTTAAATGTAGACCATCTTGATACAACACTTTTTCGATTTTCCGAGAATATTTTCATAGCTAAGAGCTAATGAGCCTGGACAATACAACAGAAATAAAGCAGCTTCTCAGTTGTGAAACTAGTGTTTCCTGTCATTTCTACTAAAAGTCTAAGGCTAATTGGGACGGGTTATCTACAGGTTACAACCCTTTTCTAGCCAGGGTGTGGATTTTATTTAATGAATTCCGTCACTAAATAAATTCCTTTAGCCCAGGTGGGAATCGAACTCGCCACTCTAGATTAACCATATGAGACTAAGGCCGACGTATTGATAATTAAAAATTGCGTAATGAAGTTATCTTTGAAAATGTTTCGGTTTACCGAAGGTTCGTTTTATTTGTATTAAATACAGTTATTGATCCCGTGGTGGATATTAGTTCAGAAAATCGTATGAATCGGAAGGTCTATACTTCTTTACATCTCACTAAAACTTGCCAATACCAGCGAGGAAAAATAACACCCTCCCCATTCGCCAAATTCTTTTTGCACAGCCAAAGGCATCAGTATGTGATGATCATAGTGTCATAATGTGACTCGTGAGAGCGCATTATTATAACCGTTTTGCAGTTTTCTTTTATTGAGTAATTGGTAGCACCTGGTGAAGAAATGAAAATCTTTGTGAAAATCCCCCCAAAAAAATGTGGTGACGATATATCCGATTTCTGGCAAAGGGTTTGGTTCAAGTGAGGTCGGGTATATTCCCATAATATTTTCACGCGATATAGCGAGCTTTATCAGGTGGTTTTGTTGCATCCGTGACTTCCAGCACCTCTAAAATATGAGTAATCAAAATTTCACTATTAGCTTTGCCACGATCATGAACGAATCCGGTTGTAATACCTCTGAAATATAGTGTGTGTGGGTCTATTAATTTTATTTTTATAACTTAAGGGTGAAATTTTCAATGGACATGTCCTGAAAATAAATGATATAGTGGAGAAAAAGGCTTTTCTTACTATTAAATGTATATGAAGGATAATGTCAATAATTATTTTACAATTGCACAGAATAAATTGAAGTTGTTATGTAATTCATATTATTTTTATGTCCAGTTTTTTTACAATTTGGTTTTTGAAATTTCTTGAGTCAATTTGGTTGACTTTATTTGCATTTTGGTTCAAAGGAAGACGGGTTTTCGCTAAGCTCGTGGAAGCAGCAAGTATTCCAAAGTTTAGTTTGCTTAGAAAGCAGTTTTCGAAGTGTCATTCAATATTTCTACTGCCATTGTAAAGGAAGCCAGGAGCTATTAAACACAATGAAACAGCCTCAAATTCCACCTCCACTATTCTGCGATTAATATACAAACATTAATTTCGTCTCGTGCATGATATTAAAAGTGAACTGCTCTGCACGAAGTGGAGACCACTTATTTAACCATCGAAGTCGTAAAGAGAAAACTGAAGGGAAACGGACAAAGTGGTTTGGTTACCTCAAGAGAAATATTGAGTTTGCTTACTACTGATTTGGACAACAAATTCCGTTTTGCCGTTCGGTTTCTAGTACAATGTCTGTTTGGATGATTCTCATTGATTGTTTAAAGCCTGAACAATAGTTTAGCTGGGTTAATTTCCCCGAAACCCTTTGTGGTAAGCTAGAACCTGTTTCAATGCTCACTACACAATTGTTATTTTACATTTAATCAATATAATGAAGTTCTTGGGGAATTTCACCAGGCATTCTTTAATGTATATTGATTTATTTGCATAAATTGCCAAATAAGTTTATTTTCGGACTCTCTAAGTTCTTTACTCTCTTTAAAAAACATACATTCCACTCATCCTATTATAACAAACATTTTCGAACACATTCATAATCATCAGAATCACATAACATTGGTGTGGCTACCAGGACACCAGAATATTGGACGAAGCACTGAAGTTGACACGCTCGCAAAACTAACTACAAAAAACACCAATACTGACATTAAAAAAATAACTTCGGTCGACCTAGAAAACTACTTTAAAACTAACATACTCCAAGAATGGCAAGAGGACTGGTTACTAATAGACAACAAACTGAGGGAAATTAAAACTACAGTTAAGACATGGAGTGACAAATTTGAAGCATTTACACGGAGAGACGAAGTAGTCCTTACGAGAATACGTATAGGTCATTCTTTCCTTACCCATGGTTATCTATTTGATAAGAAAAGAATGCCTTACTGCAATGTGTGTAATGCTCCGCTTACAATAAAGCACATACTAACAGACTGCAAAAGACGTGAATATCTAAAGATCCCTCATGACTTACATGACTTACTTACTGAAGGTAGCCCACACATTCCCATAATACTCCAACATTTACATGACATTAACATATACTCACAAATTTAGAATTATTACATTTTAAAATCTTTTTTAATCCTTCTTAAATTAAATATTTTAAACTCCAGCTAAACTGTTTTACTGTATGTTTATGTGTGTGTGTGTGTGTGTGTGTGTGTGTGTGTGTGTGTGTGTGTGTGTGTGTGGGTGTGTGCGTGTGCGTGTGCGTGTGCGTGTGCGTGTGCGTGTGTGTGTGTGTGTGTGCAAGTTTGAATGTGTGATAAAGAAAGTGAGAGCATATGATTGTAAATATTTTAAATATTAGAAATCTTCATTTTATAGTACATACTAATTTTTATTTATTTGATTTTAGTTTAGTTTTTATCCATCGAAAGTTTATAATTGTTTACGTAATTTTATTAGTCTTTATAGTTTTTAATTATCTAGTTTCCTTACAAGATTTATTGTTTTATAATTTAATGTTTTGTTTTTGTTTATTTATTTTATTTGTTGTTTTGTGTTTTATGTTGTTTTTCGTTGTTTTGTAATTTGATTGCGTTCTGTTATTTAGTTGAGTTTTATTTAGTTGCGTTCCGTTATTTAGTTGTGTTTTGTTATTTTGTTGCGTTCTGTTATTTAGTTGAGTTTTGTTATTTGTTTGCGTTCTTGGCTTAATTTAATTTTTTCTTTTTACTATTTTCATTTTTGTATTTTGTTTATATACATTGTTTTTGTTATTTTTTTTTATGAGCAATATCGCCTTGCTACGAACGCTCGAAAATAAATAAATATTGACGCAGAGAGTTCATTTGCTCTATTATATTGTATGTTTTGAATTCCCTTCTATTTTATTATAATAAAATGTACCTACGTCGGCTCGAAAATTTTTATAGAACCATTTTTATTGAATATTTTATTGCCTATAAATGCTGATATATACGTTTGTTCTCTATTTTCAATATTTACAGAGATATTTCCATTTTTTCAGCCTTGGGTAAACCCCCACTCAAACTCAGGGCATATAATAAACTGATATATCTTCAAACACTTTATTCTAAGCTTAAATAACACATATATTATTCAAGAGATCTTTACTAGATGAGATAAACGAAAATACCTAGTGTTCCAACGTCATAAATTCATATTTTACGTTCTTAACTGGATAATGTTTATTTGACTTTTATCGGACTACATATTTAAGAGTTCTACTCGATACTAAAGATGATATTCTCTAATGTTTGAAATCAGACACGAAATAGAGCGGGGTATAGAGGCAGGGGAATTCGAAAATTCAAAATATCACCATTATTATGAGTCGGATCGGAAAATTTTATAAGACTATTCGAGTTCAACTAGTATTGCTTGGTCTATATATTTCTTCGTGACACATATATTATGGAAGTTATTCATACATTCTTGATCAGAAAAACCTCAAGCTTCTACTCTTCGGATTTTCGTTTCAAAATATTGTGAGATTTATGTAATTATAGTGTATCGTAACAGCACGTGGGAGATCTGTTTAGTTTACGCAGCCCCTGCGTCAGGGACCTTTTCCCCCTTTAGTCGTTCTCAACGAGCTGATATGTTGATTTTTATGATTATCACTGATTTTTCTGATCGTCAGTTTGGCACAACTTATATTGGAATCGGTGCATTCCATATCTCTTGGGGACGTGAGCTATAATATGGAATCATATTACCAAATTTGGTCATTATCCATGTCAATGAGCAGATAGGTCACGTAAAACGGTTAATCTCGTGATTCATTCCCGCTGCCGTAATAAGAGATTTGATTGTTCTCGCTAATCCCTTCAAGGCATCAGGGCCATCTGATGATTCACATAAGTTGAAATGATGAGAAAGTCAGGGTTGCCAACTATATGTATTATGAAGAGCCCAGTTGAAGGAGCCATTAACGTTTCATCTCTACATTCGAATTCTCTCTGCGTGCTCAATTTGATGATGCTACCTCAAATATGGGGCGTACTCACGTTTGCCATCTCATTACAGCAAAACCTTGTTATAAATTCCAATTATGCCTATTCCCATCTTCTCTAACCAGCTTCTGGTTATGGCTTACGTGAATCCAAATGCTTCTTTAGACTTTTCATGGTGTGATGATAATTCTTAACAAGTGTTAGTAATGTAGCTAAGTTCCATTAATGAGAAAATCCACCAAGAATAAAGAACTCGAAATATTAAGAACAGTTTATAATGACACATCTTAAAATATTTGTTTAGTCATATTAAAAGTTGAAAAAAAAGTTGATGAATGACGTTGCATCTCCATTTAAAAATAACGTCATTCAGTTGGTAACTCGTCAAGCAGAGCTAATATTCGATCTAGTAGTGATACAGAATGATTATGTTCTACATTCCCAGGGTTTAATTACACTTTAATTTTATTTATTTATTCTTTTTTTTTTGGTTTCTCTTTCCCTTTTTTTTTCTTTTTTATTCATTTTTTGGTTTTCTCTTTTCCTTATTTTATTATTATTTTTTTCTTTCCCCCGTCGATAATTACATTTTCATTTATATTATTTTTACCACCCTGATGTTTCCATATACAATATTGTTCGTTTCATATAATACTAGTATGCCAATGAACCGTATCAAAAACCACCCTATGCCATAGTTCACTCCATTTCCGTTTCTTTCTCTTTTGTTTTTTTTTTTTTGCTAGTCGCTTTTTGTGAACAATTGAATAATGAGTAAATTCGCCGGCGTTGCGGAACTCATTTAAATAAATAAAAAATCTTAAAGGACAAGTATTTTAGCAAATTTTCCTAAAGTGATACTATGTGGAGAAAAAAAGTATGTTCAGAGGCAGGCTTACACGGAGGTGGTTGGATAACCGTAAGGAAGGCTTAGAAAAGAGGAGCTTGAAATGTCTGTATTTTAAATCCTGTTATCATGTAAATTGAAATGATGAGAGAGATTAGTATACTCCGGGGTCCTAAAAGGTGGTCATTAACTGTTGCTTAGACAAAATAATAAATAAATATAACTTTTTTAGAATAATTAAGTGTTTTTTTACAATATTTCCTGTGTTTTGTAGTTTATTTTAAATATGAGTAGATAGCCTTAAAAAAGAAAAAAAAATACCATAGCTTGAAAAACCCCCAAAAAAATAAATAGAAAATTTATATATAAATGATGACAGATGTATAATCTAATATAATTATCTTGAAGTTGGCTTCTATGAAAAGATTTTTGTTACTTAGCAAATTACGATATAACTCATAGGAACCTTTTTACTTCCTTGTACGAATTAAAGGCAGTATTTTGATTAGTTTTAGTTAGAGGCCTGTATGTATGTATCTACTGTATGTATCTCGGGGAATCACTTTTAAATAAAAATTATATATTTATGCCTACTTTATGCAACTACGTTTAATCAGTACAGGCTGAGACTAAGGATTTTATTTAATGAGTTCGTCAGTAAACAAATTGCTGTTGCCCAGGTAGGAATCGACCCTCGACTCCAAGTTTAACGAGTTTATTAGGACCAACATTACAACTTTATAAGTTTAGTTTAAAAGGAGCTCAGGGAAGTTATATTCTGCTCATTTAATTAATAAATGGAAAAATTAAATTGCCATGTTAGCTCAGAATTCTACAATATGACCATAGCAGTCAACGTGTTCCTTGGGCCACCACCCTTTGATATAGGAACGAACAGAACTGATGAATCGTTAGTAATAAAAAAAAAAACAATTCCGGAAAGCAGAAACTATGAAAGCCGTCGATAGAAAAAGTCTTTGGGTGACAAATGGTGCGAATATGTCCCTAGTTTCCTGAAGATGATTTTTAAAGTGCGACTATTTCCGAATCATAATGCGACATTTCTTCACGCCGCCCCTAACATATATTTTATTTCAGTTCTTATATTTGAAAGCCTTATCTCTTCCAGGGTCACTGAAGGATTACACGTCGGAATTTCCTGTTGGATGAGAAAATATAGAATATTGACAAGCCAGGGCAAATCGTTGGGACGGCTGGAATAAGTTTTTTTTATACACCTTATCCTTGCTGTCTGGATTTGTTAACGTTAAAAGACACTGACAAAAATATCTTCCCTTCCAACATTCTGTTGACCTTGGATTCTCACTGTCGGAAATGCTTACGTTCTCTTTTCAAATATCTCAGGATTTTAGTTTTTCCATATTCACTCATTAGTGAAAATAATAAAATGGGACACACCAGAAGTTTAATTATTAAAATTGTTAGACCAAGAATCAATTAAAATTAATAAATTAACTTTAAACCTAATTAATATATTTATCGACATATTTTTTGTAACTATTACGATGTCGGATACGATTTCATCAATCGTATTGTTAAGTTATGAGTTGAAATGAACTTAACCAATAGAACAAAAAAATATTTATATTTGTCAAAATAAAAACAAACACGTGCTGACCTAACCTTTTTCACTAGATAACCTCGCCCGGACGTAGTGTTGAATTATAAAAAAGTTCGTCACGTAGGGGCTACGTAAACTAAGCAGTTTTCCCCACGTGTTTTACAATAGAGAAATCTGCCTACTAATAACAGTAGTAGTAACGAATCTCTAAACCAATTCACTAGGAACGAACGGTTAATGTAACTGAGAATAAATGTATGGAACAATATTTATAGTACATTTAATTTTCAATAAGATTGATTCAATATGTTTTTCAATCCGACGCATAATAACGGAGATATTTCGAATTTTCAAAAATCCCGCTTGTAACCCCCCCCCTCCCGCTGGTCCGATTTCAGCCATTAACGAACTTAATCTTTCTTTTTACATAAAACGATTAAATATCGAGTTTGGTAACGATCAAGCAAAAATGGCGACCGTTAGAGCGTCAAAAGATAAATATATATATCATTTTGAAAGGACCTCATTTTCGTCATCTCCTGGGTAGGATCGATGGACATTTGAAGAAACGTTTCGTAAATTGCGTCAGGAGTACGACCTCAATAGCTGATTTTCCTTTAGGGAAATCTGCTAAAATGTAACTCACGGCTTTGGGGCCCTGACTGTGGTCAGCATATTTACGTCCACTGTAATTATTGCACTCCCGTTCACTAATGTTTATAAGTTGAAGTGAGCAAAATGTTTTTAGTAAGAGGCACTCGCGATATTGATTCAGACTCTGGAAGCCAAGCACTGTCTATATGAGTTACTGAACATATGTTTAATAACCTCTACAGTATAATCATTAAAATTTCAGTTTAAAATGTTCCTTTTTGGAATGGCTCACTAGTGCTGAGCTCAGTTGGTCGATTTCTAATACGTTTATGGTGGTTTATTTTACAGAGAGAAATCATACAACTTACATATAATGCCATTTTTTGTAGACTATGACCAATAAATATTCTGCCACGATTACTTATGTAAGTGCGATTCTAGAACTTTTTACGAAGTAAAGGAAGTATTGCAATCGGGAAAAATTGCGGTTTGAGACTTCATCGGAATTATTCGTTTTGGCTCTCCATGGATCTATCTAGACTAGTTTCAACGTGACGTCTTTACCCATTAATATATGCAGCATAAATCAAAAACTACTAGTTCTAAAATTTCATATGTAGTACAGATACGACAACTATGTGTACAACCCCCCCCCCTCCCTGCCATCCAGACTAAATTCCAATAAGCGTAAAAGGAAGAGGATGATGGAGGGGGAGGGGTCCAGACGGGCGAAATAAAAAAAATAAAATGCAATCTTTTCCTCGAAGGAAAATATTTATACATTATGCTCTGTGGTATTTTCGAAGCCGATACCGGGAATATTCCTGAATCCTTTGAAATGAAAAATGTTTAAATTAATTGCAACATAACAGTTTGTATACTTAATACGATAGAAGTACAATGAAGCTTGTAGTGTCTTCAAAAGATTTATTGTTTTAGTAATGTTCATATTATATATACATATTCATTATATATATATATATATATATATATATATATATATATATATATATAAGCCTGATTCATGTTGTACTCAAAAGCCATACCACAGAAAAAGTAATCGACAATAATAGAAGGATAAAATAAAAATACTTACACTTTGCATTCCATGAAATAATTTAATAAAAAGATTACACAAATCCACGTGGTTATGTTGATTAAATTACATTATTTATTAACGTCCAATTTTTGCAACCAACGCTAATCAGGTTATCTTCAGGTTACCACCCTTTTCTAGCCAGGTTGGGACTAAAGATATGTTGATAAAAAAAAAATAGAAAAAAAGATCAGCTTAGCACATAATTATTTGGATTGGAAACTGGAATACAGATCTAGATGACCCATCACCATTGGCAAAAATTGTCAAGGAAACCATTTTCTTATTCATTCCATACTCATAAAGTACAATTCTTGATATTTTCTTAAATTTCATCAGGTTCTTTATTTATATTTTACTCATTTTAATTAAAGGATGATTTATCACTTGGTTTTAAAAAAATAAGAATTTATAATTTTTATTAGAAGAATTTCTAATATTCAGGGTTTTTGTCACCGTGACTTGTTTAGACAGATTAAATATAGAGGCAGTATTTAACCAGGGACGAATGTGACACTTTCCCGAAGTTTTTGAAAAATTGTTTTTCCCTTCAACTTCCCCTTGATTTGCAGCTCCGGCCCCACTCATATTTCTCCTTGTAACTGCCTTGCTAAAGCCCACTGAAATGTTCGTTTGATTCATATAAAATGTTGGAAAGAAAAATCTATTCTCAATGGCGTACCTAACGAAATCCGGTTTCTTTATAACTTCTTACAATTAATTGGATTCAACTTATTAGGAACTTTCAACCGAAAGATTTTAATTTTTAGATTTCAATGGAATTGTCCGTTTTAACCTTCCCTGAACCCATTTTGACTACCTGCTCCATGGTGACATTAGTACGTATCTCGTGTGACTCAAAAACGACTTTCCTGAAAATGGTGAAATTTCATATTTTGTACCGTCTTGTTGTGTACCTCTACTATTGAATAAAATTGACTAAAGGAGGAGGGGGGTTAGTGTGAGAGGAAAAAAAAATGCAAATTTCTCCGAACTTATTGGAGATTCAAAATTCTTTTATAGAAAAGATTATGCTAATTCAGAGATCTATAAATTGTATTCTGTTTCATTTTTTTGAAAGGAGATATTGATTGAGATGACGAAAATAAATACATAATCTTTCTGTATTAAATATTTTTTTGTAACTACCGGTTGCCACTACATCAATGGCATCTCCAGGCTAAAAATGCAAAATTATAAACAATTCAAAAACCAGAATATAAAAATGTAACACCAGTAACAATTTAAAAATTCCAACGAAAAAACTGTAAAATTATTTATTTATTCGTATGAACGTCCACTTTTTGCAAGTAAGGCTAATTGGGACCGGTTATCTACAGGTTACCACCATTTTCCAGCCAGGGTGGGACTAAGGATTTTATTTAATGAATTCCGTCACTAAATAAATTCAACTGTACAAATTAAACATTAATTTAATGTGTACAAAGCTTTCGTACAAATTGAAATAATGAAACTAAGTTGAATTTAATAAGTTCAATTACTTTAAAATATCATAGAACATTGCACACTCTTAGTAAATTATTGAATTTAATATATGATGTTGTATTGTTGAAATAATTAAATTGTTATTGGTATTTAATTTTTATATTGTTGGATTTAAACTGCTTTTCATTTTGAACTTTTTCATGAAGATGCTAAAGATTTGGTGAAAATAAAGATTTAATTCATGAATGCTATATATTTCTTTTCCTGAAGTGCTAGATCCTGTAACATCGAGCACTTGAACATTTTACTAGACATAGTGTACGAGTATACACTTAAAGTGCAACTACCTAAAGAGTTAATTTAATTTAGAGCACAAGGTGATCATGTAGTACCAATATCAGATTTTTCGTGGTAAGCAATCCTCGAATCGCAGGATTTCAGTATTAATTTTTTTTCGTCGTGAATGTTATTGCCCACGTTAATGACACATAATATGGATGAAGAATATATATTTTCATTGAATTGTGGAAAAACTTCTTACTTTACCAGTGGGTGACGGGTTAACTGTTTTAGTTGTTCATTTGGGCGCTATGGATTTATTATTTATGGAGTCCATATCAAATGTACATGAATTTATAGAACATTAAATTCTTTCAATTTAAGTCTTGTATTTGGTTAAAACGGTTTACTGAGAATTAGAATTAATTTGTTAACATTCAACTTCTTTGCGATCATCTTTATTCACAGGAATAGCATTCTAACTCTTAGCACGCCGTTTTAACTAAATACAAACTTAAGCAAGAGTACAAATTTACTCATGATGAGTTGTCGGCCTTAGTTATCTGTAGATTGATAAACTTTGTTAATTCATTCTTAATTAACCAGCTGAAGGGGAAATAGGATATAGGCCTATGCAAGTAACTAGTCAAAGGAGTTTGGCCAAACTTACTTCTCCAAGTTTGCAGTAGCTCTATTTACGTTTAGTTTGTTTCATATCTCTGCTATCCCTTGTATATCTTAGTTATACCTTCTTGCCACACAACTTCTTGGAAAAGACAGTAAATGCTTGTTTGAAACCGATCTAAGAAGACATATTAAAATAACAAGACTTTTTCCTTTAAAAACCAAAATTTTGATTTTGATCCATGTAAAATGACAGAAAAATAAAGGAATACTTTCAAAGAATGATAAAAGAGAATATACATATAATTATTACAAATCAAAAGTCTTTAACGAAAAAGAAAACAGATAAACATTTTAATAGTGCCTTCCATTATTTGATTAATTAGTAACGCAAAACTATTCAGCGAAGTTAAAATAATAAATAAATTGATTAATGAGAAAGATAATGGAGAATTATATTCTAGGCAATAGCGACCTCAATTTGTGAAAAATGAACTATTAATACATTGTAACAAATAGGCCTTACCTCTAAAGCACAGGCAATGGTGAGACTAAGGGAACAAGGTAGGAAAAAAATGGAAAAGGAATTCAAACAGTTTCGCCAATTAGGCAGGAGGTAGCCATTCGATGCATCTTTGGCTTGAGCCTCTGTCGTGATGATAAAAACAGATTCTGCAGCAACAGGAAAAGCAAAGGGTATGAAGTATACCCTAATTAGACGAGGAGAAGGTGAAACACCTTACCGGGGAACTTATACACGTACAGCCGTTTGACGTAAGCGGAAATACGGACTCCCGTCAATTGAGAGGGAAACTATGTGCGTTTCCAGCTGAACACCGTGTATCAATGACCTCCATCTTGAATAAAAGACCGAGCAGAAGGCATATTAGTTCCTAACTTGATAGCATCTCGAAGAGGAAGTGAGTAGTGCCTAGAACTGCTGAGGGAGCGCATATACACTGCTAGCTAAATCGTGGGAAAAGGCAAATTTAAGCCAAAGTCTCGCTAACCCGAATCATATGCGCTCTGAATCTGACTTTGCGAGAAGTTCAAATTTATTAATCATCAGTTTATTTGATTGTCTATTACAGTTACTACCCTCCATGGGAGTCCAAAATTTACCCTATTTCAATACTTAAAAAAACATCGAACAAATATTATCGATTTTAACTCGGTCGGCTAATGTCAATGCCGCCATGTTTGACAGTTAATTTAATAATTGACCAACCGTTTAAAGATCACCATGGGCTACAATTCCAGCCAATAACATGTGCATATTTGTAATATTTTGTTTAAACTTATCAGTAATATTTCGTAGTTAAATATCTACCAGCGAAATGCTAAACGATCTAATCAGATGGACTCTGGTCACAACCACTGCTTTTCTTCTGATGGTGGTCTCGGCTACTCTTTCATTTCCTTCCAGCTGTAGAACTAAGCATTCCCTTCCTGCTTTGATCGAGTTTCCACTTATACGTTTTTAGAAACTTCATTCTATGCTATTTCTCCCTCTAAAAGAAGAAGATTCTATGGTACGAAATATGATAAAACCATTATTAAAAATAATATGCTCGGAGTTCAAAGTGTAAATAATCTTTTCCTCGTGAAAGGACAACAGCACTTTGTCTGATTTTTTATTTTATTTTAAAGGAATTACAAGATATATCTATGGGACTTGACTTGTTGAAATATTAAATATGTTCCCTGAAATGAAAGTTCGCTAGGAGATTTACGAAATAATATGAAATTAAGCCAGTTGTGTCATTTTTTTTATTTTAGGTTAAGAAAAATGGTGTCTGCCGCTCCCTCACGTCCCCTCACACACCGGTGTCGTATCTTCTAAAGTAGAGAGCGCCTGATGATGGCAGGATGGTCTGCAGAAAACATGCTAACTTGGAGGAGAAAACATTGATACTTGCGGCAGACATAGCTTTTCTTAAGCTTCTTAAACCGGATTATCACATATTTTCCTAATTTTGGTAACGTGACCCTGGTTGTCCCCGCTGCTACTGGAAGTGGTAAGTTATCATACCGACATTAAGATTTCCTTTCACAATAGCCGGGGATGAGTAAATAAATCGTAGACTGAGTGCAGCAAGTTATCGGGAATGAAGTTGCACTTCCTCCCACCGAATGATTGGTTCAGCCATGACGATAAGAGACCTCGCCCGAAACAAGGGTAACGATGTTTGCGGTGAAGTTCCACTAACGAACCCTTTGAGGTGTGTTGGGCGAAGTTGGCCGCCAGCTGTGGGGTGTCTGCCGTTTAAGCCCTCTTATCTAAAACTTGTCTGCTATAACAGCTTTCCCCTTCATTAGCTCACATAGGAATGGCTGCCAAGGTGTGGGCGGAGTTTCGAATGTGTTCTAATTTAGTGATGTAATCCCCATCAAGTTGGCGGAGCTTTTCAAAGTCCGCCGGCTTACTTCCAAAGACTCATTTACGGCGAGAGCAACCTTTGAAGAATTTTTAGCTGAAAGGTCTCTAAATGAGGACGAATGACGTCAATTTTCTGACTTTGAAACTTACGTATTGTTTGCCTTTATGAATACCATTGCCTTCATTCACACTTATTGAACCTTCCTAACTCTTCGGGCTGACTACCGACGCCATACAATTTATTGCCCGTTCAAAGAGACCCATATCTTGTTGCTCATTTGATGCAAACAACAAAAAAATTAAGTAAGAATGTTTTTTTAGAATAAGCATTTGAATATTCATCATTGGAGTGTAACTATTTTATATAACGTTTATGAACCACAATGACGAGATTTTGCCACAGATATGAAACTTCTTTTGTAAAAAGTCCGTCTCGCAGAGGCTGTGTATACTAAGAAGATTTCCCACGCGAAGGTTTACAATAGATAAATATATACACAGGTAGCCCTTAAAGGAAATCAGCTATTGAGGTCGTACTCATGACGGGATTTTCGAAAAATTTCTTCAAATGTCCATCGAGCCTTCCTAGGAGATGACAACAATGAGGTTCCGCCGAAAGCTTATTCGGCCGTTTCCGTAACTGGTCTGCGCTCGTATGGAGATTTCTCTATTGTACAACTTTACGTGGGAAATCTGCTTAGTTTACGCAGCACCTGCGTAGAGGACTTTATTCAATTGTAATCTGAATCTGTCTAGGCGATTTCAAAAAGAGGTAGCTTGCAGTTCGTAAATGAACGGAATAGGGGAGCAATACAAACTAATGTTAATCATCATATTACCATAGAGAAACCAGTTTTTTTTTCTTGGCGCCGTTTTGGTTGCATTTTCTTTGTGTGGATATTTAAGTTGCAGTGCATCTGTGGAGTCCTTTTAGAGTTTCATGACAACATCATTATGGTTCATTAATGAAAATTTATATAGTTTTCAAGTCTTGACATTTTGTTGTCGTTATCTGCACGTTTGTATTTACAGGGTGTACCACGAGACGTCACCGCTCTTAACGGTCTTTTTCATTTGGGGTAGACTTTAAATGATTTCTCTCTGTTTTTTATGTAAGATAAAATTAAAAATTATACTAAAAGGAGGTGTATGTATACATGTGTTTGTGTGTGTGTGTGTGTGTGTGTGTGTGTGTGTGTGTGTGTGTGTGTGTGTGTTTAAAACAAATTATAACAGTTTCCAAAAAAAAAAAAAAAGAATTACAATATATTTACGGCAAACATGATGAGATTTCAAAAGTTTCTAAAAGGCTGGAGGACGTAGAATTTAGACCACGGTGCAGGACCGTTATACTTATTTAAAGTTTAAAGTAAAGGCACAAATAACTCTCCCGAGTTCGGTGCCTATTTACTATAAAATAAATAAATAATAATAAAGTTTAAAGTATAAGTAGTAAATACTGATATAGTTTTTTTCATAATTTTTATAATTAGTACTTTATCCAGATTTTACCTGGAACTCCAGCACCAAGTCGTTCCCTCAACTTTGATGAAGATAGCAGGGATAAATATTTAAAATAAAATAATTTATTTTTAAAGCTATAACGAGCTATAAATAAAGCTTTATAATTATTTTGGTGAGGGAGCTGAGGGTTGAGATGGAATGCTTAATGGTACTTTCGGCGGGGCAATGTTCTGTTGGTGGGAATCGATGCAACATTGGTTGTTCACTCATGCTTAACTAACCAGAATTGATGTCGGTCCTTTCTCATGCTTTGCTCGTGGAAACCCGCTCTCAGCATTGTTTATCCAGCCCAACATTGGATTTGGGGAATGAAAAACAAGATGGACACAATGCCCTATTTGTATTTCTCCCTGTGTAATTTAAAAACCCTCTCTTTGTAGATTGTGAATGGCTATAGTGTTTACCCTTAAGGGAAATCAGCTGTTGAGGTCGTACTCGTGACGCGATTTTCGAAAAATTCTTCAAATGTCCATTGATCCTACCCAGGAGATGACGAAAATGACGTCCGTTCAAAATTATATATATATGTTTGTTAACGCTCTAGCGGTAGGAATTTTTGTTTGATCGTTACCAAACTCGATATTTAAGCGTTTTATGCAAAACGACAGATCAAGTTCGTTAATGGCTGAAATCGGACGAGTGGGAGGGGGGGGGTTTAGAATGGGGATTTTCGAAAATTCCATTCCGTTACCATACGTCGGATCAAAAAATTGTAATGAACCAATCTTATTGCAAATTGAATTTACTATAAATATTGTTCTATGCATTTATTCTCTATCTGGAATATTAACTGAGATATTTGCATTTTTATTAATTGTAACGAACGAAATGAGATCAAAAGCTAGTTCGGCCGTTTCCGTAAATGTTCGATGCTCTTGAAGTTTCTCTATTGTAATACTTCACGTGGGAAATCTGCTTAGTTCACGGACCTTTTTCAATTATGGCGTCTGAGGTCCTCGGGTATTTATAGTATCTTCATGTATTTGGCTGGCGTTTCCCTTGACATACTACAGCCTCAGGGGTTTCTCTGAGACAAATTCTTTATCGCGGGACCTACAAAAGAACAAATATGAAAATAAAAATAAAACCTCAGGGGGTGCGGGCTTGATAGAACGAACTTTTGTTGTGTCATGGACACATTATGATGCACTATAGTAGGACAAGTATGAGTGCTGTAGCAAGAGAACTTGCGAGTCTTTAGTGGTCCGTTACGTGGGCGGGTTGTGGGGCTAGATACATAATAAGAAGAAAGAGAGAGTGGCAGTTGCAGATACTAAACAAAAATCATGTGCAGCTTTAAACTAGGGATTATTTACAGCTTAAAGCTAAGCCTTATAACTACTTTAATTCTATACTTATGGCTAATGAGATGTGTGGGAGGGTATCAGAGGAATTTCATGAATGGCTAAAGACTCTTTTAAAAACCCTTTATGACGATTAGTAAGACAGTGTTCCTGCGGTGGAAGTTTGTCTACCTGTTCAGGTATACTTTTTTGGCGCTCGGTGAAGATGGGCTCTTCCAGTGCATGGATTGGCTCAGGATCATACATAAAAACCATGATTCGTCACATGTTATTATCCTTTCCAGTAAGTTTGAGTCATTTTCAATGGGTGAAATCTGCATTAAAAGGAACAAGATTTGAGTCTGTTGAAGCTGTGAAAGAGAAAGCGGCACGCGTCCTGAAGGAGCTGACAGAAAAAGACTTCCAGCACTGTTTCGAACAATGGAAGGTTCGCATGGAGCGTTGTAGGGATAAAGGAGGGGTGTGTATTGAAGGTGATAATAAGTAAAAATGTATGAAATAAAAATAAAATGTTTTACAGCGTCAGTCTCGTTATTTAATAGCCGCACCTCGTATGTATCTGTCTTGTCTGGAATCTCCTCTTCCATGTTTCTTCGGGAACTTTCACCGATGTCTGTTACTTTGTGTCTTTGTCTTAGTTTATAGTCTTCTTTGTAGGTGGAAAGATATAAAAGCTAAGATCTGTTAGCCAATTAAGAGTATCAGGCTCAGAATTCACCAAACTTTAACAAAACTTTCTCATTCAAAGCTCAGGAACCTTGCACTTTTTGTAATCAGTTCATCCCTAATAGCCTGTCACATATACTTCTCTACTGTGAAAAGCTCATTGAAGATAGAAATAAATATCTACAAACACATTCCTCAGCAGTCAGTAATGTACATAAAATTGAAGAGATACTTATTATCGATAGCCTCGAAAAACTACACAAGATTTACTGCTTCATCTCGTCAGCATGCAATACTCTGGAATTTGTAAGTCCTGATGGACCACACTCCAGTTAAATGTTATGTTAAGACGAATTTATATAGTTATAGAATGCTTTTAGTTATCTTTATGTAATATATTTAAACTATATTGCTTTTTTTGTTTTTCTTTATTGTCATATTATTGTTGAACTCAAGAACTTGGATTTAATTATTTATTTTAAATGCAGAATTGTTATTTTCTTCATTTTATTTGTACAAGATATAAATCTTTAACAAATAAATATATATTCTATTCTAGGTGGAAAGTAGGAAAGTTATAATAACGATAAGGACCATGGAAATCTACAAGACTATTTTATATTTTTTAGTATTCAGTTAACTGTGTCTTCAACTAATTCTCACTCCGAGCACCTGGACCACTAAACATCTCAGCCTTAGCATAAATTTCAAATTCTATTTACACAAGCTTCTTATTACGGGAAAAATGGAGAATAGATGGTGATAGATCCGTAGATTGCCCAGCACGTTGGAAAATTGTTGGTTTTACCCTTTCCAAGCGTCACATACTTCTTGGTTTTCGGTCAGGTAAGTGTCCGGAAGAATTTTGGTGAAGCTATTGTAGTTTGTATTACCCTACGCGAAGGAGAACCATGCCAAACAAAAAATTAAAATTGAATATTCATATTACGTCACTGCTTCAGAAACATTATATAGTTAGCAATGGCCAGTAGAGAAGGTGCTTCTGTTATGTGGAGCAAGGCTGTGACAAGCCTTGAGGTTATTCACTACAGGTGGTTGGTTACACAGGACTTAAATAAGTGATTTCAACCGTGTCAAGAACTTTATGCCCCGTCTAGAGAATTACGGTCTCCTCTATTAACACACTCAATACATTTCAGAATATGCGATGAAAGCCCTTCTCAAAGCTGTGTTTATAATAGATACGAAGCATAATAAATCATCCAACTTGACGGTACAACGCTGTGCAACACCTACGCTCAGGGTTAAAATAACTGAGTATTTCTGGAATTTTCCACCACATATATTTTCCTCGTAATAACTTTCGAGTAAATATCCTTATAAGATGTTTTGAAACAACTTGTCAATTTGAACTACTTGTGTGACATATATAATCATTTTCACATGGTCCTAATTTTAACGAAACTACTTGCATATAATACAATATTTTATTTATTGACTATTTATTAACGGCCATTTAATGCTAGTAAAGATAATTGGGACGGATTATTTACTGGTTATCACCCTTTTCAAGCCAGGGCTAAGGTTTTTGTATTATTATGAGTCCATCAAACTGGGCATAATATCCTTATTGACTCAGTAACCCAACGTGAAAATAGGATGATTAGAATCATGAGTTCACTGTAGCTGGAAACCAAAGAAGTACAATTAAATTGGCTAATATGAGTTCGAGAAAAGTTGTGTAGAACAATACTTAAATAAATTTGGTTTATGCATTTTTCGACCTGACGTACAATTACAGAGATATACATGATGAAGTAGTCTATTTCTACTTTAAAACCTCTTTTCTCTTCTCCTGATTTCGTTGAGATGCGAAAACTATCTTTGATTTTTCATGTTTGTTTCTTTAGGTTTTAGGGCGAACAACTACTATGTTATTATCGCCCGGTGATATCTGTAACTCTCGTTTTGGTTAGGTACCTGCACTTTGAGAGTGAACACCGCATACGAAAATTGTTAATATTGTTATATCCTCATTTATATCGGTATATCCTGATTTTCCATGTACGGATAGTCGTCGAGTATGGTATTGATTAAATGAAAAGTATTGAATCTAGAAAATAAATTGTTAATTAAAACCGTTCATACATACATCTCGGGCACAGTACACACACAGAACATTATTTCAGGTTCATTGAAATAAGTTTGGGTTTAGTTTTGAAATGAGGCAGTTCATGATATAATGTTAATGTGATGAGTTGAAGGGAAGGAGGCGAGGGTTACTGAAGGCTTGAAAAAAAGATATAATACTCGTTTAATATTTTTGAATGAAAAAAACGTGTATAGCATTACAATTAAATGCTTATGAAGATTGGTTATATTACATTTTTTCGTCCCGGCTTTACGAATATCATTTTTAATTCCCATCCTTCCGAAACCTATTTCGATATTATACACATACACGTTGGAATGACAACCTCTATATCAAAATTTCCTTCAATGACATCTTCTGAAAAACACAGACCCAAATATCCTAACTTATTATATAATTCACGGTTTTGTATCTATCCGAATATGAAAAATTAATTACTTTTTTTACATCGCTGGTTCACCAATTATTCATGAACAAGACTCAGTAGTTGCACTATGAGCAAAGTGTATTATTATACAGAGGTTTTTATTAACTAAACTGTGAGGTATATTATAAATCTGCTTTTAAACTTAATTACATCTCTAATTTACAATGTTCATTAGCTACATTTCACACAGTTATTCACGTCTCCAATCCAGACCAAAAAAGCACGTTAACAGCATCTGTTTAAACTACACGTGCTACGGATCTGGCGCCATCTATTCTCCATGTTTCCGTTAATAGGCCATGAAATCAGAACTTTTAAATTCAAGTTGGAAGTGAGATGTTTGGTAACTCGACAGGTGATCGAAGTAAAATCGCATTATTAGTTTACAGAAAGCTAATATCTCTGTGAATATTTGACTTGGAGGACAAATGTACTGTACAACAACTGTATAAAATTGTGTTGTCAAAAAAAGTTTTTATGTAATATAATTCTATTCGAATCTGAATAACGGGGATATTTTATGTTTTTGATTTTACCCCTGTCGACACCCCCCCCCCTCACCCCAGTGTCAGATGAAAACATTAAGTCGTATTTAAATTTGAAACAAGACGATTTGTGATGAACTGAATTGTTTTTACAGTGAAGTGAACCCCCACTGATAGTTTAAAAAAAAAAAAGCAAATATCAAGGGTTAACGAATGAGTTAACGAAAAAACATATAGATCAGTGGTTATAAGAAATTAAATTAAATCTATCGGACTCAAAATATCTCACATATTTCGAATTTTTGTTTCAGTCCTCTTAACCTTCTCTCCTCACGTGTGTGTACACATACACACACACACACACACACATATATATATATATATATATATATATATATATATATATATTTGAATAGGCCTCATTTCCGATATCTTCTAAGTGAGATCTGGAGACATTTCGAAAATATGCTTTGGTTCGCCTAGAAAAAAGATTTTAACCAAAATTACAGGAAAGTTGTTCTAGTTTGAGTTATCCTCTGTGAGCGATGGTCACGCCAAACAAAAAGAAAAATAGGTTTAACTTCGTTCATGAAAGATACCCTATTAAAACACTTTGTCAGCAGTTCTGTTTACCCTTATTTTATTTCTACTCGTTACTATGAACACTATTCCTTCATTCTTTGTTGTTCCGTACAGCCTTGTAAACTCATGACTGAGTGCTCAATTTCTATTTTTTTTGAATCTTTAGTACTCAGGAAAGATATTTATTAAATTTTGTCAGAAATAATCAACAGAGTTCGTGAAGGTTATGAATGTATAGCTGTGACTGTTGGCAGCTAAAGGAATCCAGGCCCAGACCCGTTCTTCTGCTCAGTGGGAATTCGTCGTCCTGAAGGCACAGGTTGGAATGGTCTTTTATCGGATATTGGTGAAAATATCCAAATTCCTCTCTAAATTTCTCATTTTACCTTTTTCCTTTCACTCATCCTTCTTGGCGTGTTTTTCGTTACAATTGGAGGCGGAAGACAAATTTATTATGATATTTTCTTTTCCACCTTTTTTTTATCATTAGAGCTCAACAGAGCCTGTTGCTTTCTTTTTGTTCTTCATTATTTATAATTATATTTCTTTTTATGTGAAATTTATTCCACTGAGGATTTCTTTTCTCTTTTTTATTATCATTCATTTATTTTTATTTTACCTTAAGGTGGTCTTGTTTTAATACATTAATATGTTTCAGTTGTTTTAGCAGATTTCCCTTAAGGGAAATCAGCAATTGAGGTTGTACTCATGACGGAATTTTCGACATTTTTCTTCAAATGTCCATCGATCCTACCTAGTAGATGACGAAAATGAGGTCCGTTCAAAACTGTATATATATTTGTCTGTTACCGCTCCAGCAGTCGCAATTTTTGTTTAATCGTTACCAAACTCAATATTTAGTCGTTTTATGTAAAAAAAAAGATCAAGTTCGTTAACGGCTGAAATCGGACCAGTGGGGGAGGGGGGGGTTAGAGGGGAGGATTTTCGAAAATTCGAAATATCTCCGTTACTATACGCCAGATCGAAAAATCGTACAGAACCAATCTTATTGCAAATTAAATTTACTATAAATATTGTCATATACATGTGTTCTCTATCTTGAATATTAACCGAGATATTTGCATTTTTATTAAATCGGGGCGCCTAACGGACGAGTTACTTTCCCGCCAAAAGTTAGTTCGGCCGTTTCCTTGACTGGCTCGGCTCTCGTGAAATTTCTCTATTGTAAAACTTCACGTGGGAAATCTGCTTAGTTTACGCTGCCCCTGCGTGACGGACTTTTTTATTTAACAGCATAAGCTTGCGATTTTGGCAGGTGTATTACATTTTATTGTTGGCATATAAAGTATTGGGTAGGTTCTGAAAGTATAATAATAATATTGTCTAATCTGTCATGTAACTAATCGATTTCATATTTCGATGAGCAGTTGTACTATGACATCAGGTAGATAAACCAACGAAGATTTAGGCCGAGTTTTTAATAATAATAGTACAAAATAAAAAAATGATGAAGGAAAAGAAAAGAAATACTTCTACATCTACTTATAAATGTATGTATTACTAGTTTTCGGCGTACGTAAAAAATTGTTGATGAAATGGTCATTGTCTTTCCAGTTTATAGGACTATTTTTTTTTTACAATTTCGTCAAGATTATTAGGAACACGTGGTGAGTTTAGGAATCTCGTTAGAAGTACAACTTTCTAGATATCATTCTGTACAGAACAAATTTTGCATAAGTAATATGAGAAATTTGAAATCCATTATTGTTTACCAAAACAGGAGTCTTTTCGCGCTTAATTGAAATGACCGATTACAAGTATTGTAATAACCCCTATGTAAGAAATTTTACATTTGAAGCTATATCAGATGCAGAATAAACAACAAAACAACTGTGTAAATATAAAATAACAGTTTAGAACAATAATAAAAAAAATGTATAAAAAAAAAGCACAGAATTCACTACCAAGACATAAGTTGAAATAAAGGAAGAGGTCCCTGATCCCTTATAGGCCTCGGAGAGATAAGGGAATTGATAAGATGAAGATGAATGTTCCCTAAGCCCGGGGGAGGTTTCGTCTGTCCTGCATCGTTAACCCTAACGAACAGCCTGCAAAATCTCTAGCCTCTCTCTCTCTCTATCTGAAAAGATCTCCAAAATATATTTCTTTACAGTAGTTAATGTTTTTGAAAATGAAGAGCATCAATATATCTATAACATTTTTCGACTCGTGTAAATAACGGAGATTCTTTGAACTTTCGAATCCTCACCCCTCTAAACTCGTTGTACTGGTGTGATTTCTGGTAATAACAAATATGATCTTTAGTGTGATGGTAGAGGATGGTTGTTTATCAGCTATAATATAGATTCTTAATTTTTTAAATAAAGGAGTTTCTTGAGTGTGCTGACAGTTTCGGGCACCATTGGTTCTCTTCTTCAGAGCTGTCAATGAACAAAAACCAAAAGATGTAAGCAATTTGTGAAAAATTGTGAAACAGAATATTTTCTTTCATATGAACAATGGCCGTGAATATAAACAAATTAATTTTTTTTTATAAAAAGTGTGACATGTGACAATGACAAAATGCGTCCGTCACGCTGGGCCTGCGTAAACTAAGCAGATTTCCCTTACGAAGTTTAGTAGTAGATAAATCTACATACTGGTAACACAACGCCAACGTGAATATTAAGTGAATAAATACAAACGGAAATAAGAAATATCTCAGTCAATTTCAATAACCTGCCAACGGGAAGCGTTTGAAATGTAAAAAAAAACAGGACTGCCAGCCTCACACCGAAAATAAAATCAATTACTGAAATATATCTGAATATAACATATTACTTTTATTGAAAAATATTTACTATATCTAGTACTGTTATTAATAACGATCCACAATAATTGTTATCTCAATGAATCAAAGTTTTGTAGTCGAAGACCCGACGAATAGTAACGGAGATACTTGGAATTTTCGAAAATCCTCCCCTTTAAACCCCCCCCCCTCCCCCTTGTGCGATTTCAGCCGTTAACGAACTTGATCTTTCTTTTTACATAAAACGACAAAATATCGAGCTTGGTAACGATTAAACAATAATTAGGACCACTAGAGCTGTAACAGACAAATATATATATATATATATATATATATATATATAGAGTTTTGAACGGACCTCATTTTTGGCATCTCCTAGGTAGGATCGATGGACATCGAAAATCGCGTCATGAGTACGACCTCAATAGCTGATTTCCCTTAAGGGAATCTGCTAAAAAGGGGGGGGGTGGATGTAAAGACTATAACAAGAAATTGAAAAATTAGATATGGTACTATCAATTAACATAGAGGAGGAGCAGGAAGCTTAAATAACTGCACTCAGTGAAAAGTACATCTTGAATGAGGATAAGGCAGGGGCAGGTAGGGATGGGAAGGATTGGGGAAAAACGAAAAGGGTGGAAGGGCATGTAATATTTTAAAAAAGTGTGCTTATGTGGGGGGTATTTTTTGTTTGTCTGTTTTGTAATTTATGATATTGAGGCCTATGTTGATATGGAAAGTTTCAAAAAGGAGACTTTTATGGTGTATTTAGTATGGAAGTAAAATAACCATAAACGTCTCATTTCTGCCCCACCCCCAAAAAAAAGATCAATGTCTTCAGTTATTAACCTCCATTTCATAGGCACAATCAAGAAATAATCCTATAAGCATGGTCTCCCACCTGAAAGGAAACTAAAAAAAATATTTCAAACATGGGCATGGCAGACGCGATCACGAGATTATAATTATGGACCTGCCTGGACCTCTCAATACAAATTTCGGCCATAATGGACCTTGTGAATAGAATAGAGACCTAATAAAGACGTTAAAACAATATTTTACTATTTTAATATTGGGAATTGTTTCCTATCGTATTTTATACAATTGAGGAGGTCTATGTAAAAAGGGGTATGGCGGTATAAGCCCTTTTTGCGGAGGTGGCATTTTTAGATTCCTTGTGGTCTCTTTTATATCAGTACGAAATTGCGTGTTTATATCTCTTTAATTCACCTTTTACCTCCTGTTTGAATCAGTGGAGTGTAAATTGTGAGGTTTTATGTTGCTAGTTTTGTTTGTTGCTGTCCTTTTTGAAAATGAGCAATTTGGAAAAAGTAATTAGTGATGAACGAATTTTCAAAACTTTGAAGAAAAATGTATCTTTTGAAGATCGCAAAAACAATTAGAATAAACGATATCCGGGTGAATAGTTTACTTCAACAAAAGGTAGGATGGATATTAAGAACTTTAACTCGATATTGAACTGTTGTAAACAAGCATGTCGAATTAAAGTTACTACAACGAGCAAGAGAATTTGTGTGATCTTTTTTATGGTTGTGATAAAGTACAACAAGACACACTTCTTGTGGGATACCTTATATTGCTTCCACTCACTGTGTGCCAGCACAAAAACACAGAGACATACTGTGCAACAATTCAGTAAAATATTGAGGAACTCTTATTAATGTTTTCTCAAATTTTTACTAAGACTATACAAAAATTTCTGAGAAACGCCTTCGTGTCATTCAGGGAAAAATACTTTCTGGTAGTAATTTCACTGAGAAAAGAGGATCCCATAGAGCAGGGGTCTCCAAACTACGGCCCGCGGGCCACATCCGGCCCGCGGACAGATTTTGACCGGCCCGCGGAGAGCTAGCATACTTGAAAACTACTTTTAGAGAACATATTTTTTATAGCAAATTAAACTTAGTTTACTGAAGTATTCGATAGAAGGTACTACCTATTTCCGCTAGTGTCCACCAGATGTCGTGTCACGTTACTCCTCATGGCTCGTACTCTACGACTAATCTAGAAATTACAGATAATGACAGGAAAATTAATAATATGCAGTGTTGCCGTTTTGCGGACTTTAGTCCGATTTGCAGCCTTTTTTAAACGTTGCGTACTTTTTCGGATTTTTTTTTCATCAGTGAACTATTTCACTTTTTACCCCCGGCAACAATGATAATATGGTTTTGGCCCTCGGAACTTTCTGGAGTAATCAGTATGGCCCGAAGGCTGGAAAGTTTGGAGACCCCTGCCATAGAGTAACGTTTCTTATACCGTACTATTTTATTAAAAAAACTAGCTTTCTACATATAGCTGTAAATGTTTTTTTTGTTTTTTTTTTATTTTAGTTCCTATTCAATATTATCAGATCTTACGTGCAATGTCTATGCAATAATAAGGGCGTATGAAAACATATCTATGTAAAATGGGCTTATGAAAAACATGACTGCCAGCCATCTCTAGAAAAAGGCGTATGTAAGGTAATATTTAAAAGTTGTTTATTTAATATTTTTAACGAATTATTTCTTGATTTCTGCATAAATTAGATAACCAAATATTGAACTTAATTTCATTATTGGAAGTTCAAGTTTTAGGTTAAACGATATATACAAGTGACATTTTGCACTGACATTATCTCAATACTAGGTTTTCAGTTATCAGCCTTTTTTACATAAACCTCCGCAATTCATAGAAATACTTGGTTTTAAATGCTTAATTAGTCGTTGAAAAAGAGAATGACACATTATTTTTCAATTCATTTTCCATATGAGACAAAGAAAAAGCTTCTAGATTCGTAAAACAACCATATATTTCATAACTCTCTTGAACCCCATGAGACTCTTTATTGCATACCTTTATAGAAAATAAAAGACTTTTATTTTTTATTTTTTAGGAGAAAGGAAGAGGTCTTATGCTATATAAGTCCTCTTTAAGTACTCGATCCTAGCTTCTTAGCATTAGAGATATTACAGAGGGAGCCTCACTATCTTGCCCCTCTCTCACATAGAGCACCAGTTATATAGTATCCTTTTATTATTACTTTTACAACCTCCTTACAAATAGTAACGAGATTTTATGCTTTTAAAATTACACTTCGTTTTATAAGATTCAAAGAGAGAAGTATTATTACAAGCACCGGGAGAGTTAATAATATTCTTTTTAGTAGTTTATTATAATAAGAGCTTCTACTATGCATTTGATCACTAGACTCAGAGAACGTAAGTAATTGCCAAGGGGGACTTCAAGAGTGTTCAATTAAACTCCATAATATTACGTTAATTTATTGAAATTTCTCCAGAAAGTCAGCCTTTTTTAAAAATATTTAAATATACCAGAGCAAAATGTTAGAAATATTGACCTTTTTTTGTTTGCTTGTGTAGCTAGGAGCAATATACAAGTCAGCAATGACTCATACACTAAATCAACATAAAAAGTATAACAAAAAGCCCGTCACGCAGGGGCTGCGCTAACTAAACAGATTTCCCACGTGCGCAACGTATGTGTATTTATCTCAAAACTTAAAAGTTCAATGAGAACAACATTTGGTATTTAAGCTTCAAATAAAGTGTTTCATAACATAATAGAATATTATTAATATGAGATGAGTAGGAGTGGGGCTTTACTGAAGAACGAAAACTAAAAAATGCAAATATAACGATAATTTATGACCCGGCATTTTGTCTCTCTAAGAGACACACACATTTATTTAATGTTCAACTCGTCAGTCAATCTTTAATCATTTAAGACTGTTAACAAAGCTTGTCAATAAATAAAAATGGTTGCTATATAATCAGAGTGATATTTAAACTGATATTAAGATAGATAACAAAATGTTGACTAGCTATGTACGCTTTTAAGTATTAGCTTCCTCCGTTCTTCTGTGATATTATGTGAACTTTACCTTGTATTATAATTATTCTTACTTTATTTTGGTTTTTAGGTTAAGACTGTAAATTTAAATACTGTTTGTTACATGATTTCCATAGGTTTTGTTTATGTCAACAGGCACTGAAGATGGAGCTGTTGCTCTGAAAGTGCACACTATCAAAAATAAAACGTATTAGGCCTACTGTGTTCATCCAGATTAACAAAATTAATTTGTTTTATATATATATATATATATATATATATCAAACTGATACATTTTAGAAAAGACAATAATTGAATTTGATATATTTTTAAAACCCATGTATTATTTATGTTTGACAGTTTAAAATATTTAAAGGACTTGATTTTAGCGTATTTTGTAATACAAACCCAAAAATATTAGTCGAATCCTACTATGTTTAACATTTTATTTCATATCAGTCAGCGGAGTGCGACTTGGTTCCAGACTCCGGGTCTCAGAAATATAGAAAGATCTTGAGATTTAAAATCTCAAATATAGGGATCTTTCTTCTAGAATGAAAAGAATTTAATGTATAGTGAAGTAAATCTGAGAGACATTGTAGAGTCTACGAGATCTGCTTAGCAGATTGTGAAGCTAAAGCAAGGCCCTTGTGATAGTCTTTAACAAAGCTCAATCCATAGAATGGCGGTCGTTCTTGCAGAAATTGTGACAGGCGGAATTCCACTGAGCTTCCATTCAAATTGCATGTGCGTTAACGGCGCGTGACGTGCGTCTATTTTGGGACGGTAGCCGGGCTCATGGTGACCCGCAGCCTTCCTATTAGCAACGGATTATCCGCTCTTTGAAGTTTTCACCGCCTTTCCCCATTCCCAAAGCGAAACTTTTCCAATCACTCCTCACTCCCTGGCTAATCAGTATTCCCATCTTCAATCAACCCAACTCCTATGCAACCTTACCAATCAATGGATTTAATATACAGTTCTTTTTTTTTAATTTAGAGATGGCAATCAAAATTATATATTACTCTTATTATTATTATTTATTTTACGAATGCACAGAACTTGCCAGAGTTATTCATTACTGGTGGTTAAACAATTAATTTTTTTATTTCACCAAATTTATCTTACTGAAAATCAACTATTTAGATTGTTGATATTTATTAACGTTCACATTACTGAGCCTAATCGGGACTACTGAAATTTTGCTCAAATTTTAACTCAAATTTGTATGTGTCAAACTTCCCAGTCCTACTTCCGCTTTCATTTCGATCATAAATGAACCTAATCATGAGTTATATATGATCCAATTACATACGTAGTCTGGTAGCAATCAAAGAAATGTTGAATAATATGTTACTCTTCGTTATTTATGAATTGCCTTGGTGTGTTTAGTTAGCTGATTTAAATTGATTACTCTGCGTGTCATTAATTGAAGAGTTTAATAAAGTATATTAACAAGAAAATACTATTGGTTACATATCTAGTATTAAGAAAAAAAACTTGTCTTATGTGAGTAATTCTGAATTTTATCTCTGTTAAGGATCCCCAAAAGAAGTTATTAAATTGTGTTAATATTTATTATTATAGTTTGATATATTTTAAAAATGTGGCCTAATAAATAAATAATTGAATATATTTGGAGACAATTAGCTTGGAAACAATCTTTCCAATTTATTGAAATTATTGATAGTCTCTATCTGAAGAATTATTCTTACAATTCATAATAATTTAATAATAGATTTGCCATTTTTTAGCTCATTAATATTTATTATAGATGACATGCTTGATATACAAGTGCCTAAAATTGATAAAATTGATTTTCAAAAAAAAATCAAATGTCCATCGATTGAGGCGATGAAAAAAAAGAGGCCTGTTCCAATTTGTGTATATGTGAGTACAAGAATGAAATATAATTCTTCAATCGTCTCCAAACTGTATATATATATATATAAGTGAAAATTTGTATATCGTGTTCGTTAACGGAAAAAAAAATTGGACGAGTAGGGAGGGGGAATTTCAAATATCTCCTTTATTTTAAGTCAGATCAAAAACAGTTACAAAATCTACATTGTTAAAAATTCAGTTTTCTGCCATTTTTAACCTATATATTTTACTCTAATATATTAAGTGGGTACTTTGTATTTTTTTGTAAATAGTTAACCTCCTCTCCTACTCTCCAAACATTCATGTTATCCCTATTTGTTTTTATCATATCCTGATATGGAACCTTCGAAAATCAGTTTGTACTGCGGATATTACGTCAGTGCCTAATACTGGAAGTAGAACATACAGGTAAAATATATATTTTTCTCTATTACGACTATTTTGGAGACCTATTCCTATTTTTTTGATTACTGCAGACTATTATTTCACTGCATTTCTGAAATTCAAACGTAGTGGAAACCGAATACTTTTTGTAGGGAAAATTAGCATAGTTCCTGTATGTCAAATTGTATTCGGTTATTTGATACCGAGAATAACAGCTGTCAGATTAAGAGTATCATCCGAAACTGTCAAAGTATTTTAATGAATAGTCCCACATTACACAAAATTATTTATTTATTCTTGGAAGTGCTTTTGAGCTATTTACATATTATAAGTTTAATTGTATAAAGTGACTATATGAGTAGTCTGATGGGTTCCCCGACATTTGGAGGACATTAAATTTTCAGGGGCTGAAAGAGGACTGTAGTTTGTGATTAGGTGCTAAAAGCCAACATGCTAACTTGTACATTAACGGGTTGACGCATAAGCCGCGTTGGTTGATCAGCTGGTTCGTCCATATTCAAACACAAACCCCGAGTACTTGGCTTCGCACCCGGCTTAACCAAACTTCCCCCTCAGACAGTTGGCACCCTGCTTAACTAGACACTGCATCCAACATCACTAAACCAAAATCTAAATCATAGAACTGTATTTACTCATTGATGGCTTATCAATTATCGTTCTAAATTAGAACTTGTTAGGATTCGTTTATTTATTTTTTTTATGAACGGAGTACTCACATGTGAGTATCCGAGGAAAAAATCTCCTTGTAACTAGGGAAACAAATCTCCAAAAATTATTTATAAAAAGTCCGTTACGCAGGGGCTGCGGAAACTAAGCAGATTTCCCTCGTGAAGTTTAATAATAGATAAACCTGCATACTGCTGTCGTACAAATGTGAATATTAAGTGAATAAATACAAACGGTAATAAGAAATTTTTCCCCTACCAGCGGGAAGCGTTTGAAATGTAAACAAACAGGTCTGCCAAACGGCTCACGAGAAAAAAAAAACTGAAACATACCTGAATTTAACATATTAACTTACATCAGTAATTTTCTGTTGTTTGACGATTACATGTAAGTCAAAGACTGCTGGAATACTAGAATACGTTAGAAGTGGTGAGCCCCCCCCCCTCTTCTTACGTTTTTGGACTACTTAAATTTGATTGATTGAGATAAAAATTATTTTGATTCATTATAAATTACAGTACTAGATATAGTAAATAGTTTTCAATCAAATTAATACGTTATATTCAAATATACTCGTATTACAGTAATTGTTTTTCTTTCTGCTAAGAAGTTGGCAGAACTGTTTGTTTCTTATTGTAGTTAGTATTCTTTCACTTAATATTCGCGGTGGTGTTGGGCTACCGGTATGTAGATTTATCTATTGTTAAAATTCACGGGGGAAATCTACTTAGTTTACGCAGCCCCTGCGTGACGGACTTTTGTGCCTTGTGCATTGCCACACTTCTCTTTCATATACACTGCTGTCAATAAATTCAATTAAATTTCCATTTTTTTTTTTGCAGGAAAAAATAGTTTCCCTGGATGTTAAAGTGGCGATTTCAAAGTTCCATTCTTTTCAGCCAATTAAACGAATGCTTTCACGGCACAAAAAAACAACCACTTATTGACGGGGGTGTAACATGTATTTTATAATAACTTTGCTTTTTAACTGAAAGTTTCTTGTGTCTATTGAATCACTTTTTTTATGTTTCGCCTTTCTACAAAACTCCCGTGTGAGTGACAGTTTAATTTTAACTACGCGAGAGGTGTTGTATCATGTCGTTTCGATATAATTTACTAACCTTTAACGTGCGCATTTTCGATGGAAATTGTTTTTGTTTTAGAATGAAATACCACTGAAGCTCTTGTTTGACGTTCACAATTTTGAGCTGGTGATATTTTTACAAACCGTTTCTTTGAACTTTAAAACGATTATAAGATCAATCTTCCTTCAACGACAATTTTCGTATTTGTTTTCGACATATAAACTCCTAGCATGCAATTCTACATATAGTTAATGTTTAGCAGATTTCCCATTCTGAGATGAAAATTGTAATCGTAACGCAATTGCCGAAAATTTGTTTCAATTGTCCATCGGTCTCAAACAAGGAGTTGACTAGGTTTTTCAATGCACAGCTGGTCGCAATTTTTGTTTTTATTATTACCAAAGTCAATACTTAACTCGTTTTTCTTTTTATGTACAGACTTCTTCTATATCAAGTTCTTAATCATCAATCACTTAATCACTATTCAATTTCAAATCAAATTTGGAATACAATGGAGAAATGGAATGTGAGAGTACGCCATTTCAGCACTTGATAATTATTTTTAGTTTTTAGCTTCTGTTTCACAGACTGTTTTTATTATTTGGCTCATCAAGTCTGCCGGATTTTTTAATAATTTTATTATAAAGAAATCAAGAATTCTCTTTGCTTAAGGAACAAAAAATGAAACGTAATATAAGTGGAAAATTAGCTTCCATATTAAAAAAAACATTGGACTCCATATTAAATTTTTGAAGTGGGCTACATTTTATTTTTTCACCTTAAAAAATCTACAAATAAGAAAGCCTGAAGATTAATTTTTCTCAAGGATCCATCACCTTTGGTCGTAATAACAGTGATTAAAGTTTACGTATAAAAACAATATTGCCCCTGAAGGTTATATAGTTAATAAGGGCAGAGTGGGGAGGGTTAGTAAATTGTGGGTGTTGCATTAGGGGGTGCTGGGGGTGGGGGAGGCTTCGCTTAATGAACCTATGGTTATTAACTCTCCGCCTCCGCCCTCCAATGAAAGGAAAAGTGCTTCGGGGAGTTGTCATAACCACCCTAATATGTTGATCCTCCTCTCTTTATCTTTCTTATCAGCTCTTATCACGTTTAACCACCTGTCTTGTTTACATATGTGATTTTTTCCCCATTTTGTAGTTGTATGCACAGTACTATTCGTTCACAACTAATTCCCTTAAATTTTGATTGGACATAATTGACAAGCACTTTATAAATAAATATGTGTACGTCACACAAAGCTATAGGAAATTGTTACTGGGTAACAAAAATGATTAACCATTTCCTGCTTTTGAATTTAATAAATATATATGTATCGGGTTTGTAAATTTAAATCAGTATTTACAAATATTATGCGACAGTTATATTGTCAAATTTAAGATAATTATTTCGTCACACATATTAATACAGTAATAATCAATTATACCCATTCAAACGTTAATGAATTCATTTGAAATGGTAAATGATATACAATTCAATAATTGCACATGATTAACACCATTATTAATTTCAATTATTTAGAATATATTTAGGAAAAGGCAGAACTCAACAGATCAACTTCATGAGACCAAGTTCATAAAAAAGTAATTATAAACTTCTTTTATTTACTAATTCAAATAATCATTCTTAATTATTATTATTATTTTAAATATATCCCTCCTTCTTCTTTCCTTCTAAAAATAGAAGAATATGGGGCTTATGGTATTGTTAGAGTTTTAACATATGTGATATTTATCTGCATCAGTTTTAATACACAATAATTAACATTATCTTAGTTTTTATTTTTAATCTGTAGAGGGACCGCCTATGATTAATTAATATAAATTTCAGAGACATTATTAAATACTTTTAAACTCATAGGAAACTCGTCCAATCAACGTCCAATTTAGAATCTGGATTGGTTGATAAAAAAGCATTTGTGAGTGGATTCTGAAGGGCCGTGGGAAAGAATTCTGCGGTGAAATATTGGTATCCAAACTACTTGCATGAACAATTTAGTCTCAGAAGACACCAAGTCTACAGTTTAGGAAATAGGTTGGGTCAAACGGTGTGAATCATATGTGAGGCAGACCGGGAGTAAATGAATCCTATATTGAAAAAAATAATAACCATTCATAACCTAAAAAGAAATTCGGCCTTTTCGTTGGGGGAAACTAGAAATGGGAGGGATCCTCTAAAACCATACATACCTTTAGTATACTGACCAAATTGCTAGATATTGAAACCAAACATGACATTTTAAATTTTATCTGGATGAAAAAGATCGAGTTCGTTATAGCCTAGAATTGTCCATGAAAGGTGGGCAATTTCCATTATTTCGAGTCGGATCGAGAAATGTTAAGTAACCAATGTTCTTGCACATTAAACGTAAACGTTTAACTGTTTTCATGTAACAGTTAACGGGTTTCAGACCATTTTATTGTTTTTAGCGTTCTCCCCCCCCCCAAAAAAAAAAACTAGATATTGAAATTGCCGGCGTGACAAAATTACTTGAACATAACTCACCGAATACGAAGGTCAATGTAATAGGAACAATAATGGATTATTTATCCGTAAACAGGCTGTTTAATCAATTATAATTTTAATGACTTGAGCTGGGTTTTTTTTTTTTTTTTTTTTTTTTTTTTTTTTTTTTTTTTTTTTTTTTTAAAACTAATGATTTGATTTAATTAAAATGTACATATTTATTTTAGAATTTTTTTTGGTGGTGCATTCATTTATGTTGTATGTTAAATTGGTTTTATCTGTTTCTTTATAAAGGTTTGTTTTCTCCATAAGTAGTTAATAGCTAGTTTTTAGTAATTCTCCTAGAGAAATTGTACCAGCTTTCCAAGCTATGCTTATAGCACGTCAAGATAATTACATTATTAATCTGTTTTTACATAACTTTCTGTTTTTGGTCTTTGCCAGACCCTGATTTCAAGGGAACCATGATTCGGAACTCAGACTGGAATATGATTCGAATCTGAAATATATTACCTAAATTTTAGTTATCTTAAAAACCACTAATCAAGCAGCATCTGTGTGGCGGACTATATTTAATATTTCTATACTTATCTAATGGGGCTCAGGTTAGCCATGCGAGTTAAAGCGTTGACCTTTATCTCACATGGTAAACCTAGAGTGGCGAGTTCGATTCTCGCCTGGGCAAAGGAAATTATTTAGTGACGAAATTCATTAAATAACGTCCTAAAATCCCACCCTGGCTAGAAAAGGGTGGTAGCCTGTAGATAACCCGACCCGATTAGCCTAAGTTGCAAAAAGCGGATGTTAATAAATAAATAAATAAATATACTTTTCTAATATTTATTGACCATATGGTTGAATTGGTAAATTTAAATTGTTATATCTATATGCTTCAATGAAATTTAAAAATACAGATACTTATTATAACATCCCTAATTTATTTAATTTGCTAACTGACTCTTCCTGATAAATATTATTTATAAATGCTTAAATCATTTTTAATAAACTGTCAGTTAACAGGAATAAATAAAAGTAATGAACTGCACAGGTTTTATTCCATGCTACTTATGCTTCAAACATGTATTTAAAATGAGATACTACTTTCAATATGAATACTACAATATTATTGGAAAAATTAATTAAAATTTCTCTTATCTGAGGGTAATGCATGTGTATTTAATGTACTCTCATGTATTATAAGGATGTAAATGTGTATTGAGAACATGTATAAAAGGTATATACAAATGAAAATAGAAGGATGGATAAATTAAATAATTGAAATTAACGTTTCTCTTTCTTAGATTTTAATTGTCTTGTTTTTCCAACAACTGTCTCAATTATTTATGAAGTAGTGATCTAATCAACGAATGAATAAAGCCACGTTAATTAAAAAATTGCTAAGTTAATACTGAAATGGAGTCGACTTTGTTGTTTGTGAAAGTTTAAACAATCTTGAAACAGACAAGGGAATATTAGAACTTTCCGAGGAAAACAGTGTTTCCCTCCAATAAATATAATTTTTTAGTTCATTCGTTTAGCTGGCAGAGGAAAAAATGAGTAGACTAATTTTATTAATCCGCCTTTGTTAAAAGTTAATCTCATATGTCTGAGGGCGGGGATTAGTTCTTTTGATCTCATTAAGTTTTTAAATAATGGTTATTGTCTTCCTTGAAGCTCCCACACAAAAAAAAAGAAACAGAAAAAAGGAAATAGAAGATAAATTCTCTTTATTGCATTAAGGATGAAATATTGGAAGAGGAGGGAGAGAGGGAGAGGCCAAGAAAAAGTAGGCATTTTAGCGGGAGTAAGTGAGTGAGAGGGAGAAACACGGAACGAGAAGTAGATTGGCTCTCTTGTAGTAGAAATATGGGGGTTTTCTTTTCAATTAGCTCATTTAAGAGTAATTTTGTGGTTAATTTTCCAGAAAGAACTTTTTTTCTTTTTTTTCCGTGCATAGATAGTCCCCAGTTGCAGTAAACCTTCGGTTCGCGGAATTTCCATAAAAATGTTCGAATGTAATTCAATATTTAAACTTTTGTATAATTCAATATTTAATAGAAAATCTCTGATAAGTAATTTATGATTTATGGGAATAAAATTTTGTATATAAACATTGGAAAGGTAAATAAATATATTAATAGTAGTCCACCTATTGAGAAATCCAAAGAGGGGGGGGTGCAAGAGACATTTCAAAATCACAAATATATGTTTGTGTGCATTGAGTTACAACTTGTTGATAGACTCAATTAGTAGGTCAGTTGTTTTTTGGTTTTGAATAACGTATGAACATATACATTAGCTTTTGTGTTACTCATAGGAGTAGATTTGTGGCCACGGAAAAACCCAAATTTCTTTAACGAATTTACGAAG
>CM032229.1:141652500-141737500 GCA_019009955.1 Riptortus pedestris
AAATTTCACGAGTGTCGAGCAGTTAAGGAAACGGCCGAACTAGCTTTTGGCGGGAAAGTCACCCGTCCGTCAGGCGCCCAGTTTTAATAAAACTGCAAATATCTCGGTTAATATTCAAGATAGAGAATAAATGTATATAACAATATTTATAGTAAATTTAATTTGCAATAAGATTGATTCTGTACAATTTTCGATCCGACGTATAATAACGGAGATATTTCGAATGTTCGAAAAACCTCCCTTCTAAACCCCCCTTTTTCTGGTACGAACTTGATCTTTCTTTTTACATAAAACGACTAAATATCGAGTTTGGTAACGATCAAACAAAAATTGTGACCGCTAGAGCGGTAACAGACAAATATATATATATATATATATATATATATATATATATATACAGTTTTGAACTATACTAGAAAAGTAATGCCGTCTTTCGCACGATGTTAATATACTTTTAATAAAACAATGGCTCTTAAAAACATTTTTGACTTTACGTTAATGTAAAATCAGATCTCTTTTTTTAAAAAAAAAAAAGAAAAGAAACCTTTCCACCATTCCGAAAGCTTTAAAGCATACTTTTTTCATAATAATGTAACTTTTTCGCCGAGCTGGTGAAAGCCTATCTTAAGGTTTAGCCCTTCCTTTACATTCCTAAAGAGATGAGAGTGAAGGAGGCTAATTTGCAACTGGCAGACTTTTTGCGGCCGGAAATTTACATTTGTTCACTTGGGCTGCGGAAAGTCCAGACTTAGGAGGTCGGGAAAAGCCCCAAGCAGAAAGCAGACTTAGCAAATTACTACAAGGTGAGTGTAAGTCTCAGCAAGTAGCTCTCTCAACTTGATCCATAAATTCTTATTACATAAGCACTGGCTTAGTGGTTTTCCTCTCTCTAATCCCAGACCTTTAGACACGGCTCGTAGAATTATTCCGGAGCATTCCCTAATCTCCTTTTGAACTTCAATAGTCTCCGTTTCAGAGTCGAATATTATAAATAAATGAATAAATTATTTCGGAAACTATATTATGATCATCAAGGATTTTATTTAAATGGGAGAAAAATGGTTTGTACTCGCCGGGGCTTTAATCTTGGTCATCTTGCTCCATAAGCTGGTATTCTACCAGCCAGGCCAAAAGTGGGTCTAAAGATCAGCAATTCAATAAAATTTATTCAAGATCCCATGCATAGAATCTTTGTAAAATATGTGCGTGCTGTGGCTCCTCGTGAAATCTATAAGGGTGGAATGGGGAGGGTTAACCGTCCGTTGAACGGTTCAGCCGCGCAGGGTATACTGTAGTTCATATAAATTTCCAATTGTTTTGTTGGACCCCACTATTTAAACATTCTATGAGGTGATCTATCACTAGAATAGGAAAAGGATTTAGAAATATTACGACTTCTTTTAACATATTTCCCTTGAGGGAAAGCAGTTGTTGAGGTTGTACTCATGACCTCGTGAAACCACCAAATGCTTATTAATATCTGTTTTTACATTCCCTGAATCCATCTACTCCTTTATTGTGATATCTGTACATATGTATGTAGGTGTCTTGTAAACTATAAAACGGCTATCCTTAGAAATGTCATATTTAGGACTGTTGTACCCTCGTGGGAGTGTATCTCCTCTTCAAAGTCGACTAAGTGGAAGATGGGGTTTAAAGGGGGCGGAAATAAAAATTTGGAAATTTCTTCGGATTCGTAATTCGTATAGAACCATTTTGGTTTATCATAAAAATATCTAGAAATTACGTCCTATAACATTTTTGTTCCGACGGATTCGAACTTAGATGTCGTACAATAGTATTCAAGGATAGTATTCTATTTTAAATTGAAGTGATCCAAAGCGTTTAGTTTATTTCATTTCTTGTTTTTTTTTTGTGTGTTTAAGATAACAAGGAAGTTATGTGGCGCTCAGAACACATTTTTATGATGTTTCGCGTTATTTTAGAGTCGTTTGTACAGATTGTACAACAAACGATAAATATTTTCATTTTCTTCCATTGGAGTCAAATGATGTTTTTTATTGACATTAAATAACGGGATCGAATCATAATGGCCTTAAGTATCTTTGTTTCGTCTATCTCAAATAATTATTAAAAATTTCATTCCTGCAGAAGCTTTGCTTTATCAGAAAGATCAACCTTTCCTTCAGCTGAAAATAAGAAACGTGTCTAGATTATAATGCAATTCTTTCCTAAAGGCTATACAGAGTTTTATGAGACAATAACTTCAACCCCTGAGTATGAATTGAATAAATCCGTCAGTAGTCATGAGATAGTATGAAGAATGATACTTTTTTTATTAAATAATACACATTTTATGCAGTATGTTGTGTTTAATAAAATTGTAAATGTCCCTGTTAACCATTTATATATTTTTAAGTTCCCATGTTATCCTTCTAAAACCTTGAAAGTAAAATGGAACAAAAGTTGGAAAAACACTTGTAACTGACTCAAAGAATATGATATACGGAATGCTCTTGCTGCTGTTATTAATTTTTACCTACTTAACCATTGCATTTTTGACTAGGAATGTTTGGGGCAACTACTTTTTGAAGAAGAGAAAAATATAGTTTGAAGTAATAAATCAAATGCAAACAGAGATAGATAGTTTTTTTCTTCTCCTGTAAAATTTAGAAAACGGCACTTAATACGTTTGTCACATTTATCCTTCAAGTATGTAAGCCTGAGAATACTTTTTAACTATACATATGACTTGATAGGATACACCAATTCCGTAAATTAAAATGTAGTTATAAGGGGATATAATACTTCAATGATAGAACAAATTTTCAGATTTCTATATATATAAAAGTTATTTCAATGATCTTTTTTCAGGATGGCATAAAATAAAAAAAAAAAAACGAAATGTGTTTTTTTTGCTAACAATGGCTCTTCAATTACTTTCTTATTTACTTCTTTATGTTAGAGCACTGATTATTGTATTGTTGGGCCTATTAAAAGTTCTAGTATTTTAAACTGTTATTAAATCGTTTTTGAGGAATTTCTTTTATGTGAATTCTTGTATGAGTGCATATGTAGTTGTTTTTATGATACAGGTAAACTTAGAAAGACTGGTCTTCTTTGATAAAGGCTCGGCACTAATTACAAAATTAAATTTCCTTTGATAGACAGCCAGGAAAAAGGAAAGTCTTCAAGAAAGAGAAAGTTCAAGGCTGAGGAAGGAAACTAAGTTCGTTAGCAAAAAATGAGTTTGGAAGTTTATGTTTAGAACAAAGTTATCAAAATAATAATCGTCTCTTATTGCAGCACCTCGGCTCCCGAATAGAGGCCACAAAGCAGTTAACTGAACGACTTAGCACAGAAATTCGATAAGGAGAAACTGAGATGTAATCAGCTTTGAAGCCGTTGATAAGTTTGAAACTTGTATTAATGCCGTAAGTTGGAGGTAAGGCGTCGCTGCTAAGTTCTCATATGAGGCCAGGCGAGTCACGATTAATATCTTTGTTCTCTTTGTTAATTTACACTGCTAAGTTTCTTATTACTTATATTTCATTTTCGCAAAACTGTTGCGAGCCATGATACAGTATGTTTATTTATTATGTCCTAGTTTTCATTTACATCTTTCATCATGAAGATTTATTTCATTTACTATATATTTCTTTTCAAGTCAGCAATATGCAACGGATCCACTGACCCTTACCAATAACGTTATTGTGGAATCCTCGATATATGTTTGAATCAGGAATGAAGTAATTCATCAAAAGTGATAGAAATCGGAATTTACCGTTCTTAGTGGGTCAATAATGGAATGGGAGGGATATTCAAATGAAATGTCCTACTACGTATCATATGCTAGTAAAATATAATTATGGGTGCCAAATCTCGATTTTAGTTGCCCAACATGGAGCAAATTGGTTTTTTTTATGTCACATAATTCTTGAAAACTCTCAAGCTTTATATGAGAGAAATGGTTTTACTCCTGTTAAGTATTTATTAAATTTTCAGATAAGCCCAAAAATCTAACTGGAAAAATATGTAATTGAAAATTGTAAAACCTTCAAAATTTTAAGGTTTTTTTTTCTCACTAAGGTAGACCCATATAAAAACTGAAACAGTTATGTTTTCCAAGTAAGAATATTTAATTATTTTATTAATTTTCTAAATTTTTAATCTTTTTTTATGTTTTAATCTTCAGTTATTGTTCATAATGTTATCTACTTTAAATAGGTAATTTTTTTTATACTATGAATATTTGAATAAAAAAGTATTTATTATTTTTTCTTAATAGAAAATAATTTTCTTTTCAATTACCTTTCTGTTAGAATAAGATTAGAATACAATAATTGTATTGGAATAACATTTATTGCTAAAATTCATTCAAGGAATAAAATCCGCTCTTCCATTGACCTTAACTAGTTTTTGCACAACTATTTTTAGTTTTTTTGTGATTTTCTCGAAAACGAAGCGAAAACGAGGCACATGCCAGAGGACTTTTTGTTTTAGTTTTTCGATCCTCTATCGATCCCTAAAGTTTGGCCGTTTGGTTTGGGGACACCCTGTATACTCACTATGACGACAAAAGTTTTCTTCTAATAATTTTCAAATACTTATGTCTGGAAAAGGAGTTTGGTGGCATAAGGAGTCCTACATTTTTAGCAGATTTCCCTTGAGAGAAATCAGCTATTGAGGTCGTACTTTTTAAAATTTTTCTCCAAATGTCCATCAATCCTACCTAGATGACGAAAATGAGGTCCTTTCAAAACTGTATAAATACGTATATTTTTCTCTGTTACCGCTCTAGCGGTCGCAATTATTGTTTAATCGTTACCAAATTAGATATTTAGTTAGGTTTAGAGGGGAGGATTTTCAAAAATTCGAAACATCTCCGTTACCATACGTCGGATCGAAAAATTATATAAATCTATCTTACTAGAATATTGTTATATACATTTATTCTCTAACTTGGAATATTAACCGAGATATTTGCATTTTTAATATGGGTGTGCGGATAACAGAGATGAGATCGGCTGAAGTCGATTCTATTCAGGACTTTCCGCCGAAAGCTTGTTCGGCCGTTTCCGTAACTGTTCAGCTCTCGTGAAATTGGTTTAGAGAATCGTTACTACTACTGTTATTAGCAGGCAGATTTCCCTCTTGCAAAACTTCACCTGGGAAATCTGCTTAGTTTATGCAGCCCCTGCGTGACGGACTTTTTTTAATCTCGTATGGTAAAGCTAGAGTGGCGAGTTGGATTCCCGCGTGGCCAATAGGAATTTATTTAGTAACGAACACATTAAATAAAATCCATAGTCCCACCCTGGCTAGAAAAGGGGTATAACCTGTACTTAACCCGTTCCAATTATCTACAGTAGCATAAAGTGGACATAAATAAATGACTTTTGTTTTGTGATACTCCCTAAAGGGAATTTCACCAATATTCAATAAAAAGAAATTCTAATATTAGCAAAAGGGAATTTTTTTAATATTCTCAAAAGGAAAATTCCTGATATTGCCTAAAGGGTAATTTTTAACATTCCCTAAAGGGAATACAGCTGAGCTTCAAGCCCTGAAACTTGCGATTGACAATATACCTGAAACTACAGACACGGACTTTCATATTTGCACTGACTCTCTTAGCTTATTACATTCATTAAAAAACATATATAGTTCACATCCACTCATCTCGTACATATTACACCAAATCCAGACATTAAACAAAAGAATATCTATACTATACTGGTTACCCGGACATACAAACATTAGACGAAGCACACAAATAGACGAACTTGCCAAATCAGCTACTCAAAAATGAACTCACGACAACACATATATACGACACACATTAAAATATTCAAGCCCAAGCAAAACATATGATACTCAATTCATGACAGAAATCTTGGTTTACCAAAACTGATCTTGGTTTATTGACTGAACTACTACATGGCCGTAGCCAGTATATAGACGTATTACTCTACTTGAAACATAACAACATTTTCAAAAAATTATAATGTAGGACAATACTTCTATTTGCAGAAATGAGCATACTTACGTAAATATAATAATGTGATTATACAGGATGGTCAACGGGAAACGGACGGTTTTAAAATAGTAATTACTCTGTTAGTTTTGAAGACAGACACATTTTATTTACGCAAAAATTAAGCTGAATTTATACCATTTTTAAAAAATACATTACTTTATTTTTTAAAAATAACATCACTTAAATGGCGGCCATAAACAAGTCCTTATGTAAGATACGTTTTGTTGTGGTCTTACTCAGCCCAAGTTCAGTTGCATGACGTCTAGCAGAACGGCCGGGACTGCGCAGAGTCGCCTCTCTCTGTCCACGTTTTGTGGCGTGCGGCCGGACCGAGCAGGGCCAGGTGGCTTTGTTCTTAACAGAACCCGTGGATCTAAATGAATTTACCCATCTTAGAATGGTATTCCTACTCGGTATTTCACCATGGCGCCCGATATGAAAATAACGCCTGAAACATTGTTGAGTTTCAACTACTGATTCACCACTTTTTATAAATGGGTCGTATGCAAATACGCGATGATCTTCCGTCCACAGCGGCATAATGGCGACCGAATGGCAGGCGGTGGGGAGTCGAGTGATCTTGACGGCGCGTTTCCCCCACCACCAGCCGTTAAGTACTGCGCGATTCAAAACCGTCCGTTTCCCTTGAACCACCCAGTATATGTTGTCCCAGTCATTCTATGAATAAATAATAAAGGGAAATTTACAGTCATTAATGGTTGGAAGTTCGCTAGATATGAAGTATCCTATGTATTCCAAAGGGTCCCAACAAATTGCCTTAGGTCGTGGTCCATATTGTGCAGTCGTATAGGGGGCGGGGGGAGCATTGAGAGGGGGTAATGAAGTAAATAAGAGGCCCGCAGGTCGATGAGAGAGCTGTTGAGGCGATTGAGACTTCCCCATTCTCGAGGGCCTATTGGCTACTTGTCTGAAGGTCCAAAATCGGAAGTAAGTGGTCCATCCACTCCATGCGGGGCTCTTTGTTCTCGCCGCTTCCTCTCCAGCCCCATTGTTCTCCACCAAATCAATCCCCACTCTCTATCTAGATCTCTGTGTATCCTACTATCACCCCCCGGCTCTTCTACTCGGGGTTTTCCCCATGGAAAAAGTTGCTATTGAGGCTAGTCACATGACATAAATTACACATTATTCATTCAAATATTCTTGAATATATATATATATATATATATATATATATATATATATATATATAATCGGCTGAACATCTCGTAGAACTAGTCACAGGCAATTTTCAAGAAATCGTATTAAAGGTAAACGCGGAAAAAAGTAAAGCTATACAAATAGAAAAGGGGAAGCTAATTTCGACAAAACTGAGGACTATGGATGGCCAAATAATTTGTAGTATTGCTCCAGATGAAAGAATCCGATACCTGGTAGTCTCGTTCAAAGAAGAAATCTTGCTGGATAAAGACAAGCTTACGAACACCCTGGTGGGAAAAATAAATGAGCGTCATCTTTCTTATTAAAACCAGACCAGAAGCTAAATATCTTGAACCAATATATATGGCCTATCCTAATATATCCCCTGCAATGCGCGCCCTTGAAAGACCTCCAGCCTTCCTTTTTGAAGAAAATAGACAAAGTAGTCAGAAGTTGCGCCAAAGAAATCTTAAAAATCCCATCGGACACTTCTGACAGCATGTTTTATTCTTCGCGCAATGTTAGAGGTTTAGGTATGTTCAATGCTTATTGGGAAGTTCTTTTACAGCATTTAAATGTATGTTCTGCACTCAAGCGAGACGGAAATCCATATGTTCTTTTTACCCGAAACATCAGCTCAGAAATAACAGACTGTTTGTCTGCACTCAAGTTACCAGCTGATGAAAATAATAATTACTCAGCCAAAAGTTTTCGACAAGAATTGCGCCAAAGTTCCTTCAATGAGTGGCGCGGCCTACCTGTTAAAGGGAAAGGCTTTGAAACTTTTGATGAATGGAAAACATCAAATTCTTGGATGTGTGACAAACAAGGTCTTTCCTCTTCTGAATGGACTACAGCAATACAGATGAATACCAACCTAGTGCCAATACGCTCTGTCCCAGGAAGGAACTTAGGAACAACCCGCTGCTGTCATTGCAGCGAAACCGAAACCCTCCCGCATGTTCTAGGTTCCTGCCAATGGGGCAAGACAATGCACATTTCTCGGCATCATTAGGTCCGGACTCAAATTGCTCACCTCTTGAAAAAGAAGCACCCAGATTGGGATATATTTGAAGAGGTGGCTTGCAATTCCTCAGACGGCACTCCAAGGAAAGCGGATATTGTAGCCATCAAGAAAAATGAAAAAAGGGGCTTTATTCGGGATCCTACTGTCCGCTTTGAGATTAACAAAAATCAAGCAGACGAGGTGGGCCAGGAGAAGAAAGGCATATGAACCTTGTTGCCCCTGTTTCATAAAGAAATACGAAATCCAAGACTGGACAGTTATGGGGCTACTGTTCGGCTCAAGAGGAGTCCTCCATCAGAAAACGGTGAAGATACTAATAGAACAAGGGCTAACAAACGATGAACTGAAGAATTTATCCACACTTGTTCTAAAATCATCAATAAGAATCATACATCATCATTTATATAAAAAACAAAGATAAAAATAATAAGCTGCACTCCCACCTGAGATACCCCCCTAATTTGAAATATTCAATGTATTCCAACTTTTCGTATACAATTTAAACAAAATTAAAAAAAAACATTATTACCAGAAATTTGCAGATTAGGAGGCTGACCGTACAGGTACCCTCAGAAAGAGGGCAGCTTATTTTGTTTGTTTGTTTGATATATATATATATATATATATATGGTAATTCAAATAAAGGGTTAGAACCGCCAATATAAATGATACTATTGTCATCCCTCTCGGAGGAGACCGTCGTCACTGGCTGATGGTTAAGTACCGCTGGCAAGCGCTTTCGATGCGATGGCATCATCTTCAAGCTTGTCGATAGTTGTACTGAGTTGGTTGTCCGTCAGTCAGTGGGTTTTATGCTCTGTTCACCGTATTAGTACTACTACTAATACGGTGAACAGAGCATAAAACCCACTGACTGACGGACAACCAACTCAGTACAACTACCGACAAGCTTGAAGATGATGCCATCGCATCGAAAGCGCTTGCCAGCGGTCCACAACCATCTGCCAGTGACGACGGTCTCCACCGAGAGGTATGGCAATAATATATAGATATATATATATATATATATAGATATATAGATATATATATGTGTGTGTGTGTGTGTGGGTGTATGAGCGGACCCGACATATGGTGTCCTGCATGATATATCAAGCTATTAGGATATTAAATGTAATAATATTATGTTTAAAACAAATATAATATTGTTTTAATTAGACAAAAACAGCTTTTGTTATGTGCACGTTTACCTAAAAAGAAATAGAAAATGAAATATCACTAATTTTTTTATTCAGGCCTCCCTTATAACCCCCATTCCCGTTCGAACTTAAAAAAATTTAATATAGCTTATAATCATGGAAGAATTAATGCTAATTTACATATAGAGTTTTGTTAAGTTCGGTTCAATAATATTAAAATTGTTAGCTCCCGCTTTAATTTTTTAGTGTATATCTTGTTTACATTTGTTATACGACAAAAGTTACTCTAAATAACAAAATAAGCAACTTTTATTGTGTGCATATTTGCCGAAAACCCAATAGGAAACGAAATATGCTTTTCTTAATTTTTGGCCTCCCTTACAACCCCCACTCCTGCTCCATCTGCCGGACTGATTTGTGAATCTAAACCATCCAAGGCGCCACCGAAACGCATACAAATAAATTCATTCAAATAGGTTCAGCCGATTAGGAGGAGTTCAGTGACATACACACGTACAGTAGAATTAAATGTGTGTGTATATATATGTATATATATATATATATATATATATATATATATATATATAAAACGACGGCTCCCGTTGTACAAGCCAGTTCTCTCTAAGGCTCTTCAAAAAAGGCACTGAAGATGGGAGCTGTTGCTCTGAAAATGCACTCTGTCAAAATAAACGTATTGTAGAGGAAACAGGCTGACTGTGCACATCTTTACATATTATTGAATATCATTTATAATTATTCTGACAATCGTTATAAAATTAGCTCAAATACATGATAAATAATATTAAATCTCTCAATTTAATAATTTTATATAATAATTTTTTTTTAAATCGTAATACCACGATAAACATAAACATTTTTATTTTATTGATATGATAATTTATTAAAAAATTACATGCTTTATAAATTAAGAGAAATGTGTCCTACTTTAAAGGACTATGTACCTCATCATAAATTATTTTTGACCGATTTTTATGAGGAATATTTTGTAGACTTATCTAATAATTGAACATTTTTGGTACCATTCATCTTCTGTATAAAAACCTTCATCAGTCATGGAGTTATTTAATTTATTTTTAATGAAAGAATATTTTTAATAAATGTAATAGATTCGCGCGGCGCGTTAAAGAGTTTTACTCCTGAAATACTTTTATCGAAATATTTTTGTTTGTGGTTGGGGGTGTGAAGCACATTCTTCTATCTTGTTTTATGACTATTTCTGTAAAACAAGTTCATGTTTTTTTTCTCAAATAATATTGTTGGATGGATAAGTAATGAGTGAAATGTCATTATTTTTCACTTCCTAAAGAAGTTCTCTTAAAGGAGTCTCTCGGCTTTCTGTAGAATGCGAACGAACCTTACTGCTCTAATTGGGTCGATCGGATATATATATATGAGAGTATGATACTTCTGTAATAGATTTTTCATTCTTCGGCCATTTTTATGTAGTCGATGTTTTTCACACTGTTCATCATTTTAATGTATCGATGTAATCAGCTGATTGGTATTGGACGTCTCTATTTTGTTTATCTGTTCGTTTTCTAGCGCCCACAGATTCTATCATTTTGCTAAACCAAATTTTAACTATAAACGAAAAGTATGAAGGTGGATGGACAGAATACGCTCAATTGTAGGAAGAAGTCAAATTAATAAAATAAAAATATATTCGTTATATAACTCATTATATAACTTCCTTATATAACTTAACCAATCATGTTGAAAATTGTTTTTTCAAAACATTTTTTACATCTGATGTTTTGAAAATAAATTTTCAACATGGTACTAAAAATTTAGAAATTTTATTTAGCAAAATAATTTTTTTTGCTCATTCTTTATAAGAAATATATGAACGTCAATGGAACACTTTTTTGTAGCTTACTCTTTAATGAATATAATTTATAATCTCCATGATACAATTTATCAATTTCATATATGCAGTAACAAATTGCAGAATCGCCTAAACGAAAAAGTTCAAATGGTGGTATCATTGAATTTGCGAGTAGGCAGAGAATATAAGTAAGCCTTTAGGTGTGGTAGAAAGGGCTGCTTAAAGGCAATTTACCTGGCAGAGCCTATGTTCTACCGGCCCTTAGCCTTTATAGGCCTTCGGGTAATGTGTTCCTCCAAGCCCCGTTACATTCTATATCCTTCCGATGGGTGTCCACACACTTGAATGGGAGCTTCGCTTGAATAACCTGCCATACTTTTTGGATATTTCGTATAATTATCATAATCGGATTGAATGTAATTATAGTTACATAGTTAAAAAAAATGTTCTTTACTTATTTACAAATGTATCTAAAATAGGTAAAAACCTGATCAGAGCACTCCTAGAAACAATAACTTATTTGCAGAATTTATCAAATACAATTCTACAATAGTTCAGAGAAAATCCATTAATGGTAATGCTACTTTGAAATTAACTGGATGAAGTATTCGGAGTTAATGAAAGATTCGGAAATACGCTAAAATCTACGCAATTAAAATAAAATATTAATAAGTGAGTGTTGCAATGTGGTTCAAAAATATAATATGGAAATTCCCTTTTCTTAGCACTAAACCAGGTATTGTTATATAACATACATTATTCATTGTACCCGTAATTTGCATTAAGCAATACTGTAATAATGTCTTGGTAATCGAAAAACCTCAAGTGGGCAAAAAATGACTTCCTTATACTCCCATTAAATTATTATTATTTATTAACGTCCACGTTTTGCAACTAAGGCTAATTGGGACGAGTTATCTACTGGTTACCACCCTATTTTAGCCAGGGTGGGACTTAGGATGTTATTTAATGAATTTCGTCACTAAATAATTTCCTTTGCCCAGGCGAGAATCGAACTCGCCACTCTAGGTTTACCATGTGGGCTTAAGGTCAACACTTTAACTCACATGGCTAACCTGAGCCCCCCCCCATTAAATTAAATATACAATATGTTTTTCAGTTACAATGCATCAGATCAAAAATGCCACATCGTTTATTTACAGATATTTTATTATAAACTATAGTAAGTCCGTTAATAACTGAAATCGCATCAGTGGGAGGGGGTTTAGTGGGGGAATTTTGAAAATTCGAAATATCTCCGTTACTATAAGTTGGATCGAAAAATTGTATAGAACCAGTCTTATTGAAAATTAAATGGTCTGTAAATATTGTTCTATACATATTTTCTGTATCTTGAATATTAACCGAGATATTTGGATTTTATAGTTTTCAGCCTTGAGCAAACCACCACTTCTACTCATGTTAAACTAACAATGCAAGGTTATGTAATAAACCACATTATTCAAACCTTAAATACCAAATATTGTTTTCAAGAGACCTTTATTATACAACATATATGCAAATATGTTCTGGTGACCCCATCCCCCTTCCTAAGTTTTTGGACTACTTAAATTCGATTGCTTGAGATAAAAATTATTCTGATTCATTATAAATTATATTACTAGATATAATAAATCATTTTCAATCAAATTAATATGTTATATTCTCATATATTTCAGTAATAGTTTTTCTTTCCGATGAGAGTCCGGTTGATAGACCTGTTTGTTTATATTTCAGACGTTTCCCGCAAGGAGGGAAAAATTTCTTATTACCGATTGTATTTATTCATTTAATAGTCAAGGTGGTGTTGTGCTACCAGTATGTAGATTTATATATTGTTAAACTTCTCTAGGGAAATCTGCTTAGCGTACGAAACATATTAATTCAGATAAAGAAATAATTATAATAGTTAAATAAATTGGCTCAGATAAAACTAATCTAAAATGTACTAATCACCATGAATTTTATATGGAAATGTATTTTCTTACCTTAAATATGTTATAATATAGGAAGACCATGATGATGCAAGGTATGTAGAAGGAGGACAGCGATGAGTATATGATGAAGTCTGAGTTGTAGAAAAGGCAGAGGTCTGGAACCCTGTCTGGAGTGTTGTTGAGACCCATCACTATAGGGCTGCCGATGGCACAGCTGATTGCCCACACCAGCACTATAGTTAGCCACACTCGCCTGTTGTTCTTGTGCTTGGCGTACTTGATCGGCTGCGTCACCGCGATGTACCTGAAAACAATGCACCAATAAAGTATCAGGATTTAATAAGTCATTTTATAAAAATAAAAGTGAGTAGTTACTTTGCCGTATTTCACAAATTCCCAAATTCGTAAGTATTCTTAACATTTGCACCTTATCCTTACTAGGGAAAATCATAGTATTTAACCCTCCGTTGGGCGCGTGATTTCTCAGATACACAGTTTCTAGAAAAATATTTGCCACACCTCCTAGCAGAGAGTGGTGGTGTAGTGCTTCGAGTTATGTGCTTTAGAGAACTCCCTCTCAAGGTATGTTGAGTCACTGTGTTTAACGGAGTCGTGTGTTTCAACTGCCATTAAATTTTATCTCCTAGATACCACGCGCCCGATCTCGTAAGTTTTTTTTTGAAATCTGTATTTCATAAATATGTACATCAATTAAGTTTCTCTTTATTAAATGGACTCATATAAACCTATTATTCTATTATTTTGCTCAAACTTGAGCTTTCAGAAGAACTTGTACAAGGATATATTGTACGACGCAGTGACAACAGTAGACATTTACCAACCGCACTAAGGATGAAACTTGAAGACTACAGAGACTCATAAGACAATACATTGAACTCAAGTACAGAACAGCATAAAAAAAGTCCCTCCACTCCAACGAACAAAAGAAAATGATGTGAATCAAGCAAAACTGAAAATAAATGTAGGTGTACTAATTACTGTTGTGAGATTTGCAAAAACAAAATTTGTTTACAACATAGTTCCATGCTTTGTCCTAATTGCAATCCAGCTCTGCAAAAGAAATAACAATTTAACTGGTATTTTTAAAATGTTTTGATGATTTTCAATAAGTCTTATCTCAAATTGATTTCGTGCTACTTATTTTTGATTGAAGTTATATTTAGATATTTTTTTTACATTGTTCACAAACTGAAATGAATTATGTATAATTAGGGCATGCTCATTTAAACAATTCCTTTTGATATGTGTGTTTTTTAATTATATTTTAAAAATGATCGTCCACGGTTTTTTTATATTATAATACTTGTCAATTTTAAAAATTATTTACTTCTTTCAAACAAATACTTCCTCTGTTATGGTTTCTAATCACACGCTGAACATTTTAGTGCAAAATATATATTAAAAAACTGTATTTCCGTAAAAACGGTTGAGGATGATCTCTGAGATACACGCGCCCGAAGACGGAATATTCTTGACGCGCCCGACCGAGGGCTAAGGCAAGGGACTTCTTAAAATAAATATATTTCCCACGTGAAAGTTTAAAATAGAGAAATCTGCATACTGGTAACAACAATTTGACGTGAGCCGAACAGTCAAGGAAACGGCCAAGCTATCTTGCAGCGGAATCGTACGAACAGAACCGACAATAGCCGATCTCATCTCATCCGTTATCCGCACACTTCAACAATATATAGCAACTCTAAACATCGAATTAGCGTAAAAGCGTCTATAGAAACAATCATAGAACATTAAATTTGCAATAAGATTGATTCCATACAATTTTTCGATCCGACGCCTAATAACGGAGATATTAAGGATTTTCGAAATTCCTCACCCCCTCCCACTGATCGGATATATATATATATATATATATATATATAATTTTGAACGGAGCTCATTTTCGTCATCTACTAGGTAGGATCTATGGACATTTGAAGAAATTTTTCGAAAAACGTGCCATGAGTGCAACCTCAATAGCTGATTTCCCTTAAGTGAAATCTGCTAAAAAAAGGTCTTCAGGTCTCACCAACATTCTTTAGTGTTGCAGAGCATAATTTCGTATATGATGAAAATTCTGGAAGCTATGTAGAGGCCTAGAGAATGCAGTTAACTTTAAAACTGCCTGGAAAGATTTGAATACCGATTATGCCGAGGTTTTAAATACATTGAAATATATCTGTAAAATAAATGTAAATGTACTAGGCTTATGCAAATATAAATATTTATTATTGCTGTTAATTGCCATGTTTGGTATATTTTGGGGGTTTTAAATAATTTATAACTAATTGATTTTTATTTTTATGTTATTTTTATAAATATATAATTCGGAATGTTTATTATTTATTTATGGGTAGACAGTCTTACCTCCAGTTAGTGTTATAGAATCTACCTGGTTTCAGATTGGCTATTGTTGACAAATAAACTATAAGTGTTTTTCTCCTGGTAGCTTCATATTGACTTAGGAGAATAATTTTAAATTTAGGTTTGGACTATTAGTTTCAAGGAAATGTCTTAAGAATGAGTTGATAATTGTTAGTATTACAGTTTGTGGGGGGGGGTGTTGGAGAGGATGAAGGATCTAACTACAGAAAGCCCCAACAAAATAGTCGTTTTCTAACAAAATCAGTTCTATAGTACCACTATAAAAATAAACAAATAAAATTCGATTTCAGAATAAAATAATCTAGTAATAAAAATGCCAATTAAATGTTTCTAATGCCTTTTGGTAATAAAATAATAATAATGATAGTTAATGATGACTCTTGATGTCTTGGACCTATTCGGGATTTCTAGGCTTGACGTTGACCTCCTTGGAATTATATGGCGGGAGGTATACCACTGTTCCCTTGAAACCGGTAAAACTCAAATATATTGTCTGCTCTACCTGTGGCAGTCACCCAGACGTCTCGGAGAATGCGAACGAGAGCCGAAAAGGACGATAGGACGATGGAGTTGATACAAAACACTGATACTACATTAACTTTTTATACTCTGAACTACAGAGCATTATCGTTTCACTAGGCGGAACACGGAACACTCTGAGCTCGTCTGTACTTATCGAATAACGACACTGCCGAATTAATTGGTACGAAAATGTAAGCTGTAAAAGTATACCTGTATTTTTAGCAATGCAAATATGGCGAAAGTTTTTCATTAAAACAATGAAGAGTGTTAGTGGGACCTGAAGATCTTTTTTATTGCCTTATACAATTATCATAATAAATCCAATAATTGAAGGTTTCCCTCTAAATGGGTTCTTACTGACATTGGAAAACAGCTTAGCGTGAAGAAACATTCTGATATTTGTATATTCTTCAAATTTGATGGTAAGGGTCTCCAATAAAAAACATTTTTTTTCGGTGCAAACTTTATTGAACCTGTCCTTTATGTTTCGTGGCTTATTTACCACCTCTTCAGGGGCTATCCATTTTAAAAAAAATATTAATAACATTAATTTAAATTAACAAATTAATTAATTAATTTAATACTATTACTATTGTTTTTTTTATAGGGATAGCCCCTGAAGACGTGGCAAATAAGCCACGAAACCTGTAGGGCAGGTTCAATAAAGTTTGCACCGGAAAAAAAAAAATGTTTTTTATTGGAGACCCTTGCCATGAAATTTGAAGAATATATAAATAATATTGGGTCAGAAAAAAAAGAAATCTGATATTTAAATGAACAGATGTTCCTAATTCAGTGACTATTGTTCCTTAAGTTATAGTCTGCATGGTCATACAGGCTAATGCCTATCATTAGTCAGCTTATGCAGGCTACGGAGGGATGGCATCTAACTAGTCATGCCTTTATGGGTGTGGAAGGCAACGAGAAACCTCAGTATGTCCTTATGGATAATGGTTAATGTGATCAATTAACGGCGGCTTGCAGATACTACATACATATTATTCCCATTATCTCAGTTTCAGCATTTATTTATTTACCTGAGGTTTCTTCGTGACGCAATTTCTGACAACAAATTCTTCAAATGTCCATTGATCCCACCGAACGATAATAATTTGTCTTTATTTGTCTTCTTTATGGCTCAATCACCTTATTTTAAAAGCTTATATTCAAAACATCTTTATATATTTAATTTGTTCGACGCATTTACAAAGGGCAAACTACAAAATCTAAAATGTAATGTTTATAATAAATTAATTAGAGATCTAAATACACAATAGTTATTAGCTTATTTTACTTAAAATTTGAAGGTAAGATACTAAAATATTTAATTCAGGACTGGAATATTGTTAAAAAAGAATCCTAAATTTATTAGCTTGGTTTAAGTCTTAACTTATTCTGTTGTATTAAGCAGCAAATACAAATTTCAGCATACCGTTAAGAGAAACCAAGTTACTGTTTGGAGAAGTTAATTGATTTTAGAGTTGTTGTGAAATTATATACATAGTATTATTATGTGACTATATTAAAGCAAGATAGGTTACTTGACCCATTGTGACCGGGATTTGAAATTAATGTTGGGTGTGAGAATTTTAGTTATGTCGAAGCTTAAAGTATAAATGGAGTCATTGGGGAGGTAGGAGTTTAATGAAAACTCAGAAATAAAAATAAATTTGTTAACGTTCAAGCAAAACAAAATGCATAAAAAACAATAATTGGAGGTTACATTATTAACATGAATGGTTCTATAACTTTTTGAAAACTGATGCATAACACTAGAATGAACGTTTTGTACATTCCATCCTATTTCAAATCACACTTCTCCAAAACCCTTACTGGTCTCACTTCAGTGATTTACGAACTCGATCTTTCATTTAAAATTAGACGTTTTACAGGAATTCTGATAAAGAACAAACAAAATTCGTTCAGCTAGAACGTTATCACTCTCTCTCACACACACATTTATGTATATTTGTATAGGCTGCATTTCTTTTGTCTCAAATATTTTTCATAAAATTGCCACGAGGACTGCCCAAAAGCTGACCTGGAGGTAAATCGGCTTAAAAATATGGTTAAACAAAAATTGGAAAAAGGATGGACATGACTAAAAACAAATTATATTCCTGGAATTCAGAAATTGTGATATGTTTTCCGGTGAAAAAGGAAATTCAATATTGAATTGAAATAGCAGGAAAAGTGATATCCAAACGAATTCAATAGCAATTGCTGTTCAGTTCAGTTTAAAGCGTCAGAAATTAAAAGAAGGCGTGGGGGAGTGTAACACACAGTTAGTATTATATTACTGAGGTTAATTGAACGGGTTGTCTACAGGTTACTACCATTTATTTATTAGGGTAGGATCAAGGATTTTATTTCGAATGATTTCAACAAAAAAATGTCTATTTCCCACATGGAAATCGAATTCAAGTCTCCAGTACATCTTGACCAACGTCTTAACTAACATGGTTCCTAACACAGCAGACATACAGGTGGTGTATTTCTGCCAGCGACGATTAGAGCTTTTTCATAGCTGATGTAATGATAAAAAAAGTATAACATTGATGTTTTTATGGACAAATTCGGATGGGAAAAAGGGATGGAAACGCACATATGTGCTGATTTTTATTTTTGAACAGATAACGAATGTTCGTCTAGTTTCCAATGTTGCAGTTAATAATGCCCAAATAATTAATAGTCAATACAGTCCTTTCTAGAGTGGTGCCATTGTCATCTTATTAAAAAAGTCCATCACGCAGCGGCTGCGTAAACTAAGCAGATTTCCCGCATGAAGTTTTACATTAGAGAAATCTGCCTACTAATAACAGCAGTAGTAACGAATCTCTAAACCAATTCACGAGAGACGAACAGGTACGGAAACGGCCTAACAAGCTTTCGGCAGAAAGTCCCGCATATGGCCGACTTCTGCCGACCACTCACACAATACAAATGCAAATATCTCGGTTAATATTCATGATACAGAATAATTTAAATTTAATTTGCAATAAGATTGCCTCTATACAAGTTTTCGATCCGACGGATAATAACGGAGATATTTCGAATTTTCAAAAATCCCCCCCCCCTGCCGCTTATCCGATTTCAGCCGTTAACGAACTTGATCTTCCTTTTTATATAAAATGATTAAATTCCGAGTTTGGTAACGATCAAACAAACATTGCGACCGCCAGAGCATTAAGAGACAAATATATATATATATATATATATATATATATATATATATATATATATATATATATATATAATTTTGAACGGACCTCATTTTCTTCATCTCCTGGGTAGGATCGATGGACTCTTGAGGAACTTTTTCGAAACTCGCGTCATGAGTACGACCCAATAGCTCATTTCCCTTAAGGGAAATCTGTTAATATCATTTAAGCTCTGCAGCTTGGATTCACTAATTCTAGTCTTCAAATACCTTTGGACTAAGATAACTTTCACTCTACGAAATAAGTCTTTGTTTAGAATGTTTGTCTTTGATTACAACAAAATTTGATTTGAAGTTATGTTTGTCTTCTAACGTGCAGTTCGATGGCATTTTCGTAAGCCACATTATAAGACAATGCTCCCTCAAGGGAAATCTGCTAATAGGGAATTAATAAACTTCCAAAGTCAATATTTTAGTAATGATGTACTCTGCTATACAGCCATGAACAAATTAATTACACAGCTTTGGTGGCCTTAAGTTATAATTAACTACCTAAGGTATTGTGATAGTCTACTATTAAACTTCATATTACCTATAATGTTTAAGAATTTTAGATATTAACAATATTCCATTTTTTAAAGATAAACCGAGCTATGCAATGCTAAACAATAATCAATTAATATCATGTATTGTATTCATTTATTGTATTGCTGGAGTCACTTTTTCTATTACATTTTATACGTTACAGCACTGTATGTGACTTTGACCCTGGCTAGAAAAGGGTGGTAACCTGTAGATAACCCGTCCCAATTAGCCTAAGTTGCAAAAAGTGGACGTTAATAAATAATAATAATAATGATAATTAAACTGCAATAAATAAATTAAATGTAATGTATTAAGCCAGCTGTTCCAAAAAGTTCCAAGACATTAAGAGTGGTCATTAACTATCATTAATATTATTTTATTACCAAAAGACATTAGAAACATTTAATTTACATTTTTATTACTACAAAATTTTATTCAGAAATCAAATTTTATTTGTTTGTTTTTATATTTGTATAATAGAATTGATTAGAACTTGTAGAATTTGTAGAAAACGACTATTATGTTGGGTCTTTTATAGTTAGATCCTTCATCCTCTCCAACATACCCCGATAAAATGTAATTAATACAAATTATCAACTCATTCTTAAGGCATTCTTTAGAAACTAATAGTCCAACCCTAAATTCAAAATTATTCTTCTAAATAAATATGAACCTAGCAGGAGAAAAATACTTTTGACTATATGCCTTAGCCAATGTGGCTTATTTAATTTAATTGTCTAGACAATGCCATATCACTGACAAATTCAGAAATTTTTTATATTCATGTCATGGACTGTGGAAATACATCCTACAAATTCATCCTTTCCTCAAATACTTCTTCCAATGTAAACAGCCATTTAGAAATAACGCCTCTGTCAATCCCCACAACGTACCTACCCTAGTCCTGTCCGAAAGCCACTCAGTTCGGATACTTCAATAAACGTGTAACAATATGCCGGAATTTTCCACCTTAGCCTTACAACTTGTGTCAACAACACTGCTTCTCAACTCACGATCAGCTCAATCACTTCAAAGATTTCTCTGTTTACTTTCCTTATCAGAAAATGTTTCACAATTCTTTCTGTGCTGAAATTATTTTAGGCCTCCAATCAAATAATTCTCTTTTTCCTTTTATAATTTCTACAAATATTTATATAATATACATACATACATACACAAGCTCGTGCGAGTATCTTCATTCATTTCCTGCGATTTGTGAAGATTTTAAGAATCTGTTGTCATGTGTACCGTATCCTCTTTACGAAGCACATTAAAAACATCTAATCAAAATATACAGGCCTAGATGGGCAGTGGAACCGAATAAAGCACTATATGTTTTTATTATTATCTTAGTTACGTCTTCTTTATGCTTAATACTACGCTCTAATTGGGGATCATTATTTTATTTAATGATTCCGTCTGAAACATAGTCCTGTTTCCCAATCGAGAATCGAACCTGCCATTCTTGGTTTATCCTGTACCGTAAGACAACCTCATGCGCTTTACTGAAAAAAATAATTACTGTTATTAGCTCAAATCAACGATACATAATCATATAAATTATCGTATTGCAGTATTTATGGTTTTAAACTAGAACTGAAGAGAGGTAGAATGTAGATATTTATCACACAGTAACGTACCCTGCGTTTCCCTGCTTAGTATACTTTGAACGTCTTTTCTTGAGAAATGTTAAGGAGAATGTTATTTAATTTTTCCGTAACTTGAGAACATCTTCTCTTGAAAATTTCTTTAGTACTTTTTTTTTTCATTTTGATGTAAAATCTATCAAAATCCTTTATTATCAATTGTATAAGTTGCAACTCAACATTAAATTACAAATCGATATAACTGACGCAATTCTCGTTGTAATTGCCAGTATAGTATAGACACCATAAGAAAACATTGATGAATAATAGTCTAGATATATTAAATTCGTTTTTCGTATAAGCATTTTAATTCTCTAGATTCAGCAAAGTTTTAGTTTTTACTTTTTAATTACACACCCTAAATTAAATTATTAAACTTCCAAATGGCTCACAAAGACGTATTTACCAAATCATTAACTGATCGAATGTTTCAGCCGGAAGTCCTCTTCAGTGTACGCTAAACAATGCGGTTTTCCGAAATTCCGATAGGAATGCAGATCCCCTACGACCCCTTTGAGAAAAGGGCGAGTCAAATTGAGGCCAGGTGAATTTGTAAGTCGAGAAGGGAACGGTTGAGGAATTGCTCCCGAAAAGCTGTTTAGTATGGTGAGCAGGGCTGTTGACGTGGGATTGGAGTGAGGGTGTAGGAGCGGGGACATAGACAGATGGATTCGGCCCGGGGCAAACTATCAATCTAACCAGACTCCGCATTGGCCACTAACTTAGACCGCAGCTACTGTCATCAGCCATCCTGTACTACACCCCCTTCAGCCGCCCAGTATACACCATCCTCTCGCCCTTTATACTTAGCCATGAATATATAATATCAACACATCCCTGTTCATTAAGTAGTAAAAGAATCATTAAAAAAACCGTCATGCAGGGGTAACTAAGTAGATTTCTCACGAGCTGAAATGACGCTTGTAAGTCACAGTATATTCTCTATATCTAACTCAAAATTCAATACACTAGTAAGGGAGAGGGGGGGGGGGGTAGGCAACGCTAAAAACAAGAATGTACCTATAACTCACTAAGTTTATGAATTAAGAAAAAATTGAAAAAGAATAGCAATTGTAGTATTAAGGCCGTAAAATCTTAAATTATGACGTCAATAGACTTCAATATTTGCATGAAACCCACCTAATAAGAGCTCATTTAAAACGATATTTAGTATTTACTATTGACATAAATAACACGTTTCATGAAATATTGGCTTTCCGTTTACGTCGATGACTTATAGTGGAGGCTTACTGAAGGCCGAAAATTAAAAATAAACACATATCTCGGGAAACTTGTAAAAAACGAACTATATAAAAAAAAGGAAAAAAATATTTGTTCAGGATGGAATTACGTAACTCACCATTTTCTGCGAGTCCTTACTGTATTTGTAATTTAAGGCTAAATACATTTGCCTAATACATTGATATTATCACAGCAACAAAGAACATACAAATTTCATATGAGAAATTAGTTCAACAGGTTGCAGATATTATTAAAAATGATTATTAGTGGATTATGATCAATAAAATGACTTATGGGTATATATATATAAACAATAATATATATATATATATATATATATATATATATATATATATATATATATATATATATATGCGTGTGTGTGTGTGTGTGTGTGTGTGTATATGTGTGTGAGCCTTCCAACACATTATTCAAAAATCCTTCAACTTAAACAGCTTTATTATTTTTTCCAAAATGACCTCATTGCGTATCGAACCTCAAGGGAGAAAATCCAAAATGTATAATATAATATTCACAATAGATTAATTATATATATATATATATATATATATATATATAGAGAGAGAGAGAGAGAGAGAGAGAGAGAGAGAGAGAGAGCTAGTGAGATATGGTGGGACTAGAGCTTACCCATAAGATGGTGCGACCATGCAAGGGTAGGGGCGAGTGAATCAGAAATTATGAATAAGAATTCCTTTGGATATTTTTATTAAATGTTCCAGCAGTGATTATGTAACAGTAGTTCTTTCAGAAGCTCACTAAAGGCAAGTGTTGGCCGATTGTAGTGAGTAAACTGCAGTATGTGTAAATATTGTCTTTTTGGAGCTGGGTCAGTATGTATCATATAACAAAAAACCGAGATTTCCATGTTTAACGGGATTGATTCCCCATCGATTACATATGTATATATAGAGCTTTTCAAAATCAAGTCTCGACACCCATATCTAATAGCAATTTAGTCCTGAAGAGCTTTTGATTGGCGATTTTAAACCAAAAATAATAACGGAATCAATCTGTCGTTGGCGGTTGATTTCTATTCCAATCTGAGCCAGGCTTAGTTGATGAAATCAAATGAACTTATCTCTAAAACGGAGTATGAATTTTAATAATTCTTATTAATGTTTATATATTTCAACGTATCTTTTTGGCCGAATCTATGTCAAACATTATATAAAAACTCTTTTCAGGTAACCATTACGCTTATTTTGTGGTTTCCCATTCTTACTCTGCTATTGCTAAAATATTTTTTATGTTCGAAATAGAAGAAAGAAGTCTCAAAGTCCTAAGGGGATTGCGAATTCATCACTTTTTTTAAGAATGGATATAAATTATATGTGAGGCCTACTAATTGAACGAGGGAATATACAATTATATATTTTGCAAAACCCATAAGATTTTCATGAGTCACCAAAAGAGAGCATACATATTTTTGTAGCTGAAGTGAAGCAAGTAATTTGTCTTAGAAATTATAAACTCCTTTGATTTACTAGAAGAGCCGTATTAAGTGAAGAGCTTTCATTGTTTTAACATCGTTTTACATTTGATTTCCGTAGAAAACAACAATTTTGTATCACAAGGCACATTAAGTATTGTAATAAAAAGATTTACTTACTTATCTAATCTATGCATATGATACCTTAGCTGCATATTGCAGTTGGAAATTAACAGTTTGCATTAACATTTTTGACTCCTGGCAAGAAAGAGAACTACTTCAGTCCTTAATCCTTATTATACTAACAGCATTCACTGGCCATCTTCAGAGGTATCAAACATGTCAAAAAAGAAAAAGTCAAATCAGCTTTAAAACTTCTATAACCTTCAAATGTAAAAGCTCTAACATGATAATATTAGTTACTAATATAAAATAAAATTTTCAACGAGGAAGTATTGCACAGAAAATGCAAGATTGAAAGGCCTAACTCAAACTATGAAGATCAAGTTCGTTAATGACTGAAATCGAACTACTGGGTGAGGGTTTAGAAGGAATTTTTCGAACATTCGAAATATTTCCGTTATTATACGTCGGATCAAACCGTTTAGAACCAGTCTTATTTCAAATAACATGTAATATAAATATTTTTTTTTATACATTTATTCTCTATTTTTAATATTAACGGAGGTATTTGCATTTTTTAGTCTCCAGCCTGCAGTAACCCCCACTCCTACTCATGTCATATTAATGCAATAGGCTTTTATATCATGAAACACATTATCCCAAGCTTTAATACCAAGTATTGTTTTCATTGAACTTTTACTGTGTGGGATACATGGAAATGCGTGGTGTGATGACGTCATCAATGAAGATTTTGTGTCGTGAATCGGAAACATTTATTTATTCTATTCTGTTCTCGATATTTAACTACTTCATTCCGTACTAAAGATCATATTAGTTAATAGCTGAAATTGGTAATGGAATGGGGGGGTTTAGAGGGGGGAATTAGGAACATTCTAAATATCTCTATTTTCATGAGTCGTATCGAAAAATGCTATATAATCAATCTTGTTAAGATATTGACGCTCTTCAATTGTAGTTCTATAAACATTTGTTCGAAACTGATTTATTATGTATGAAGGACTTTTCTTTGCTTTAATGTATTTAATGGCTCTGAATATGATTTTTTGAACCACTGATACAACTTGTAAACGTTGAATGGAATTCCCGTTCAACCTCCAATTGCTTGTCCTTCGGTACCAGCATTAACCATCATCATGAAGATTACTTCTAGTTATTGGAACTTAAAATTAAAGTGAGGCACATTATGCGACGCAAGAATTAATAATGTAAGACTATAAAAATTGCTTGATGTATGGCGTGTATCTCAAACTGTTTGCCATATGTGGCTAAGAAATGTACATTTCTTGTTTGCATTGGGAGCTAGAAACTTTTGAAAACCTCATGTGGGCTGCAATTGATATGCAAAGTGCAAAATTGACATAAAGCCATTGTTCCATGAATTTAAAATTTTCATTGAAAGTATAATGTCAACGAACATACATAGAGATTCATAGAAAAATTGTTAATAACTTTATATGTAGCTAGAAACAATGTAATAGAAACGGTGTGGGCATAAACTAAAAACTACTTTCTATTGTACTATAAGTTTTATAAAAACCTTGACCCTTTGCTTTTTCCGGGAGGATGAACAGCTTGATCCAAACACTAATAAATTCAGGTGTGCCCCTCGTAAAGTATTATAGGGATTTAAAAAGTAAGAAAGATGTCCTCTTTTCTAGACAGACTGCCTACCTCTTTCTGACTTCACCCACTTAAGATTTTATCACCTCCGATGTCACCTTCACTTTTCTAAGTCCTTACTGTAAATTTAAAGGGTCCTCTTCTATTTTGTGCATAAATTCGATAACTTTGTTCTTATTCTAAGTTAAAACTGCTTATGAGGTTGTTTTGTCGGTAATTAAATCGAGTTTATCATGAAATAAATAAAAAAAGCAAACCTGTCGTGTGCTTGAAGTTTATCATGCATCAGTCAAGGAATATCAACAAAGTTTAGAATTATAGAAATTCATTTAGCCTCAAGTATCATTTGGGCCTGTAATACATTGGTTATTATAGGCATAAGATGTGAATTAACCAATCGAAATAAGACTGGTTTCAAACGAGTTAAAACACCCAGCAGATCAGTTGGTACAAGCAACATTGAAATGACTAGAAAATCTAATGTCATGCATTAATAATCAATACAAAATAGTGGAAAACATGGAAATTAATCTATTTTCCCCGCGAGCTATTTCGCACTAATGTAGTGGTTTCTATTGGGACAAGTGATGAAATGACCAATCAAAACAAAACTGGTTAACTAATTAGTTTTGAGTTTCGGCAGATCATTTCGTACAAATAAATATACTTGAAAAACTTAGGAATTGATGATATTTTGCAAATACTCTCTCTCTCACACACACACCCCTCCCCCAAAGAACGTGGTCATTTTGTGTGTGTGTTTTTTGTGAAATTGAAAACTGCATTAGCATAAGGAAGAACACATTATAAGCCATATTGGGTAAGATTGTGCAGTCACCAGAATTTGTAAGGAATGGTCCAAAAAGAAGCTGCTTCATTATTCCAGTATGGTAATTTATATTAAAAAAAAAGTAAACAATACGAGCTGTTTTATTTACCACATGTTTGAAGTATCTAATTTAAAGTTCAAATTGGGGGAGCTTTATCGAAGTTACTTCTTACCTGACGTTATGGTTTCCAATGTTCTCATTCCAGTAATGACAGTTGTTCTGATCAGAACTCATCAAGACATGTTCATGGTTGGCCGCAGTTTCATCTACCTTCACTCCCATTTTGCCAGTTTCTCATCACTCGAGGAGGCCTACCTTTCCCCTTTTCCGTGCCTTCATTTTACAAGGGATTCTCTTATTATCTATCCAAATCAAGCTCTCATTTTTTTTTTTTAAACTTTTTAATATTTGCGTTCATCGATCTTAATATTCTATACAACTTCACAAACCAGCCTGTGAAGCACCAAAGCTAAACTTTTGATTTTGTGTAATAACGACCTTGCAAATCTTTTTAATGTAGGTCTATAATTGTAAGCTTGGATCAAGGAACCGAGAGTTAAAGACAGGCTGTTCAGCTTCTGAAACCCAACTCCAACACTGCTCATGTTGGGTTGACCCTAAGAATTATTTTTTCCCATAATAAATTGTAACTCTCATCGCCACCGTTCTGAAGTTAATTATGATTCACTTTAATTAGAACAATCGGAGGGAGAACATTGTCATTTCACAGGAAGTAAACGTAATCAGAATCAATCTCAAAGGCAGTTAATTCATCGTGTAATTTTGACAAAGTAAGATTTATCAGCCCCAAGAATAATGAAGTTGAATCTTCCAGCATCCACTTTTATTACTTAAAACCATATAAAAAGAAACTGTAAAACATAGTACCAAGTCCAGTGCATGAATGTCCAACATTTCGTCGGTCTCTCACTTTTTTAAATAGTGTCTTTTACCTTTATGTCAGTACTGCAGTAACTTATTGAGTGTGAAGACACAGACTGAGGGCCAACTAAAACATAACTGAATAACCTTTTGGTTCAATTTTCAAATGACAATTTTCTGTGGATCCTAACTCTATTCCCCATCAAGACTAATGATTTGCCTATATTTCCTTTAGTACATCGGAACCTCTGATTTATGATTGGTTGATAAGCAGTGCTTCCAAGGCCTTCATCTTGTCTTAATGACCTACAGATTTTGAGACATTTCTAGAAATAATATTGATTGGCCAGGAGGTGAGTGTGAAATCATGGGATCTTAAAAAATGCAATCCCTTGCAATATACTTATTAGCCTACAACGATAGCCCAGCTATCACGAATTTCACTGTACTGAAGATGAAGCTTATGTCTTGAAAGCGCTAATAAATATTATACGAGGTATTGGCTTTTCATTTAAGATACATAATAGCATAGAACACACGTTGGCGCGTCAAAAGCTCTGGATATACAGGTTTTATTCTTACCCGGGGAGTAAATTCTAGGCTGCAACATAGCCGTATTCAGCACATCGAAACGTGATACAAATACCAGAATACTTAAAAACATTAAAAACAGAATAAGAATAATATGACATGTTGGACTTAGAGTGACTAATATTCTGTGCGATGCTATTAAAAACGCACAAATTTCTGAGAAATAACGACCCACATTTTCAAATACAGAGTAAGTCCTGCTGAAAAGCTATCGAAAATATCATTCTCAAATGCAATAATTATCTCCACTTGTGCAGAACCACTGACTCACAAGCAACAAAGTTTGATTATCTGCAGCAGACAAACAAGAAACATGTACTGTGTTGTGCAAAACTCCTAAAAAAATTCTGAAGAGTATTATTTCAATATTTCACTTGAACAGCCATTGTAGTTTCATTAACTATAAAGCAATCATCAATTTTAGTATGAAAAGAGATTCTTATGTAAGAGATCAACTTCTTATATTTAAGAAAAGAAAATATAAAGTTAAATGTAGTTGTTGAGTTTCTTATCTAACACTGCGACCTTAAATCCCTTTTGGAGTAATGGATTGAGGAAACTGACATCACAACCAAGTCAAGCTCAAGATTTCAATTTCGATAATAGTTATATCGGTCACCCAGCGATACGACAAACCCAACGTGGACAGCTCTGAAATGAGTCTGAGTGCAATCAAATGGGATATAACCATCAAACTGAGCAGCAACAAGGAGCAATGCTTTCAAGGAACTAATTGAAGTTTCCTAATATGAGTTGGGCAAATATAGTTGCGAGATTGCGCAGAACTAATTAGTAGTGCATTCGCAAAGGTAATGTTCATTTTGACATTTGAATATAAACAGAGGAAGTAAAAGGTTGGATGAAGTTGATTTGATTCTAGAGCGACTGGCCGAGGTTGTTCTTTGGCCCAGCTAGGTGTGCTGGAACTTCTTGTTTGCCATGCTCGTGGCAACTATTCATAGCAACTCGAGAAGACACACAGGAGTATATTACTCTCTCCCTTATTTTCCTTCTTCTCTGTCTCTCTCACTCGCATCCTCTTTCTTTCTCTAGCTTTTTCATTCTCTCCCGTCATATCGTCATGGCGGGACACTTTTATTTTCTTCATACAACAAATGAATCCTTGCCGTTTCTAAGTCTTCGTAGTCAGTTCTATGTCTTTTTTTTTTCTCTTTCCTATTTTTAACCGAGCTTCCATGTTTTGTAGTGCATGCATTCTTTCTCTATTTTTCTATCATTTCTTTACTTATTATATCTATAAAAAGATGTATTCTTTTACTTTTATGATAAACATTCTAAATGAGTGTTGCTAATCCAACAAGTTGTATTAACTATTCAAATAAAACTCTAAGGCATGACTGTTTTGCCATTTATGTTCATTGGTGGTACGAATTGTTTTTCATTCATGTTTCACGTCATTCAAAGAACAATATGCATCGAAATTGAAATACTTGCCAATGGATATTGGATATATAGGATGTTTTATACTTAACTTCCGCTGATAGGAGTATTGTTTACTAGGAATTCCAAACATAGGTTCCTCGCAATTTTCGTTGTTATTGGTTTCACCGGAAAAATATTAAGAGCGATAGAATTGTGAGATATTTTGTACATATATTCAGAATGAATTCTGTCTATACGAATTATATTTCCACTAGAAATTATTTTTACATCGAACTTCAATGACGGGTAATACAGTTAGCTAAGGATTTCTAACGTCGGCCACCACTCATAATATTGGTTTCCTTAATGCCTTAACGGAATTTTACCATATTATTTCCATGAATAATAAGATGATAAATTCGTCATTCAATATTTATGGAAAACGATATTTCATTCTACTAAATGAAAACTGAACGGCGGTTATTTGTTTTATGCACATATATTGACCAACAGTTCTCTTCCATCTTTATTTATTAATGTAAATCTGTAAATTTTATCATTACTATAATCTATATGTTTGTTTGTTCTTAACTATACATATATTTAGTAGCAGTTGGCTCCCAAGTTGTATTTATACTTTACTGTCTTAGAAAGGCGAGACTTTTGTCCTTTAAAATGATGTTAGTGAAGCTTATTTATTTTTAGGAAATGAATATTGCCAATATGAACTATTTTATACTTCCAGTATCAGATTGGGGCTTCATGTATTGGATATTGACCTGATTGATCGAAAAAAAATGAAAATTCTCAGGACATAAACGTTGCTGTGATTTATGAATTCAAAAATTTTACTACTTCCGGTCCTGGAACTCAAATCTGAGAAAATCTGAGTGATTGAGATAGAAATTATTCTGATTCATTTCAAATTACGCCACAAGCTATAGTAAATAGTTTTTAATAAAATTAATATATTATATTCAGATATATTTCATTAATTGTTCATCTTTCCGGTCTTGAATAATTCTATCTATTCAGCGCTGCGAGGTTGGCTGCCCTGTAGGTTTACAATTCAGACGTTTTCCGTTTTAGATATTATTAACTTGTAAATTGACTGAATGATTTTTTTCTTACCGTTTGTATTTATTCCCTTAACATTCACGATGGTGTTACCAGGCTATATGCTGTGAATCTTCCCGTAGGAAATCTGCTAAGTTTACGCCTCCCCTTCGTGACGGACTTTTGAGGCTAGGCCATAAAGAATATTTAGGAATTTTATGAATAAATTAAAAAATTATTTGAAATTAATATCTAATTGGGTGCTTAAGATAAGAATTAGGGACTTTAAAGGCGTTGAAAACGAGCCTATGATTAAATGCCTAATGGGAGGCAAGATTAGCGAGGCCCTCAGCAACAAACTAACTGCTAAACGATTCCATTTGTACGTTTCCTGATGGCCTCGTTTCCCGCTAATGCCGAGCTCATTCTGACAAAGCATTCCTTATAATCCGCCTCAAAAGCCTCCCTTATCACAAGTGCCAAAACGCTGCGGAGACTGAGCACAAAGCGGTTATTTGTATGATTATTAGATGAAGTTCGTTCTATAAACTAAGCACTTCATAGAGGTTAAAACGAGAGTCTTGAGTTCCTCGGAAGTGGCGATAAAGAAGAAGGTTATGAAGAACTTAGCCTATGCCGAGAAGTTGTGAGACCAGAAGCACGGGTATGAATTTGTAATTTTGCCTGGGGGATATGAAAGATATAAAATTCCTTTTAGTCCAATATCTAAACTTCCGAAATAGTTTGTGAAAGTATAGACTAAAATTAAAACATCAGCGAACAAACTTTAGCCAATAAAGCCCAAAGTGTAATTAAGATTTTAGGTACTTTAAAATTATGAAAACTGATTTGATGACCAAAACTAGACTTGATATAGTTCAGTATTGAATCAGAATCAAACATTCAACTCCTGTTGAAATTCGCTATTGGGTATCCAGTGTCATATCCATTCCTTTAAATCTTTGTCTCGCTGAGTGCCTAGCCTGTACCTATTCCAAGGAAGTGCTGTATTCTATTTACAACTTTTGGTTTGGATCATCACTGAGGGAAAAACAATTTTATTGTAATTAAAACGAAACTCAGTAACAGAAACCATATCCCATTATGCAACAGAACAATTAATTTTATCACGGCTTTCTTCATCGGAGTAATAGAAGCAGTAAAAAAATAAGTGTTTTTTCCCCAAAGGTTTCGGGGAGTTGTGGAAAAACTTCTTCCTAACATTTCCAGAAACACTGGGATATTCAGCCTAAGAGAGGTAAACCTAGAGTCGTGGGTTCGATTATCTCATGAGAAATAGGTAATTATTTAGTTACTAACTCTATATATAAAATTCTTAGTCTCGCCCTGACTAGAAAGTGGTGGTAACTTATTGATAATAAGCCCCCATTACCCACAGTATCACAAAGTGTTTATGTTACATACTGAGTAATATGTTTTATACATGGTTAGAAACATGAATTCACAGAAAAGAAATAATACGACTAAACACTGATTACCGTGATATTTTATTTCATTTTTATATTCAAACGTTTTTAATCTTGCTTATAAAAAGATTTTTCAGACATTAATTTTTTACTTAACTTTTAACCTTGGATTTCTTCATTATGGATAAATTATCACCTCACAGGTGCTAATGTTGACATTTCTCAAGATATTTATGTTTGAGTCTAAAAGCATATCTTTGTGATATATTATTTTTGTAAAATCATAGCGTCAGTAAAGTTTTGTTATATTTATTGAAAGGAAAGGCATAATTTTCGATTCCTCAAAGCATGGTCGGCTTAAATTACTTACTTTTTATTGAATATTAACTTTATTTTTCGTATTTTATGATTTAATTACGATATGATTTTTTATTTAGAGTTTTACATAAGCATATTACCGCACGCTAAACAACTATTGAAATGAGGTAGCTTATTATTTATAGAGTTTCAGTTTGATGGTATTTCATAACATAGAAAACACTGGGGGTTTTCTTTTTGGATTTTTTCACCTGACTTGTTTACCAATTGCCAATAATTGGTAGCAAACGACTGATCCTATTTTGACCAAATCCCTCATAAATACAGGAATACGACAAACCAATATTCCCGGAAGAGAGCGACGTATAAAATAAAACTGAAGTTTTCACTAAAAACTGCTGGAGTGTAATATCCAAAGAGCCATGTCGTGTTTTATTCGAATAATGATTGTGTGTGTGTGTGTGTGTGTGAGAAAGAGATCGGATTGAGAGTAGATGAATGACACAGCTGTCGTTGGACTGGCGATAGGAGGGACATGCTCCTGATGCATCTCACTGACACTGTATCCGTCCGTCAAACAGGGCACACACTGTCTCAGCCACGCCGCTTTGTCAACAGCCAAACGGACTCTCTTCTATATGTCCTTTTCCCAGAGCTGGAAAAGCTGGAAATTTCGGATTTTTATGTTTTCACTACCCCTTTCCCTAAGGGAAATCAGCTATTGAGGCTGTACTCATGACATGATTTTTGAAAACTTTCCAAAATTGTACATCAATTCACATAGGAGATGACTAAAATGAGGTCAGTTGAAAATTATATATATATATATTTGTCTGTTATCGCTCTAACGGTCGCAATTCCTCTTTGATCGTTACCAAATTCAAAACGTTTTATGTACAATTAAAGCTCACGTTCGCTAATGGCTCAAGTCGGACCAGTGGGAGGGGGGGGGGGTTTACAGGAGGAATTTCGAAAATGCAAAATATCTCCGTTAATATACATTGGATCGAAATATTCTATAGAGTCAATCTTATTACGAATTGGTTGTAAGTAATATAAATGTTGTTTTATACATCTCTTTGGCATATGATTATCAACCCAGATATTTGCATTTTCAGAAGATTACTTTTAAATCACCTATTGAGGTGGTACTCATGATGCGATTTTCGAAAAATTTCTTCAAATGTCCATCGATCCTACCTAGGACATGAAATAAATGACGTCCGTTCAAAATTGTATAAATATATTTATTTAGTTTTCAGCCTTCAATAAACCTCCTCTCCTACTGAGGTCATATTAACAATAAGCTGTTTATTTGAAGCTTAAATACCAAATATTAATTACATTGAACGTCTACTGCGAGATATATGAACATATGTTGTGTGATGAAGATCTTAACTCGAAAATGTTCATTCGTATTATACCGTACTCCTTATTTGACTCTTTCATTCAACAATAAAGGTCATATTATAGTTAATGACTGAATGCTGAGGACTTTGAAGCTGATCTTGGTTTTTAGAGGGCCGGGGGGGGGGGTGGTTGAATTGAAAATTCATAGAACTTCCGTTATTATGAGCCATATCGAAAAATGCTCTAGAACAAATCTTATTAAACTATCGATGCTTCACAATTGTTGTTCTATACATTTTTTCGTTACTCAAATATTATGGGAGTTATTCATACATACTTTTATTCAGTCTTCAGCAACCCAGCTCTACTACTCGTTGGATTTATACTTAGAAACATAAAATAAATAGTGAGATGATATCATAGGTATGATACACACGCCCGTGAGAATTTTACTTAGTTTACGCAGCTCCTGCGTGGCGGAATTCTTTTTTATTTCTATTTTCGTCAAGTAATTATAATGATTTTCGTTTGTATAAACCAGTATAAAAAATTGTTTTATAACAATTTTTAATGTCTTATAAATGCAGATATTTATGTAAAGTAAGGGTGTATATAATTTTGGCATACCATTTATTTTTATTACATACTATAAGTGATGATGTTGAACGAAAGGATTTTAATTGTACATTTGAGAATAAACGTATTTCTTAATATTGCATTTTTGGATTTGCTTTTAATATTCGTCAGGAGGAAAGAACAAAAAACCTGTTTTCAAACAGAAGAAATTTCGTTTAAGAAGTTTGACGACACAGAAGGCTCAAAATTATTATTAAATCGAACACATTTTTTTTCGGTTTCAACTATATAAGATGTATGAAAATTCGAAGATGAGGGATGGACATTACTAGTTCAAATTCAATAACAAGATAAAACTTCATTAATTTTAATATCTTTCATTTTACAAATTATGTATTTCAATTGCGAATTACTCCTTTGATATCTTGCAGTTGTGTATAGTATTACACCAAACGCATTTCGATGGCTGATTCTCTCAAAGGTAGTTAAGGGAATTCAGAGATATACAAAGGCCCTAATTGCGTAATTCCTTTTTAATGGAGACACATACAGCACACGCACGGTATTATTAAATGATGTTTAGGAATGATAAACGTTTTTCGGTCTTAATTTAATCTCTCAGTGTCGTTTACAGAAGTTGATATATTCCTCTGAGTGTAATTTAAGCTAGATTGTGAAGAGACGAAATTATATTCGCCCGCACTTCGAGACTCCTCTTATTAACTACTTCACACAACGTTCAGTAAAATAATAACTCAAACAATAGGGGTTGTTTCCAGAGAATTATTAGTGGAAAATTAATATATTACGACATAGGATGTCTGTGTGAAGTCATAATATCCTAATCATTTTATGGCAATAATAACAATAATAATCAAGGTGTTGGCCTCAAATGTTAAATCTAGAGTTTAATTCAGTCCTGGGAAATACGATTTATTGAGTTACAAACTCATTAAATAAAATTCTTGGTTCCGTCCCTGCTAGAAAAGGGCAGTAACCTGTAGCCAAGCCATCTCGATGAGCCATAGTAGCACAAAGAGGATGTTAACAAATAATTTAAAACATTATAAGCCGATATTTCCGGAGACGATGAGATGTCGGCTCAATAGGGACCAGCTCTAGAACACTGAAGATGGGGTGGTTTGCCTGTTTTTAATAAAAGAAGTGTTAAGAGTGGAGGTGTTATGACCTTCCTATCCTTCTGTTGATAACATTATAATATTATACAGTGTGTTTTATGTATATACATACATACACATATATATATATATATATATATATATATATATATATATATATATATATATATATATATATTTGTTGTATGGCCCACATCAAAAGTAATTGGCATGAGGTTAAGCGCCTCGTTGAATCTCTGTTTAGAGTAATTTATTTATTCCTTCATACAAAACTTGATACTTAATATACACAATATGGAAAATGTTCCTTAAATTTCTGATTTTTTCAGATATTTGTGCTTTGCCTATTAGACTATAATAGAGGTTATCCCTTGTAAATCTTTGTATGCGCGTTGCAGGCCGATTGCAATTTAATTCTATAAGTATTCCTAAATATTTATATGTTTTAGATGTGTTATTATGTGTTTTCAACCTCAAAGATGGAAAATGTGTGATATTTGTATTTTTGGAAGGATTTTCTGTCTATATTTTTCGGGTTGATGATAGTATCAAAGCACGCGACCTGAGTCTTGTCCTGAGTAAATTGCATTTTTGTATAGCAGATTTTTTTTACATAAGAATGTTTGAAATCATTGTTAGTGGTTCGGGAGTCCAGTAAAATATAAAAAATTGTATATAAAATTCAGAGATTCCGTCCTTCATATAAAATAAAACTATTATGAAGAGGGTTTGGTATAATAACAACTGTTCTATATAAGAATCAAAACTAAACACTTATATAATGAAATAAAACTACATAAATTTAAAAAAAATCTATTTTCGAAAGGGCTTTGTAAAACTCACCTTAGTCAAAAAATTACGATTCAAAATTCATAGAAACCTAACTATTTCTTTATCAGATAAAAGATCAAATTTCTCATTACAGTTCTTCGTCAAACCATAAATTTATTTTTTAATGGCTCCATATGATGAATTGGAATAGACTTATATCCTTCTGATACTTACAATAATTAACATTAGCCTTTTTGCAACCATGTTACAGTTATTCAATACTAGTTGGAAATTTTTAATTGATTTAAGCCCTTGTAGATGCTCAGGACTATCCACGAGCTTTTAGAATTGGATCGGTTGTTTCAGGAAGAGTTGGATCTGTAGTAAGCAGACTGGACGGAGAGAGGGCATTCGGACTCTAATATCCACCAGACAAAGGTTCATTGTCTGCTGGAATTAACACTGGGACTGTTTATGAACTGTTCCACCATTCTGGTTACAGTTTCAATTCATTCCTTTACTTAGTACTAACTCTAGGATGTACGCTATATTGACAGGGTAACTGCTGAAATTAATCGTTTGGATTAAGAGTTAACCATTGAAAGCTACGGGCCTTATGGGACCTGGGCCTTTGACGAAAATTCGTCCAGCCAGTTCGGTCTGTGGCTGTCCACAGCTGTACTATTTGACATTGGTATGGCCAACCAGGTTGGTGCCATTCTACAAATATGTCCTAAACGTCGCATTATGTCTTTCCTGATTACACGTATGGTGTGCCATCTTTAGTTAAATACAGAAAAGAATCCCCGTTTCTCAATACAATTCTCTGCCTGTCAAGAGGCCCCCGCATGGTGCTGCCATCTATGTGCCAGTCCTGGGAACTACCACCAAAGCATCCAGCTGGTAGATAAGAACAAAAGCTGGTAGAATAAAAAAAGAACCAAGCAGTCAGGCTACATTTCTGATAGAGCACACACATCATTCATAAAAGAAGTATTTTTATGGTGTTGACATGGTCCACCAAAATGGCTAATTAACTAGTATTCAAGCCAAGGCAGGTGGTAGGGAGAGGAAATGGATGGAAAGAGAGGTCAGAGATGGAAGAAATAAGGAGAAAAGGGAATGAATAACGAGCAGGAAGAAAAGGAGCCAGGCACAATAACCCAACATATTTTCAACAACAGCAGTCATACGGTGTAATTTCAATTCATTGTATATTATATATCATTAAGTATCATTTTCAATGGACTTATTTGTTCAATCATATCTGCCCACATTTATACAGTCCACCCTCATAAAACAAGCATTTGCATAACCCCCCAGTGAGAAGGTAATATTCATTACTAAATGAATTACCCCATCAAAATTAACATATGGTATTAGGTTTGATGGATTCAACATATATAATATTAATTAAATAGTTTTCATGTCTAACCTATACCGAGAAATCAGTTAATAGACCCTTTCTCAAAATTTATATATTATTCTGGTTAGGGTAATGATATCAGTTCGGAATTTGAACCTCCAGTGACCTCAATTGCTAGAATCAAGAAACCAAATTTATAAAAAATGCTGCGAGTTAGCAAAAATTTCTACATACTAAAGCTGAGAGTTGAAATGGGAGATCAGCAACTGACGTTGGACTAAAGCAGGGAAAATGTCGAAAATCATCAATCGGGTCTAAGTAAAATCATATATATATAAACATACAAAATAAGCTGCCCTCCTTCTGAGGGAACCTGTATGGTCAGCCTCTTAATCTGCAAATTTCTGGTAATAAGGTTTTTGTTTTATTTTAATTTTATTTAAATTGTGTGCGAAAAGTAGGAATAATTTGAATATGGCAAATTAGGGGGGTATCGCAGGTGAGAGTGCAGCTTATTCTTTAATCTTTATTTTTATATAAATGATGATGTATGGTTCTTATTGATGATTTTAGAACAAGTGTGGATAAGTTCTTCAGATCATCGTTTGTTAGCCCTTGTTCTATTAGTATATTCGCCGTTTTTTGATGGATGACTCCTCTTTAGCCAAACAGTAGCCCCATAACTGTCCAGTCTTGAATTTCGTATTTCTTTATGAAATAGGGGCAACAAGGTTCATATATGCTTTTCTTCTCCTGGTCCACCTCGTCTGCTTGATTTTTGTTAATCTCAAAACGGACAGTAGGATCCAGAAATAAGCCCCTTTTTTTTCATTTTTCGTGATAGCTATAATATCCGCTCTTCTTGGAGTTCCGTCTGAGGAATTGCAAGCCACCTCTTCAAATATATCCCAATCTGGGTGCTTCTTTTTCAAGAGGTGACATATTTGAGTCCAGACCTCACGATGATGCCGAGAAATGCGCATTTGCTCGCCCCATGGGCAGGAACCTAGAACATGCGGGAGGGTTTCGGTCTCGCTGCAATGACGGCAGCGGGTTGTTCCTAAGTTCCTTCCTGGGACAGAGCGTACTGGCACAAGGTTGGTATTAATTTTTATTGCTGTAGTCAATTCAGAAGGGGAAAGACCTTGTTTGTCACAAATCCAAGAATTTGATTTTTTCCATTCACCAAAAGTTTCCATGCCTTTCCCTTTAACAGGTAGGCCGCACAACTCATTGAAGGAACTTTGGCGCAATTCTTGTCGAAAACTTTTGAATGAGTAATTTTAATTTCATCAGCTCGTAACTTGAGTGCAGACAAACAGTCTTTTACTTCTGAGCTGATGTTTCGGATTAAAAGAACATATGGATTTCCGTCTAGCTTGAGTGCAGAACATACATTTAAATGTTGTAAAAAAGCTTATATATATGAATATATATATATAACCGGGCGGGGGGGCGCTACTTGGAAGCCAGAACTTATGTTGGAATATAATAAATTCCGTTCAGGCTATATTTTATGTATTAAATGTAACTTTTGTGTTATGGACATTACCCTATTAACATTTTGATGTCCAATTTCTGGAAACCATCTCATGGTTCTCAGGCCTTCAATTAGAGACCAAAAACGAAATTATATCATCCATGTTCTACTAATGCTAAGTTAAATGTAGAACTATTTCATGAAAATTTTATACATAAATTCGTTGATTCTATTTCATAAATTCGCCCGATCACCACTTTGTAATTACGGACAAAACAAAACAAATAGAAGAATATTTACAAAAGAAAATGAATGGGGTTTATTAGTGTTTGTTATTTAAACACAGCTCCCTTGTAATTTCCGATTTTCGGTGAACAACTCATAACTTTTACATGTTTCTACTACTAAAGCTAATATGGCTCTATTTGATGGATGATCATAAATTCTTTAACGGTCGTCTAAAAACGCCATTCCAAAAAAGAAAAAAAAAAAAAGAAACTGGACTCATAGAATATATATGGTAAGTAATGAAAATAACTGAGTTATTTACTGCTTATGTTAATCCAATCATTGTATGTCCAATTAAAATACTTTTTATAACACTTTAAATGACTGGTTTTATCTGTGTACTTCTATTTCAAGAGAAAATTATAATTATTTGATTTCATAAATGGGCAGAAATTAGCTAATATAGCAAAATAGCCATTCCATGATGCGTAAAACATTATAATGGATATAAAGTAAGAATAACTCATTATGTAATGAAAATAAATTAATTATTTAGTACTTGAGTTAATCCAAAATTAATATTTAAAAGGAAAATTCTTTTTATTTCAAGCCGAAATTGATGGATAACAGGTGAATAAATTATTAATAATAAATGGGTATGGTTTAAATAATAAATTAGTTAGGAATCGTTAATTTCTACTTTTTCCTTGAATCCATGTATTGATAGAACATGTTACAGGACTTTTGTGTTATCTTATGAAAATAAAGGGATTATCTAGTAAAGCAATTATTCTCATCTTTACATGTATTTCCGTCATAAAACATTATTAATTCAGCCCGTCAACTATGGATAACACAGATAGTCTTGAGATGTTAGAGATAATATTTTATTTCTGGCTTCGATTAATCGGGTAAACCGTTTACCTTTCATAAGCAGAACCGTGGTTTTATATTATGTCAATGACGAAGGAAATATTGCCTTGAGCTTTTGAAGTCCATTTATTTTCTCTACATATTATTTACTTTCTTGGATATAGTTTTTTTCTCGCGGTTATTACAATCTATTTTATATATTGTGTTTGCATGATTTAATAAATACATGAAATCTTTCTTGTTTTGTTCCTGTCTTAAAAACTGAAATTTAATTCTAAACATCATATTTGTAAAATATGTTTATGTACCGCTCATGTAGTGGAACAATGACGTAACTGCAAACCTTTTGTAAAACGTCTTGCATTAGAATTTTACCACTGGTCTGCCAAATTGAAACTGACTTAAACATCTCCCGAGATACTTGTCGTTAGAGGAACCAATTAATCAGAATCAATTAAAAGTCTCGTCCTATAGACGTAATTTAAAGTTCCTTTTGTCATAAAAATGTTCACGTACTAGTATATTAATTACAATTATTTGAGTTTTATATATATATATATATAAACTGCTCAAAAATGAATAGGGATATTGGTAGGTTTTGTGGTATTTGTGGGCCCAAGCATTTTTTTTTTTTAATTATAAATATCATTAATAATTAATAGAAATTATTGTCTTCCCCTCCCCCCCCATAAAAAAGTTATTTAATTAACGTCGATTTAATTAAAATTAATAGGATAAGATAAAAATAACCGATATTTCTATTCATATATATATATATATATATATATATATATATATATATATATATATATATATATATATATATATATATATATATATATATATTTATTTATTTTTTTTTTTTTTATTTGTTTCCTTCCTATAGTAACCCTATAAGAAGGCCGTTTATTGTTTCTGCATGTCCCATGCAAAATAGCATATCACATGCATTTGTATTAGGTTACAATTAGTTTATACATAGATTATTTCAAAAGTATGAGATATACATATAAAAAGAATTAACAATAACAACGGTAAATTAAAGTAAAGACATATAAAAAGAAGATTATTAGTCTTAAAATAAAGAGAAAAAAAATATAATAATAATGTCTATCAATATATTAAGTATTGTAGTTGTATCAGCTATAATAAGTATTCAACCGGTTAATTTTATAATTATATATATATATATATATATATATATATATATATATATATATTTGTCTGTTAGCGCTCTAGCAGTCGCAATTCTTGTTTGATCGTTGCGAAACTCGATGTTTATCTGTTTTATATAAAAAGAAAGATCATGTTCGTTAATTGCTGAAATCGGATCAGAGAGATAGAGGGGGGTTAGAGGGAGGACTTTCGAAAATTCTAAATATCTCCGTTATTATGAATCGGATCGAAAATCTGTATAGAACCAATCTTATTTTAAATAAAATTTACTATTAGTATTGTTATATACATTTATTCTCTATCTTGAATATTAACCCAGATATTTGATTTTTTATTAAGTGTATGGGACATGTGATCGGGCATTGTTCGGCTTAGTTCGGCCGTTACCGTAACTGTTCGGCTCTGGTGGAAGCTTCTACTAACCTTTCTTGTCGTTTCAGCTTTTATTTTGTGAGATTTATGCAAATACGTTCTGTTCATCCGCCCCCCACCTTCTTTAGCTCTTGGACTACTAAAATTTGAGTTATTAAAATATAAATTATTCTGATTCATTATAAATTGCAGTCCTAGATATAGTAAATAGTTTACAATAAAATTATTGTTTTATATTCAGATGTTTATCAGTAATTGTTTTTCTTTCCGGTGAAGAATATGTCTATCTATCTATTCAGCTCTGAGGTTGGCAGACCAATGTGTTTACAATTCAGAAGCCATTTCCGTTGGGAGTTTATTAAAATTAACTGAATGATTTCTCATTACCGTTTGTATTTACTCACGGTGGTGTTGTGTTACCAGTATGCAGATTTCTCTATTGTAAAACTTCGCATTGGAAATCTGCTTAGTTTACGCAGCCCCTGCGTGACGGACTTTATTTGTATACAGCTATCATCTGTTTCAGATCAATATATTTGGGACTATTTATCACTCTTTTTTTTTCTAAAACTACCGAAAGTTCTAGTTTATATGGCCAGGGATTTATTTTAGTTAAGAAAGTAAAAACAAATGCCACAATTATAGTAAGAATGCAGGGAGTTGGTATAGTTTCACATTTTTCTAGTATTCTCGAAGCACAATAACTCCTGAAATACTTGCTTGAGACGTGTATGGCTAGCTAAAGCCTCGTTGGAGTCTAGAGCATGTGGAGTAGCCCTGGGGGGTATCAGGCACATTCGGCGAGACGTGGAGTGCCTTAGGAATGAAGCTGATATATTTGAGGTGGCTTACAGCGACTCCTGGTAGTTAGGGTCAGCACTATTTTAGATTTAAGTCTGAATTAACGGAGTACCATCAGTCCTTATTAAAACAGCTGTTCTTCTGGCTGTGCGACCCCAGAACTCCAGCTGTGTCTGTCTAATGGCCAGAACTAATTAGTTGAGCTCTTCCACCATCATTCTTCTGGCTTACGTCACTTTAATTAGAGGCCTAATATACAGCCACACTGCTTAGCCATCCAAGCGGGATTATTATTTATTAATGCATAATATATTTAAGGAGCTGATGAAGGTTGAAAAATATTCCAAACCGTCAGCTGAGCTGGCCATTTAAATGTCTAATACAATACATCCCTGTTTTAATATAAATTTGTAGAAAAATGGCTACAATTTATTTTCGAATAAGAATCTTATTTCTGACATGGTTGATTGTATAATAAAACATTGCCAGTCTAAATTATACTTTATAATTCTTTCAACGTTCCAGTTCTATAGCCATAATCAGAAAGTCGAGTACATTCTAGTTAATAAAAGGATTATAATAAAATCTCAATATAAATAGATCATAAATTTAAACGTTTTAGCAGATTTTCCCTGAAGGGAAATCAGATATTGGGGTTGTACTCATGATCTTCAAATGTCCACCTAGTAGATGGAGAAACTGTGATACGTTCAAAATTATATATATATACATATATATATATATATATATATATATATATATATATATATATAATATATTTATATTTACATATATATATATTTATGTTTATCTATTACCGCTGTAGCAGTCGACATTTTTCTTTAATCGATACCAAACTCAATATATAATCGTTTCACGTAAAAAGAAGCGGATGGGAAAAATTTCTAAAATTCTCAATATCTCCGTTATTATTGTCAAGTCGAAAAATTGTATAAAACCAATCTTATTGCAAATGTAATGTTATAAAATTGTTGTTATGCACGGTTTTTCACTATCTTGATTATTAACCAAGATATTTACATTTTTTAGTTTTCGGCCTTCAGTAACTCCTACTCATTTCGTATTAACAATGAGCTCTTATAATATGTAGCATTTCATTTAGAGTTGACAATGAACTCTTATAATATGTAGCATTTCATTTAGAGTTGACAATGAACTCTTATAATATGTAGCATTTCATTTAGAGTTGACAATGAACTCTTATAATATGTAGCATTTCATTTAGAGTTGACAATGAGCTCTTATAATATGTAGCATTTCATTTACAGTTGACAATGAACTCTTATAATATGTAGCATTTCATTTAGAGTTGACAATGAACTCTTATAATATGTAGCATTTCATTTAGAGTTGACAATGAGCTCTTATAATATGTAGCATTTCATTTACAGTTGACAATGAACTCTTATAATATGTAGCATTTCATTTAGAGTTGACAATGAACTCTTATAATATGTAGCATTTCATTTAGAATATGTAGCATTTCTTTTAGTGTTGACAATGAACTCTTATAATATGTAGCATTTCATTTAGAGTTGACAATGAACTCTTATAATATGTAGCATTTCATTTAGAGTTGACAATGAACTCTTATAATATGTAGCATTTCATTTAGAGTTGACAATGAACTCTTATAATATGTAGCATTTCTTTTAGAGTTGACTCTAGATAATTTTTTCACAATTTCAAAGTTAATAATTGCACATTGCATTATTATTTATAAAATCCCACTCTAATATTCTTTTTATTAGTCTCTGTTAAACGGCAATTATCACATATTAAAAACAAATGTTCTTAATGGAGAAACATTTTTTGAAATTAGTCTTGTGGTCTTTGCGAAGTCGAGGAAATGAGTCAATGACGTTCGTATACCTGGATGCTGTGTTTGGGATAAATTGACGGAAGCAGTCAACGCTGCCTAGGTGGGCAGGAAGTCTACTAATATGGATTCTATGTTTGTTCGACCTTGAGAAATGGAAGGAAAACGTTGATGCCACCAAGAACATTTCTATTTGATTGAACATTTGATATATATATTAAGGGAAATCTGCTATTGAGGTTGTACTCATGAAGCGATTTTCGAAATTTTTCTTCAAATGTCCATCGATCCTACCCAGGAGATGACGAAAATGAGGTCCGTTCAAAACTGTATATATATATATATTTGTCTGTTACCGCTCTAGCGGTCACAATTATTGTTTAATCGTTACCAAACTCGATATTTAGTCGTTTTATGTAAAAAGAAAGATCAAGTTCGTTAACGGCTGAAATCGGACAAGGGGGAGGGGGGTTTAGAGGGGAGGATTTTCGAAAATTCAAAATATCTCCATTACTATAGGTCGGATCGAAAACTTGTATAGACCAATTCTTATTGCAAATTAAATTTACTATAAATATTGTTATATACATTAATTTACTATCTTGAATATTAACCGAGATATTGGCATTTTTCAGTTTTCAGCCACCAGCAAACCGCCACTTCTACTCATGTTACATAAACAATACTCTGCTACTTAATAAATTACATTATTCGAAGTTTAAATACCAGAAATTGTTTTCAAGAGCCCTATATTATACGAGATATATGCAAATATGTCCTGGAGATCCCCCCCCCCACGTCTTAAGATTTTCGACTACTAAAATTTGATTGATAGGGATAACAATTATTCTGACTCATTATTAATTACATTACTCGATATAGTAAATAGTTCTCAATAATATTAATATGTTATATTCTGATATATATCAGTAATAGGGTTTTTTTTCCGGAGTGAGGCGGGCAGACCCGTTTGTTTACATTTCTAACCTAACGCTTCCTGTCGGCAGGTTATTGAAATTGGATGAACCATTTCTTATTTCCGATTGTATTTATTCACGGTGGTGTTGTGTTACCAGTATGTTGATTTATATATTACTAAACTTCACGAGGGAAATCTGCTTAGTTTACGCAGCCCCTGCGTGACGGACTTTTCTTTGTTTAATCGTCACCAAACTCGGTATTATCCTTAAAATATTTCTATTTTTTTTACTTATATTCCTTGACAAATATATAGTGCCTCAAAAAGAATACCTACTATTGGTAAACATCATGGATTACAACAGTGAAAATAAAGTTAATGACGTTTTCTGTTTCTTATCAAAAGTTTGAGGAAGTTAACAGTATTAAAGAAAGAATTTTATTATTTTTATAGGGGTGCTTAAACAACAATAATCAGCACATTATTTATTATATAATAAATACTTTATAGTATTATTTATTATATAAATGATACTTTTTTATATTATTGTGTTTGTTATAAATATTAGAGAAGAATTATGTTAAATTGACATATCAGAAAACTGTTCTTTATTTTGACATTAAAAAAAATATTTAATCTACATTTACATTAAATAATGATTTATTGAATTAAGTATTATAATTATTTAGATTAATATTTATATTATATTATGTACCAATGTATATGCTGTTAATTTATAATTTAGAAAATATTATTATTTTTATTTACACATTTTTAATACGTTATATTATACTAATAACCATACTAACAGTAATTGGCCAGACTCTTGGCAACATGTTTGTAAACATAAGCCAATAAAATATCTATGTATCTATCTATCCACTTATAGTTGTATCATGGCGAGATAAATAGTGAATAGAAATCTCTCTTCCGTCGTCTGAGTGTCATTCCAAAATCTTGGTAACCGGCCAATTATTGAATAATATATGAATAACTGTTGTTACAGTTGTTATTTATAAACGTCTACTTTGTGCCGCTACGGCTTACCGATAGTTGTTCTTATATTTGCAGTAGGATTAATATTTTCTGGGAGTTGTGGTGAAACCCTGTTCTGTTAACCATTGTTGTGTAGTTGAACAATATCTCTTGACATGCAATTTTAGAAGGATCTTTATAGCGGACCGTATCCAATATTCCGAGGAATTTCAAGTATGTTTTAGTAATTAAATTTTGTATGTGAGATTCCTGAGTGGTGTATGCGTTGAATGTGATAGTACTCAGTTAAAGTTGAAATTAATAGTATTTTATTAACAAGTTTCAGGTTTAATAACAGTCTTTCTCTGAAATTTTATTGTGCGCTATTGTGTCTGGAATACAATAACCATGCTATTGCATGACCTTATTAATTATTAGTAGTTAGTGACTAGTTGCCAACTTAATTAAAAAGTATAAATAAATGTACAACTATGTCAGGCTTGAAATGAGTATTATCTCAAACTGAATACTCTGAATTTATATGTACAAAATCCTTGAAGTGGTAGGCACTATTAAGCTTATTAGGCATATTTTATTCTAAGACAAACTGATGCTTTCATTTGTAAAATAAATTCTACATTTTGAAACCGATAGTTTATTCTGATAAGGGGCTGCATCAACTGAGATTTTCCGCAGGAAGAAACCTATGTAATCATGAAAGGAAATATAACAAGGACATGAAGTGTTTAATGACTTTGTTACAGGAAGTGGAATTCCGATGAATAGAAATGGAAGTTCCTTGAAAGCTGAAAACAAATGTCTCGCGTAATATTCAAAATATGAAAGGAAGTATAGGACACTAAATAAAGGAAATGAAAATTTTGTACAAGATTGGTTATATATTATTTATTAATTTATGGACATCACATCAAAGGTGATTTGCCCTTTAAAAAGTCAAAAATTGTACGAAGTCGAATTACAGAGTAAAATAAATAGGAATTAAAAACAAGTATGAATAACAAATAACAAAAGTAAAATAAATAAAATGTTTATAAATTAACATAGTAATAAATTTCATTAATTATAATCAGAATAAAAAAAAAATGGTGATAAGCATAATTGGTGAATGATTAATAGGAAATGAATGGGTGAAAATAATACTTTTTGATGTCATGGTTGGGCCCATCAAAGCTGCTCTGGGGCCCAAGAGGAACATGACGATTTTACTTGCGACTTGTGCATTGCAATTTCACACAAAAAAATGTAATGGTAAAATAATAATGGCAAAGACTGTTAAGTTTGCTTGACTCTTATAGAATTGTGTGTTCCTTTACTTATTTCAATGTTTTAATGCATCAAACAACATTTTTTATTAACCCAAATAACATTAATTTAATTTTAAAAATGGGGTAAAACTGCTATAAAAATTTTGATTTTGTTTTTGAAACTGTGGTTGCGTTAACAGATAAGTAGGGGTTTATTTTAACAAAACTTTAGTTATTTTTGGTAAAAATTGTGGTTTCTGGAAGCCTTCAAACCTTAGCTACACGGTTTTACCCCACTTTCCCCTACTTTAATATTTTGGAAAATACTGGCATGATTATGCAACCTAAAAAGCTGATCTCCCTGAAAAGGGAAATCTGCTGAATTGATGTATTATAACAATAAAAATCTCCCCTCGCATAATAACCGTTCTACCTATTGTTCCTTGTATATAAGAGTGCTTAAAGAGGGAGCAAGTAGTAAGCGCACTCCTGTGCCTCCTATAGTTGAATTGAGGCCTGAGCCAGATGGCAAAGGGTTCCTCGACCAGTGTTTACAGTCCTCCTGGAAAAACAACCCAAAGCCCTCACTCTGCCCGACCAACTGAAATACTTTCTCTTAGGCTGACTACTTTCCTATAGGACATAAATTCTTCGAAGTAGGTTAAAACTAATTTATAAGTGTATTTATGTAAGATTTACGAGCTTATAAATGTAACTCTTGGATAGCTAGAAGGTAAAATTTTAACCAATATTTTGTTTTTTTAGATTGTATATTTGATAAGATGTTTTAAAGATGTCTTATAATTTTCAGGGATGGTACTCAGAGACTGCACAAAATGTACAGTTATGTTGACTAAGAGATTATGACTTATAACATTCTATTCCCCTTTTCTCTCAACAAAGGTCTACATCAAATATAAGCAGGACTTTGTGTAGTAATATGCAGTAGTTTAAAAAGAACAATTAATGAAATACATCATATTAATTTTATTGAAAATATTTACTATAGCTAGTGCAGTAATTTGTAATGAACCAGAATAATTTTCTTAGTCTCAATCACTCAGATTTGAGTAATCCAAGAACAAAAGAAGGGAGGGGGGGTAATTAAACATATTAGCATGTATCTCGTATAATAAAGGTTTGTTGAAAACAATATTTGGTATTTAACCTTGTAATGAAGTGGTACATCATATATCAGCTTATTATAATTATGACACTACTAGGAGTGTGGGTTTACAGATAGCCGGAAAACTATAAAGTCCAAATATCTCGGTTAATACTCATTATAAGTAAAACATGTATAAAACAACATTTATAGATCATTCAAGATTAGTTCTCTATAATTTTTCGAGCCGACGTATTGTGACGGAGATATTGCTATTTTTCAAAAATCCTTCTCTCTAAACCCCCCTCCCACTTGTCCGATTTGAGTAATTAACGAACTCTATCTTTCTTTTTACATGAAACGATTATATACCAAGTTTGGTAACGGTCAAACAAACTTTCGACCACTAGAGCGGTAACAGGCAAATATATATACGATTTGGAACGAAGCTCATTTTCGTTATCTCCTAGGTAGGATCGATGGGCATTTAAAGAAAATTTTCGAAAACCACGTTATGAATACAAACTCAATAGCTGAGTACCTTTAAGGGGAATCAGCTAAATATGTAAGTTTCAGGGCTGAGGATCCCACCTTAGATTATATATGTTTTCCAAGGTTTGGGTTCGCCCACTTCCTCACCATACCCCATCGTGAGTCAGTTGAATATCAACTTAAAGAAATGAGCAACTATTCCGAGTTTCTATAGTCGGTTTATAATGCCCCTAAATAGCAGACCAATTCACCCTACCGCCTATGCTATGTGGCAGGGCTTGGCCATTCGTGACATATTCATTTTCAGAGATATAGAAAAATGCTTCATGTGAGATACTCATTAAAGACTATCGTCGTTGTTAATACTTGAATTTATCCATGTCCTTGATGTACATTTAATAGAAAATAAATACTTGTTTTCCGAAAAAATATATGGCATTAATACCGCTAAAGATCGCTAAATAAATGGTAGAGTATGATATGGTTTGTCTGTACAACACTTGGGAGTTGAGTTATATTTATTACGTGGGAAGAAGAGGAGTAAAAACCATCCATCAGAGAAACGGATTCAGCCAATATTGTCTTAACCGAAAATCAATTTATCCCGAATCTAGCTGGGCCTTCCGACAGCCCAAATAAAAGGCCCCCTGACATTATTTCTCTGATATAGAGCTTCCCTCGTGATCTATCACCGGATGGTATCCCCTTCGGCCAATTGCTGCCATCCTCTCAGCACAATAAAAGCCGTTAGGAGACATGGGTGTTGTGAGTACATAGGCAACCATATTCATGGTCTTGGACAATCGTAACTAGACATAAGTAGCATCATGCACGTATTAGATATCTGTAGCATTATGCACGTACTATATAGATATCCGTAGCATTATGTACGTACTAGATATCCGTAGCATTATGTACGTACTAGATTTTCGTAGCATTATGTACGTACTAGATATCCGTAGCATTATGTACGTACTAGATATCCATAGCATTATGTACGTACTAGATATCCGTAGCATTATGCACGTACTATATAGATATCCGTAGCATTATGTACGTACTAGATATCCATAGCATTATGTACGTGCAAGGTAAATGTATTTTTATGTACGTCTTAGGTAAACGTAACTTTATGTACGTACAAGGTAAACGAAGCTTTATGTACGTACTAGATATAAGTCCTATGGCCAATGGATATTAATTTATTTAGTCGGTATTTAGTTCCCCGGTATTTCGTTTTCTTCTGGATTTTTGCAAATAGACAAAAGTTGATTATTTTGTTATTTAAAGTAACATTTGTTATATTCATTTTTGCCGTATAACAAAGTATAAACGAGATATTCATTCAAAACTAAAGCGGAAGCCAATAACTTTGTTGGGTACTAACGATTAAACCGAACTTTACAAAACTCGGTTTGTGAATTAGCATCAATTCTTCGATGATTATAAGCTATATTAAAATTTTTAGGTCCAAACGGGAGTGGGGCCTGAAATGAAAAATTGTGATATTTCGTTTCCTATTAGATTCTGGGCAAACATGCACATAACAAAAGTTGTTTATTTTGTTATTTAGAGTAATTTTTGTCGCATTGACTTTTTTGGTAAAATGAAGTAAACACGGGATATACGCTATAACTATAGCGGGAGTCATTAATTTTATTAGTGCTTATTTAATTGTTTTTAATGAATGGATATTATGACAAATGATTTTTTTTTAGTCACATATGATAACTCTAAATATAATTCGGATTAGTGAGGTTATATATCTCCGTTGCCCCCTTCTCATTTATTTATTTTTCCTAGAAAATAACTTTGTTATTTATTTCCTGTAGCTTTATGTACGTACTAGATATAAGACCAATGACCAATGGATATTAATTTATTTAGTCAGCATTGGTCTGGGGTTCCCAGTGGTCGACCAGTAACCAGATCCTAGACGGGCCTAGAAGAAAGGATATAGATAGGGAAAAAGGTCAAAAATATTGCCATGGCTGTGTGATTCACTAGACTACCAATTCACGCCATAGACACATTCTGATAGCAAACTGGTTTTCCCTTGGCGAGGTTCAAACCTGCTCTTATTTTTACCCTGAACATATACATAGAGTACACACACACACACACACACACACACACACACACACATTTATATATGTATACTATTGGACCCGACAGACGTTGCCCTGCATGATATTTCAAGTGATTAGGATATTAAATTTAATAATATTATGTTTAAAACAAAATCAACTTTTAATAACACAAAAAACAACTTTTTTTATGTGCACTTTGCCTAAAAACAAAAAGAAAACGAAATATCGAGAATTTTTTATTCAGGCCTCCCTGAATTTTTAAAAAAAAATTAAAAAAAATTAATATAGCTTATTATCATTGAAGAATTAATGTTAATTTACATATAGAGTTTTGTTAAGTTTAGTTCAATCGTTAGTGCCCAATAAAATTGTTGGCTCCCAAATTTTTTAGGGTGTACGTCAAAAGTAAGTATAACAAATGTTACTCTAAATAGCAATTTTCGTAAATTATATATTTATAGGAGCATGTTTGACAAGGCGATTTCGAATGTTCATATTAAACGTGTGGTATTTATGTTCGTCCACTTATTGGCACTGCAGCTAATCGAAACAGGTGATCTAAAGGTTGCGCCCCCCCCCCCTTTTCAAGACTAAGGAATTTTTTTTTTTAATGTGTTAGTCAATAAATAAATTCCTATTGCTCAGGCAGGAATCGAACTCGCTACTCTAGTTTTACCATGTGAGATTAAACCCAACGTTTTTACTCACATGGCTAACCTGAACCGCAAATTTAACCAGATGTTTTTGAATTTATATTTTATTTGGCAGGAGAGGCTGCGGATTTTGATTTTATTCAAGAATTAAGAAAATTACAAATTCTAATTAGCGTATTGCAATATTGACTTTTTTTATTGAACTGTTATAAACATAAGTTCATTTTTAAAGAATGTTTATACTTTTCAATAATTCCGTAATATAGTTTTACGTTAGGACAATACAAGCCTAACGGGACGTGTGATAAAAATTTATTTCAATTTTTTATAGCAGTGCAAAGTTTACTACTGAAGTGTTTTTAACTTATCAATTTAACAAATCTTTACACTGCCAATCCAATTATTTAATAAGCCTTTTGATATCATTCTCTCAGGCTTACTCTTCGCATTGTTTTACGGCATAGTACTTCGTTGACTTAGAACTTAATAGGGAATAGTTAAACTAGAAGCACAAACCACAGAAGACAATTACTCCGTTCTAATGATTTAGTAGTTCAAAAAGCAAATTGAATTAAAGGATAAATTTAATCATGCTGGAATGCTTAGCAAACAAGTACAATGAAGAATGTCCTACAAAGGAGCGTGTATAAAGGGGTACTTTTACGCAATTGAAAATTACTTTGCTTACATGTGACCAACTTGCATTCAAGAATTTAAAAGGTACAGTTAGTTGACAACGTCAGTGATAAAAAAGTACGATTCCCCAAAGTAAAGTAGAAATAGTCTCATGGATACCTATAAACCAATATTAAAAATACACAATATAAAATATCACTAATGCTACAACTAATCAAATATAAAGTTTTTACACAATTTATAGTACCACTGTAATCCATAGTAGTTATATTTTTGCGTTGACCCAAATTGGAAAAAAGGGCTCTTCAATAACCAGCACGCATCTGTATATGATATATTTATAGTGTACTATAATGATATATATATATATATATATATATATATATATATATATATATATATATTGTTGCGAAAATTAAATACATGAATAATCCTTCAGAGAGAGAGAGAGTCGCGTATTTGGGAAATTCGAGATAGATCAAAGAAGCCGACAGAGGGTCGAGGTCCCTACTAGACTCGTCCAGCCCAGCGTTGAAGGAACCAGACGATTCCCCTTTGATGTATGCCGACGACCTATATAAAGAATCAGCCAGCCGCGAGCGAGTCAGTTTTATTCTCACCTGTCTTGATGTTCACATCAGTGCTACAGTGCGACTTACTGCAGTGCGGTAAAGTGTTTTTATAAGAAGAACAGTTTTGTGCCGTGATCGTAAGTAACAGCAGTGCCGCGATGTAAAGGACATTGTGCACCCACGTCGAGGAGTGGCTACAATGTGGAAGGCACCTAGCCGCGAGGCCTTAATCCTTCCACACCAATCCAACTGCCTCGTGGTCACTGAGGACTCGCTACGATGGTCAAGAAGCGAGCCCTATGGAACGGGACGGTCCCCTACTACCCAGCTCCCACACGAGAGAAGAACTCCAGTACATGTACCAGTTTTCCTGGCCTGTACGTCCTCGTGCTTTGAACACACGACCACTACGTCTGCGACCGGCAGTGAAGGCAAGCCTCCACTCCGGACACCACCCAGCCCGTAGTTCACATTGAGTAGGCAGACCCTACCCCATTAAGGCAGGAGTGATCCCCTGCCCGGAACAGCAAAGCCGACTAAGGACCTACTGTTCCTACGGTTCCCCTACCCAGTAATGTAAAGGACAGTGCAGTGCCGCGAAGTAAAGGACAGTGCAGTGCCGCGAAGTAAAGGACAGTACAGTGCCGCGAAGTAAAGGGCAGTGCAGTGCCGCGAAGTAAAGGACAGTGCAGTGCCACGAAGTAAAGGACAGTGCAGTGCCGCGAAATAAAGGACAGTGCAGTGCCGTCTTTCTGTGAATTTCAGTGACCGTGAGTGACGCTATCAGTGTGTACTGTGAGTAGTAATTAAGAATAATTACCAAGTGTATTTGCATTGAGAAATAAATTATACAGTGATAAAAACTGTGAAACTTGCGAGTATTTAATTTTGCAATTCAAAAGAACTCTAATTAAAAACGTTTATTACTGGTTTTGGTAATAAAAAAACGTAACAATATATATATATATATATATATATATATATATATATATATATATATATATATAAAATTTGTGTGCAAATCGAAAGGACTTCATTTTAGTCATCTACATCTTAGAAGAGTTTATTTATTTATTTTTAATTATTTTCAATTATCACTAAGGGGCTCAATAACAACCTACCAGATTAGCCATACGAGATAAAGCGTTGGCCTAAATCTCACATGGTAAACCTAAAGAGGCGAGTTCAACTTCCCGCCTGGGCAATAGGAATTTATTTAGTGACGGAATTCATTAAATAAAATACTTGGTCCCACCCTGGTTAGAAAAGGGTGGTGATCTGTAGATAACCCGTCCCAATTAGCCTTAGTTTTAATATGTAGTTGTAAAAAGTGGACGTTAACAAATAATTTAATTTTAATTTAAATAGCTAAGCGTACAACCTCAGTAGCTGATTTAACTTTAGGGATCTATTAAAATTGTAGGTGGTTTCAAGCCTTTTCGTTTTACTAACTTTAAAAGTGTAGGTATACCCTAAAGTAAAATGCAAAAGTATATATATATTCACAAATCATATTTTCATAATAATCCGTCATGGTAGGGTTATGTAAACTAATCAAGATCTCGACATACATCCAACATTTATGCACATATTTCATTAACAGCACATTCTATTGCGTATTTATTCTACAAGTAAGATATGTATTAATCTAGAAACGAGGCGCCGGAGTTTTTTTTTTTTTTTTTGATAATATCCATTTCTGGATTTTTTTATTTTACTCTTTCTCTAAATACTCAATCGTTTTAATCCGATTTCCTCCAATTTTCAGTATCACATGAAACTTTTTATCAATTACGGTATCCATGTAATAAAAACTGAACCCCCTAGAGCATATAACATTCATTTTCTGAATTATTCGCCAATCAATCCAAAGAGTTGCCAAAAAACGATTGAAACATATAATGCACCAAACAATGAAAATCAAAAGAAGCTTTAAGATAGTAATTCTGATAGATCCTAGCCATATAATTGCAAAAATCATCATGGCCGAGTTTGTATTTGTAATTTTTATCGGTCTGGCCCCAAAATCCTGAATAAGTCATATGTTTTTCAAAGTAATTTTTCAAATATCTTCAGAAAGAAGCATTTTCTCAAAAACGTTTTTAAAAAAAAAATGTATTCAAGATTACAATTACCTCAAAAATTTGTGTTTTTCAAAAATTGTAATATGGTTGAAGATGAGAAGGTGATTTTTCCTAGTTCACCTGAAGATATGTCCCCTCGGCCTGACGTGGAAACTGAAATAATGATGACTGGTTCTTATGGAAAGTAGAGTTCTTAAACGACTTTATTTGTTTTTTCGATTCTTTGTTTTTTTTGTAAAAATAGTCATAAACCGTAAAAAGTCAAATTCAATTTCGAATTTCTCAAGTCTTGAAATAATTGTGGTTGAACAGGGAGTATGAACCACTCTATACTAATACAATTGAGCGGACCACATGTTTTTCATCTCCTTGGATGCAATGTTTTCAGTAATTCAATTATATAACTCAATACGAAAAAGAATTGAATATGACGTCAAAACAATATTTCCCTATTGCAGAGTTTCCTTGAATTTTCTTGGACTTCAATATATGGGAAAAATAACAAACCAGCAAAGTGGAAAACAAACAAGCTTGTTATAAAATGGTGTTATATTGTTATGAAACGGTTGTTTTTGAAAGGAGGAAAAAATGTATTTTCAGGAACTAAAAGTTTATAAATGAATCCTATTACGATATTCCGGGAACTATCTTCAGGCTAACAAGGGGAGAGCACGGCTTTCTCCACACCGATTTGGATGAAACTTTTTTAATATGTAAGTGCCTAACGAAAAACAAATTCTGGTAAAGCGAGACAACACACTTCTCACGCGTTCGTCTAAAAAAAAAAAAAAAATGATGAAGATTTGCCCAAAGTCTTGAGTTGTTCCGAAGATGTGTATTTCAAAGAGCTCCGGTGGCTGAGCCGTTAGAGTTTTTCATCTATAGCCGTAAGATCTCGAGATCGAATCTCGCCGGGAGCGAATATTTATTTTAATTTTATATTTTTTTCTTTCTAGAGCGTTTATTTAATATTAGTAAATAAATAAATAAAATGTTTTTAGAATTGTTGGTATTTAATTTTTAACGTGTTCTATGTATTTAAAGAAAATTCGAACGATGAACTATATTTCTATCATGAAGTTAAAAAAGTTACTAAGCGTCTCCAAAACTGCTGGTATTTGATCGATCAGAATCGCGAAATATCTTTTAGAGAAGATTGTATTAAAATTTAAATTTATTCTTTATCAACAATTATCATCTCCAATATTAGTTGAAATGTTATGGTACTCATGGTTTTCTTCAAAACTTAACGATTAAAGAGAATTTTTTTAGTATTTATGAATATTAAATAAATGCTCTAGAAACAAAAAATTAAATAAAAATCCAAAATAAATAAATAGTCGCTCCCGGCGAAATTCGATCTCGAGATCTTGCGGTTACAAAAGAAGAACGCTATCAACTGAGCCCCGGAGCTCTTGGAAATAAACGGCTTTCGGAATAACTGAAGACTTTGGGAAAATCTTTCACATATTTTTTTTACGAACGCGAGAGGAGACCGTTCTCTAGCTTATACAGAATTCCTTTTTCATTGGGTACACCACATTCAAATATGTTCGTACAAATCGTTGGGGGCAAGGCCGTGCACACCCCTTGTTAGTTTACTAATCGTGTGCAGGCGCAACAGTTTCGTTGGTTTCAAAATACAGTGAAATTCTTTGGTACTGCACTTTTTAAAAATACCTATTTAAACTAACCTCAGTGCATATTTAGGACTAACAGGACGCGCGATATTTATGATGAATAGATTAAATATGATAAATGTTCGCAACGTAGTTCAAACAGTAGATCTGCATATATTATTAAAAAAAATTAAAAACAACAGACCGTTAAACTCAAAGCATTGAAAACGTGATGATAATTGAAATAAAATAAATAACTTACTCGTAATAATAATATACGAGTTATAATAAATAACTTAACTTAGAATGTCAATAAGTATTTATACCTTATTTAAAGACAAATGTAGAGGAACATTACTGCAAATGACAATGATATAGATTATATAATTTATGAAGTATTGAACAGTAGAGCGTCAAATAATTAATTGTATTTTCTCAAAGATTATTCTTCCTTTAAAATCATTACGGATTTTATCAACCACAGCCCAATTAAAAATATTAAGTCAGGTCAAATTTATTAAAGGAGGAGGATATAATTTTCCACAATAATTAAACTCCCTCTTTCATAAATTAAATGATGGGCGAAGCCTTCCTTCAAGCCTAACACTCATAACAAGCTTTCTTATAAAAGTTAAATATAAATTTTAATTAAGACTTACTGGGAGACTGAGTCTTAAACAATTTAAAAAGTTATATAAACCAATCATTTTTTTTACCGTGAGATAAATACTTGAAATTTATTGCTGAAGTTTTATAATATGCATTGATGATAATCGATTTATTGGATATAAATAATTAAAATTCTTTTGCTAATAGTATGCTGTTGCATTTACTATGCTTAATAAATACTTAAAGATCGGTTGATGAAAAAAAATTTAAAAAGGAAATAAATGTCTGTGAATAAGTACTAATTAGTGAATTAAAATATAGACCTAAGTTATTCGAGCTAATCTATATCTAAATAGATTTGTGCTGGTGGCAATTGAAATACAATAATTCATATTCAGGAAAAAAAAAGAAAAAATAAAGAGTTTGATATGACTTCATTTTGAGTTCTATATCACATTTATATTTCAAGGGTTGAAAGCAAGAGTATCATCAATATTTATAACCGTCGTGTAAAATAAAGACAAAATAAAAGCAGAAATTAAATAAAGGAGTTGACACTTGCAATTAAAAATTAAACTCCCGTAAAATATATGTAGGCGTAAAGAAGTTTATTTATTACTTTTTATCTCCCGTATATCTTTATATTAGACGTAATTAAAAAAAAAAAAAGTATTTTTTTTAACTAGAATTTACGGAAATTTTTCCCCTACAGAAATTAAAAGCAGTTAAATAAATAAGTTTTAATTAATGGAAAACCCCAGGTTCAACGCATTCATTAATATTGAATTTACTCAGCCCAACTTACCAACTTAGTATAAAATGATATAATAACTTTACTAAGCGTAAAGCATTTTCAAATTTTAAAATGAATTGAAAATATCGATTTTGTAGAAGATACTATATAATTTTTATTAAAATGTTTTTTTACGAAGAATAAAAACATATCTACAGTTATGAAAATGTAACATGAACATCAGATAACTTAAATTAAATTATGTAAACAAAACGTTTTCCTAAACTTCATTTAAAATTATTTTGTATGGAAGTAATATATGATATCTGCCAATGTATTGGAGCGAAAAATTTCATGGGACCTAATATAGTGATCTTTTCAAAGATGATAAACAAAAAAGGTCCAGATCAAATCTTCTGCATCTATAATTTCCCCCTTTTTCATTGTTCCCTCTCCCACCATCCCTTACGTGATTCGATCAATAGTGGATGTGCGCAAATAGATGGTATATTAATAATAAATTTGGAATTTCAAAATTCTGAGTGGCCATTTTTGACCTACGTACATATGACATGTCAGTCTAGCCAAAATGAGTTGTTGCATTGAAACTTGAAAATGGAAATTTTTCGCGATTACAATAATTACAATAAATCGTTCAAGTAAATAAAAAGGCCCTCAGGAGTACTTTCATTACCGAATTCGAACCTCAAAGTCTCTATTGTATCTTGTATCCATGTATTCTACCAATCAAGTTTGAGGAACACGACTGTCAAAGTCAACTTCATCATTCATGACGTCCCGTTTCGGTCGATAGAAGAGGGACAATTGATGTCAAATATTCAATGAATAAATAATAATATATCAGTCGAATAATGTATTGAAATTGATAGTCAATCTTGTACAGATTAACCTCGGTCGCTGTGTGCGTTTATTTTGCATTGGGAAGAAAATGGGTATTCTGGGGTGTGTCAGAATTTTTATGTCGTATAGAAATAATTAAATTATTTAATGAGAGTATTCTGCCCTTTTAATCAATAAAATGTAGACACGTGACTTTAAATCTTAAGTCTATTGATGTGATTTGAACATTAAAATCCTTTCAGTGCCACGCGAAAACGGGCACTTGTGTGACGATAACCTAAGGGCTTCAAGACATTTTTATATAAAATTGTAGTTTTTGGTGAAAAATAGCAACAAAGCTCACAATATTTCCTGTTACTAATTGATACTGTATTACAAAGTCAATAGTTTTCAAACTCTGACTGCTAAGAAAGATTACCAGCGTTTTGAGAGGTCCAAGAAAGTTTGACTGAAAGATTTTAGTCTCGTCATGTCAATTACGTGGCCCAAGAGCTGATTACACCGATCCGATAAACAGATTGGTATTATGTCGCAAGACACTATCCTGTATCAGAGCTTCTACCTTATCACAGTAGCTTATACAGTTCTTCCACAAGTAGCATATTCCAGAGATATCTTATACAGTTCGCCTACAAGTAGAAAAAAAAAGTTCTAATAAATATTTATTAATCGCAATGTAGTGAATTTGAACAGATTATAGCTTTTTGTAAAGTTATTTTGCATAACTTCAAAATAAGTAATTCATATTATGGTTCTATATTGAACTGTAGAACTTTTGTGTTGCTAATGCGAAACAATACGGCACTAAAAGGTTAAACAGGTTATTATATAGGTTATATTAAAAGGGTTAATAGTTATTTATTATACAAGTGACGAAAGTAGATCATTTTACAACTAGAGTGAAACGTTTACCCACACGAGGGAAGCGATTGTGGTAATTTCACGAGAGTTGTAAATTCTACTTTCGTCACGAGTTTAATATTAAATTTTTTCTGTAATCGTGTAATACATGATCAGATCTAACCAGAATATGAACAAAATTAGGATGTTGTGAAGATTATGGTATGTTGTTGGTAGGTTATAAGCATGGTTGTGAAAGGTTATAAGCATAGTTAATATACTTCTGTTTCACTATCACTATTCATTTTTATGTATAAATTGAAAATGTTTAATTAAATAAAAAATAATATAATAATAATAATATTTAATCAAACAGTGTTTTTGTAAGTTTTTTAGTAATATCAAAGATGTATGTTTAAATTAAAATGATTGTGAAGTATTTAAATTTTAAAATATATTGATTATTTCTACCAATAATTCATTCACATTTCAATTTATTTTGTTAAAATAAATTCTTACAATGTTAAGAAACATTTAAAAGCATTTAATTTCCAACTTCAAATTATTTTTTAATTTATACTTATTACTAATTATGAAGGCAATTCACTTTCTTCACTTGTGAAGAAAGTGATTACTTTCTTCACTCTATTGCAAAATGTTTCACTTTCTTCACTCATTTCAGTTTAGTAATGTTACCATTATTCAACGATTACAGAAAAAAATTATTAACCCTGGAGTAGTCGCGCGGTTAACAGTTACATGAATGGTCGCATGGTTGACCAGTGTCACCCACAGAATGATTTTGTTTTTGGTATCCTATAATTTAATTACTTACCTAATCATTAATCTTTATGCCTTACTTTAATGGTAGAAAAGGTTTATAAATAAAAACAATCTTGAAAAATATATTGTAAAAGCAAACAAAAGCATTTTTAAGTACTACCCCAATTTTAGTGTGGTTATAGCATGTTACGATTTCAGGCTTAGACAACTCACCTGTTTCCTCATCGATATAATTGTCATGATGCAAAATTGAGATTAGGAGAACTGCCCGATTCCTTTTTGGACAGTAAGAAACTAGTGTGCAGCCTTCTTGAAGATCAAACATTGACGAGAATGCAGAGCGGTGTTTGTTTGGTTTCCTTGGGGATTTCAGTTTTGTTTTTCCGGAGGGTACCAACATATGTGAGCCCTTTAGTTTCTAACAATTTTTTGGCCATCGGATTACTGCTGAACCAATTGTCTCCAGTTATATTCCTGTGGGATCCTTTTACCGGTTCCACCAATCTCAGTGCAACGTCTATGGTAGAATTACTCAACCGGTATGGACCCTCCGGTTGAACACCTACATATGTTTCCAAGTTGAACGTATATGTCATTTTAGCATCTACTAGTGAGAATGTTTTGATGCCGTATTCAGCTGGCTTATTTGGAATGTATTGCCTAAATGGGCATCTGCCCCGGAGAGCTAATAACTGCTCATCTATGGTGATATATTCACTCGGAATGAAGAATTTGGGGAAGTTATTATATACAATTTTAAACACCTCTCTGACTGGAGCAAATTTATCAATTTCTGTACGTGAATCTCTATCATGCATATTATCGAATCGTAAACATCTCAGCAGAAAAGCAAATCTTTGCCTTCTCATTGAAAGGTAACATGACTCCATGCCGTTTCCCTTGCAATTGTCCCACAATTTTTGAACATTAGTCCTGGACATCCTGTAACTCCCTATCAAATATAATAGACCAAATAAAGCGTGAAGCTCAACTTCATCTGTTGTTCTGGCATCTCTATCTCGTGAATATCTATTTTTCAAATTGTTTATGTAAATATTTGTAGAATTTACAATTAACCCATAAACATCGTATTCATCAGCTGACTGCTCATAATTCGTATTGTGATCACTCTCACTTAGATGATCTATCTCTCCTGAATCCGATTCTTCGGGATCTCTTTTTTCCTCTTCATCAGATAATTCTTGGAGCCACTGGTGCCAAATTTTGGGATCTGATGAGGACTCAACTTTTCTTTTTTTTGATTGTGACATGATCTATGTAAATAAAAAAAAAGTGTTTATGCATTATTTCTATTGAAAGAAAGTAATCGAAATAAATGAAGAATAACAAATTGGTAAATATCTATCTCATAAAACAAATTGCTAAAGAAAAAATTACTTACCGGTAAAATATCTTAAACGGTCGCGTGGGGGACACTTGTCAACCAAACTAGTTTGAGGTGGAATACTTTTCTTACGTGAAGGGTAAACTGAACGACGACACTGTAGATTCGAACAATAGGGTCTTCTTGGAAGATACTGGAAGGGAAAGAATGGTGGGAGTTAGTGAAAGGGAATGACTCATAAAAATTGACAGGTGGGTGAGAATTGTCAACCGCGCGACTGCTCCAGGGTTAATCTGTATGTATCTCTTTATTATTCAACTCATGACTACCCAAGAACAAAAGCCTATCTACTATATCTACAAAACATATGTTTTACACCTAACCTATATAGAGAAGTATAAATATTCCAAAGAGCTATAAACACAGCAATCCTTCATTACAGTCCCTAACAACTCTATAATAAAAAAAAAAAGATTAATGATGGTAATTAATTGTTTGGTTTCATTTTTTTAACTATTTTAATAGTAGTTTCGAAGAGTATTACGGGTCTTGTGGTTGGCTGTTGATCCGGAGAATATGAAATTCAAGGGGAAATGGGAAATTGGAAAATGAGAGAATTTCCGTAATAAGCAGTCGTTACGTGTTTCCGATAACCGGGAAACTCCAAAACAACAAGCTCTCTCTCCCAATGCCTAGTTTAGGGCTTTTCCATTATTGATTGATGAGTTTGAAAATTGTGGTGTGTTGTGGCTAAACCTCTTAGCTTCCGAACGCCCGTCCAGGTGTTTAACCATTCTACTACTCCGGCCTAAATACAGTTAGTCATTTTATAAGTAGCCATTTGGAAGTTTACTTATCGTAGTTTGATGGGATGAGGATTTTCTTTTTAAAATTTAAAATAAAAATTAACAACACGAAACGAAAGGAAACTACACCATTAACTATAAAAATGTAGACAAAATTAATATTGAAAGCATAAAAAAAATATAACCCAGAAAATGAAGAAATAATATTTTTTACTTGATTTATTATTATTTTGTTTCTACCTGAATGTTCTTTAGAAGGCAAAAACATTTATATTACAGAAGAGTAAATTACAGTCTTAAGGAGCTTATATAATTTTCTTCATTCTTTAGAATTTCGTGTAGAGTTGATCAGAAATTTTACTTTATTCTTATCTTGTTCAAGAAAGAGAAATGCTCTATTACAAGTCCAACTGTTAATCTTGAGCTACCGGCAGATTGGATTCAAAATATTTCTTTTGATATATGAATTAGTACCATATGACCAATTTTTACAAGAGTCAGTACTTCTTCTTTACGGCGGATCCTTCAGTATGGTGTTTACTATTTCCAGGTATCTGGTTTAATTTTTTCATAATTACATTTAGATGATAGCTATCTTGAGTTCCTCTCTTGGTTCCATATTCTTTGAACATACTTTGGAGATTCTTTGTCAATGGGTTAGTAGAATTGCTTCCTTTATTCGCTTCTTCTTCTACTTTCAAATTGATTTTAATATCTTTATGGGGTAGCACTCACACGAAAATTAATTCATTATCTCTTCATCATGGTGGAAAGGTTAAATAAATTCCTCATTTTTCTAGCCCTTGGCTAAAACATATTCATATACGTATTTACCACCTCTTTAGGGGCACAGTTTTTCACTATAATCATAAATTGTGAAATAAAGCTCTATCTAAATTCACTTAAAGAATTTTATGAAGGAAGGAAGAATTTTATGAAAAAGAAAAAAAAACTGATAGAGTCTCTGATAAACTCAGCTAATAGAAGTGTTATCAACTTTTAGTGTTCTATATGTGGGCGAAGTTAGACGAGAAATAAATTTAGTTTTAACAATCACTTAAATGTTTTATATTTTGTTGACCTTCCACCATACATACCCTTGCATAACTCTAATTATAAAAAGTTTCAACACTTACCTATACATAAAGAAATAGTGTAACATGAATTCGGTGGAATTTCAAGAAACTAAAAGAACATTAAAATCACATAGGACATGATCAAAAATTAAATTATCGCTCGGTGGCAGCTTCAATTTTATCGTTGCTTATGAAGTTAGTATATTCATCTTCAGTTTAAATAAATATTTTTTTTGCTCTATTGAACAATGTCTATACCACCTGGAACGTGACCCCCCCACCCCGTGATGCTATTTTTATACCAACTCTTTACGTACAAATTGAAATATTTCATATGGACATTCACAGATATTTAAAATGACGAAGTGTTTAAAAAATGTAGACACATTTCTTAATGTTTTAAAGTAGGCTGCTACGTGTTGATAGTTTAATGGCGATTGCTCATCGTTGTGTTGAACTGCATTTTACAGTTAATTCTACTGAACTTTACTAGTAACATGGGTAAATACTTTCGTTTTCAGAAAGACTTATTGGAAAACAGAGATTTTAGTCCTGTTTTCTAATAAGTCTTCAAATCAATCAGATAGAAATGATTTTTTCTTTGATTATTTGAATATTATGTACATTAATATATTTGAATTATGATCATCATGATCATCATCATGTAATAAGATCGACCGCAGAATCATCATGTTTTTCAAAACTCAAACGCTGTTAAGGATATACAGAGCACACTTTTCTGAAGGTGAAATATTACGAAAGATTTGGGAATACGCACTCGCAAACACACACACACACACACACACACACACACACACACACACACACACACACACACACACACATACACACAGAAATACAACTTCTGCCATCTGAGGGGGAATAGCAGAAACTTGACGGGGTGTAATCTGAGAACCATCTCACTGATTACATGCGGCTAGAGAAAAGCCTAAGTTTTCCGGAGATTGGATTTCTTCTTCTTTTTTTTCGGGGACACTGCTTGAAAAAGTATGCCTACAGTCGGCCGCAATAATTCTAGACCTCTAGGTGGAGAGGCTAAATCATGTCTATGAAGAATGTAGTAAACATTTTCCACTCAAAAAGAAAGCATTTATTTATTCGTTGGTTGGAGGGCCAAACGCCCGTGATTTCCGTTGTAGAGGAAATACAAACAAAAATATTTACGAGATTCAAAAATCGAATTACCAGAAATTAGTCTTTATTTTGTAAGGAAAATATGGAGAACATTTATAAATAATAATAATTGGAAAAAAAAATTATTAGCAATGTAAAGGAACTGTTAGTTTAAATGTAATTAATACTGGAACAAGATGAGAATAGCAATAGTTGGAAGTTGATATAATTGTAAAGCTTTATTTATTTATTTATAGAAGAAAAAAACATCAGAATTTGTGGCCTATTTTTGTCAGTATTTCGTGCATATCGTACGGTGTGTATAAAGCGTTCCATACATGATAATAATAAAAAAAAAATTTAAATATTAATTGGTTAATGTGTATTTAACTTATACAATTATTAAAACATTTGTAGTATTTGTTGTGCTGGCAGGAGTATTTTACATAAAGCAGTGACTTTTGTTAGATTTATTGTTTCTCCATAGGTTCGAAAATGTTCTTCTTTCAAATTAATGAAAAATCAATTTTTAACGCTTTACTTATGGACGATTTACTCCATTGATAAGACAGTGAATTATCTAGGGGGAGTCTCTCACTTACTCAAACTGTCAAATTGTTTTCTAGAAATCATTTTTTATTTCATTTACGCTTGACAACTTATAATATCTTAATACTGCCTGAAATAAATTATAAGAACCTTGCTTGCTTTTATTTCCGTTATGGATTTTACAATGTGATGGACTAATTAATTAAAATGAGAGAAATCATCTTTTATCCCTATCCCCATTATCAGGGAATAATCATAATGATTTCCTATAAACACATGGCACTGAGATCGTATACCTTTAGCCTCCGTCATCAGCCTTCTCCACACCAGTCTATGCTTCCTTTGGACCGGCTTGTTGGTAGCATACAATGCCTTGTCTGAGATAAGTCTGTTACGTACATTGAATTTGAACATTGTAAGAGTTGAGCATTTAATATTGAAAAGCTGACAGTTTCTACATTAAATCTTCAGTCATCTGTCTTCACAAGAGTGTTAAATAAAAATCGAAGTCCTTAATGGGAAACTTTCTTTATTCTTTCTATTTTTATAATTTTTTTATTTATTGCCATCAGAAAATTATTTATTAGAAGTCCGTGTGAGAAGACTAGCTGAAAGCAAATCAACAAAATGTTAATAATCAGCGATTTAGGAGTTTTTAGATTAATTGAATTAGAAAAAAGTTATAGTATAATTACAAAGTGTGTTACAAAGTGAAGTGGGTGTTATTCATGAAATTTTCGATAGAATCAGAGAAATAGAAAATGATGGTTTCCTTTTAAACTAAGGACGTTACAGCCAAGGAGGAGACTCACCAGGGGGAATAGCAAGACATAAAATGGGGGGGGGGTCTGATCTGGGTATAGAGCAAGTTCATTGCTCAAGTAGATTCCACTCGGTACACTGAGAAGTTGGGTGTGGACTTTTCAGGGAATGGCGGGGGTGTCCTCCATCATCATGATTGGAGGAGAACAGATGGGGCGGTGGGTCCTGGAGCATGCGACCAGTCTATGCTTAGAGGACCAGACCAAATTAGTACCACGGGGTTGGCGGAGGAAGCCCTCACCTACTATCAGATAGACCAGAAACTGATGGGTGGTGTCTGGGTCCACTTTGAGGTTGCCAGTCACAGACGTGGTGACCGTCGTGTACATCTTCAGTCAGATGCGTCAGAAATTATTAAAGAAAGGGCTTTCTCAATCCCTTCGGTCACAGATGACAATTATCGACTCATAATGAGACGATTACTAGAGAACTGAAAGTATGCTGGAACTGTAGAATTCTCCCATCCCCTTTATTAAGAGAGAATTAGGAGAGTTAAGGATCAGTAAAAAGGCCTTGTCCTCTACTATTCCACTTTATGAAAAGTGCACTTTCGGAGTCAGCGCTCCATCGTCAGTGCCTGCTGATTATAGCAATGTAGCCTGGACTATATATTTTTATTGATCCTTATCAATTGGTTCCTCTACCATCCACCATATTCCAGGGGAATTAGGAGAGGTGTTTAAGCCTGACGGCCAGGTAACTTCTCATTCCTGTTGTGGTCTACACACTGTCAAAGCTTATTGTCCCTGAGCATAATTCATATATGTTGCCAGAGTTGTATAATTGCTAAGTTTTAAGGTGTATCTCGCCCTGATGGGTGGTTAAATTAAAATGTGGGTAACTCCTGTCATCCTCAGGCGAAATGAACTTCATTTGCTGACTAAAATCAACTTCATCCTTGAAATACTAGGGGGAAAAATTGTTACTGGAATCAGTCCTCTACACCAAATAGTAAAAACAAATTAGGGGTGGACGTCTCTTGGGGCACCTTTTGTATAAATTTTTGTATCAACCTCCCTACACTAGCATAAATAGAATAATTTGAAATAGAAAGAAAACAAAGTTAAATTTATTTTTGATGAAGTATAATCAGAAATGTATTATTTATTTGCATTAATTAGAATAAAATTTATTATGGGCCATATTCTGTAGGGTTGTTGTATTCTAGAGGAAGTAGGAGAGTGGGTATTGCACATAAATTCGGTTTTGGCTGCGATCCTACGAGATGGAAGGGGATATTGGGAGTGTAGGAGGGCTAGAACAGCAAGCCATGGCGAAGGTAAAATTAGACCGTAAATAAAGGCAAGCAGTATGTCTGCCCCTCCACTGACACCCTGCCTCCCTCTCCTCCTTAAGGTTAACGTTTAATGGACATTTATTTTTATCGCCAACCCTTGTTGCATTTCCTCTTCCATAGAGACGTTTAAAAGGTTTACAATTATGGCGAATTGTATATGGGGATATTCCAGTTTCAAGGCACGACGTTTTATTTTACATAATAAATCGTGTATGCGAGAATGATCATTGATGTTCAACGTCTAAGCTGGAAGCTGTGTGTTTATTTCTTTTTTTAGATTTGTTTTTTCTTAAACTGATATTTAGAATAAATATTCTACCATCCCAATACACTTAGCGTCAACTTCCGTAGGTTGGATAAACGGGCTTTAAAATATAATATGGCTGTTGAATATTAATTTGTTAGGACTTTTAACTTCAGTATAATTTTTATCTTTTTAAGAATTTAAATAATACCTAGTGCCTAATTAAATAATAACTTTCAAAACGAATAATTTATTCGAAAGTGTTCATTTAAAAGTTTGTTACTGAACTGAAATTAAATTCAATTTAAAATAAAATTATGCAAAAGTTTCCTCATTGAAAATGAGAATTGAATTTTTACATTAAAGTAAAAATGAATTATAATTTAAAAGTTTAAAGGTTTATGCAGTTACGTCTAAATTATATTTTCGAGATACTTTTTTATTATATCACCTTATTTCCGTAGTTGCTGAAAAAGCACCTTGACGTTTAAGATTGAAAATTGACATCTTCTTATTCCATTCGATATACTAAATAATTGAGGAAGGAAAACATCACCACCACATCTTTCTGAAACGAAAAGTGATTGATATATGTCAATGAAACTCGGAAGCCCTTTACAGTTTGAAAGATGTACCGAAGAGTTTGGAGAGAGTGGGGAAATAAGATTATCCGAAGTGATAAAAGTATTTGTACAAGTCGGGGACGGAGGAACTTGTAGTGTTTGCAGAAAACACTTGTGTGTATAGGAAGGAGACGAAGGTTCCAACCTCTTTGCCCCTAAACGGGGAACTGACTTCAGTAATTTTACTCCTCCTTGTATTTCCCAGAAGGAATTTTCATATCTTTCCTTGGATTGTCAACGGGAATTTATCGATTATTGAAGTTTGTATAGATTATTTATTGGCTATGTCTCTGTTTTATTTTTTTTGTGCATGTAATTGACAAATCGAAAAGGGCTATGCTTTTGAAGCAGAGTAAAATAACTATTTGTTTTTTTTTTTGGTTCTACCTGAAGAGCTTACATAATATAAAATTGATATGTACATATGTTATACATACACATTATATAGTCGGGTTTATAAAATAAAATAAAATAGTTAGGTTAGAGAAGTTATTTCTCCTTCAGGCAACGGACCTCATTTTCGTCATCTCCTGGGTAGGATAGATGGACATTTGAAGAAATATTTCGAAAATCGCGTCATGAGTACGAGCTCAATGGCTGATTTTCCTTCAGGGAAATCTGCTAATAAACTTTGCTAACACCGGACGTTTCGAGGTTAAGTCTCGACAAATTATTAAATAATTCAGCACTCTTTGTTCTTTTTCTTACATCACTAATCTAGTAGTAGTTGAACGACTCTACATGTTTATTGTATTCTGAGCATAATCTTCAGTTTCATCCTCTCAGGTGACAATGTTGGAATAATGCGGCTTTCGAGAGAGAATAGACTGTGTAGGATCCGAACATGAGGGTCCTGGATTCCGTTGGCCCATGGACTATAGGCTTAGTTGAGGATCTGCTGGGATTAGCATATAATCTGCATATCCAAGGAACAGGCTAATTCTATAATAGCTACTAGTGCGATCTGTGATCGGCCTCCTCCAAACTACTCAACTAATGCTACCTTATGGACAATGGCCCTGGAAATGGCACAAAACACTCATTTACATTTGTTGTTTGTGTTCAGCTATGCTACCTAAATCATTTGAGGATACGACATAAGAGCTAATATTCCATTTTTTCGAAATACTGTGTTACTAATATTGAAATTTTACAATGAGGATGCATGCTTCTTTAAGATAAGAAAATGCCTGTAAAGAAAAATTCCTAATCGAATACCATTATTATAAATCAAAAGCCTTTTTACCAACCCTTAACCATATAAAAAATGTATGGATTCTAGTCGAAATATAAATGTTTCCATTTAAGAATAACCATTAAAAAAAATTATTAAATTCTATTCAGAAATCCTCCTGTGATACTAGAATGAGAAGATGGCTGAACAATAGAAGTAAATATTTCGAATTCAAACCGCAGAATAACTTCATCATATTGGAAAAGAAAAAAAAACTGATTTTATATAGAATCTGATGCATAATTTATTCAATAAAATGACAACAAAAGCGGTTTTCATGAATTTATAATGATTTCTATATAAATAAAATCACTTTTCACAGAGCTTTCCTATACAATAAAAGTATAAGTTCCCCATTGCCATTCCTTTGTTTGAATTCTCAAAAGAATAGTTCCATATAATCTTACTCTTGTAATACTGGTAAAATGCTGCTGGTTGGGGCTCAGGTTGGCCGTGCGAATTAAGGCGTTGGTCTTAATCTCGCGTGGTAGACCTACAGTGGCGGGCTCGATTCCCGCCCTGGGCAGTAGAAATTTATTTAGTGACGGACTCATTAAACAAACTCTATAGGCCCACCCTGGGTAGAAAAGGGTGGTAACCTGTAGATAACCCGTCCCGATTAGCCATAGTAGCATAAAGTGGACGTAAATAATAATAAACAAACAAAAAATGCTGCTGGACAACTGGTAGTCATGACTTGGTACTTGAAATAACTTCATAATTAAATCTTCTTGGAAGGTTTGTTTCGGCTTAAAACGAAAACACCACTTAAGGTAGAAATTTTCGACTCTCTAAGCACCATTTGAGTCCACTAGTAATTAAGAAACATAGACGCTGATGGGGATGACTTTATTGTTGGATAGTCTCATGCTGAGGGAAACGGAAAACCACTATTGAAATGAGTGCCTTTCATACACTCTTCTTTCCGTTGTTCATTCCATGGAAATCAGAAATTCCATTTCACGGAAACAACTCACCTCTCATAGCTGGTTGACTCTACAATACACTTATTTATCATATTAGAGATTGATTCAATTGTTTTTTTTAATTAACTCTGTTCCAACAATGAGTTTCCGGTTAATTTATAAAAAACTTTTAATTAGTGTACGATAGGACCATTATTGGAAATGTTGATTTATGATTGTAGCTGTATTCGAGTCGGTTAGTGATTATTGAATATAAGCCTTTTGAAAGTTTATTTTATTCTATCTTCAGCTTTTGTTTCTTCCCTTTGTTCTTTGCAACCTTTTTAATATGAACTGTTCTTATTGTTTTTAAAACTTATTCCAATTAAAATGAAATCTCAGTATTTTTCTGAATTTTTTTCCCGTCCATTCTCTTTTACAATTGGAAGTTGTAGTAAAAACTTTGCCTCATCTAATTGGATTCTCACTAGAGGGAAAAAATATCCCTTTTCTAAGGCGGTCATCCTGATTGTTGGAGCCTAGAAATTCCATTTATCATGGCCTGCATGAGCTTCGCAAACTAAACAGTATTTTACAACTCCATTGAACACACTGGTTTAATCGCAAGTCTAGTAAATATTTTTTAATTTCTTTGAATTAATAATTAAATCCTGACTAGTTTTATTCACTGTAAAGAAATTCGGATGAGCTCAACTCAAAACTTTTATTGCATTATTCAATTCTAGTATTGTCACAATGGAAACTATACGATCGATTTAATTACCGTATTAGATATATTTGCTTAGTATAAAAATTGAAAGCTTTGGTTTGGTAGTGTAGTATTATTTGAGATACTGTTTACGGTTTACAACAAGAATAATAAAAGGTAACTTTATTAACAAGTTGGATTATATAGACGTTTTGGGTTCGTCTCAACCCCCAATTTAGAATAACTTTTTTCGTTAAAATTTGAATTTGAAAATGCTATGGAAAAACTATTTATAATACTCCTGGATTCTCTTTTAGTTGTTTTCACATAAAGGAATATTGGCATTGTACTTGGGCACGGATTAAAAAAAAAAAAAAAATGTTTTCAAATGTCTACTAACGATCCCAGTTAGGTCATATTCACACACACATATCTATATATATATATATATATATATATATAAAACTGGAACCTCTGTCTGTACATTGATTTTTTTCTCGAAATTTCACGATACCTTCTCGTTTCACATGCCATAGACACCATATCTGCATTTTGTTTCTTTCGTGTATGTTTGTTTGTTTGTTACCTTTTCACGCATAAACGGCTGAACCGAATTTTATGAAACTTGGTGTGTATATTACTACTAACCCAACTTAGACTTTAGGCTATATTAATATTCTCTGAGACGAACAAGAGTGGGGGTTATAAGGGAGGTCTGAAATTAAAAATAGTGATTTTTCGTTTCCTATTGTTTTTTCGTCAAATGTAAACATAACAAAAGTTGTTTATTTTGTTATTTAGAGTAACTTTAGTTATATACACTTTTTTCGTATACCGAATTATAAACGAGATATACGCTAAAACCTATAGCGGAAGTGAACGATTTTATTTGGGACAAAAGACCCAACCGAAATGAATAAAACTTGGTATGTGTATTAGCACTAACACTTTCATTATAACAAGCCATACCAACATTTCTAGGGACGGGTAGGAGTGGGGGTTGTAAGGGAGGCCTGAATTTAAAAATAGCGGTATTTCGTTTTCTATTCTTTTTTCGGCAAACATGCACATAACAAAAGTTGTTTACTTTGTTATTTAGATTAACTTTTGTTTTATACATTTCTCCAGGAACAATGTGTGGAGCAAGTAATTTGCGTAGAAATATTGATATGCTCAACAATTCATTCCAATTTGAACTATCAGGTACCACACCTGTAAAAATTAATTCAAATCTATGTTAATATTTTGTCCTTAATAACTGAAATCTATGAATAATGCACAGGAGTCGAGAAATATGACAATTTTGAGGACAGGGAAGACTTACATAAAAACTTAATTTTATTTTAACAAATGCCAACTACGGGTATTCACCCTAAACACTGGGACGGGTAAATGTCAAAATATTGTGCAAAGTAAAGCCTTGCCAAAAAAATACCATCACCATTCAGCCTCAAATCAATTCCCGGGCGAAGCCGGGTATCTGAGCTAGTATATATATATATATATATATATATATATATATATATATATATATATATATATATATATATATATTTAAAACTCTTATAATATTTAAGTTTTTTTAAGGAAAAAAGAAGATCTAGCTTGTTAATGGCTTGAATAGGACCAAAGGAGAGTTAAGTTCAGCTTAATTATTAATTATTAATCACATGAGCGAGTTTTTTTACTGCCACTCTAAATTCCTTTTCCCTACGATTATTGGTTAAATGTTTCTAATTTACACATATCCTACTCGTAGGAGCCTCTTGAATAAAGTAGTAGCAAAATTTATTTCAAAGTACCACAAAAATGGCATGGAGTGCTATGACATTTCGTTTTATCCATAGAGGCAGTTCAACTTTTCATGAGCATTTGAGACAATATTTCCCCTCCTAATTATTGACAGGTCTTCTTTATATGAGGATGTGTATATAAGAAAAAGAAAAAAGCAATAAGCAACATCTTTCCAAAAGCGGTAATGTAACCTCATTCCTGTAACTACTTCATTTAAAAATAATTAAACAAGTCGACATTTTCTATTATATAATATATTTTGTGTAGCTAATTTATATAACCAGTTTTACTGAAGGAAATTTGAATCAAATCACGTAAATTCCCAATAATTGTATGATTATTGAGAACAGTGACTGCACCACTTTAAGGGCTGTGCAGTTATATAACCCGACCTATTAGAAGAACTTATATCATAATTTACAACTTTTCCTTAACCACTTAGCTTGTGCTGTAACATGTCTTTCACGTCCATGGCTTCATCCTACAGCAGCCATCTTTTCATGACGATTCACACTTCAGGGTTTGATATGTATATTAATCCCGATGTGAAATCTCCAATCTTCCACTAAATGAAAATGACCAAATTATTAAATTGACATTAATAAAATAACCTTGAATAAAAAAGTCTTAGGTAGAAATAAAGCGTTTCTCGATTCAAGATGCCGTTTTAAATTAATAGTAATATATAAAAACATTCACTAATCTTGGCAATAAAAATGACTTATTCCGTTTGAAGTTATATTACACGACGGAAAACAGTACAAATATTTTTAATTGGTTAATAAAGAGAAATAGTTATATACATTATTTAGATCATTTACTTAACGTTCCATTTAGTGTTCATTTTTATAAAATAATATTGCTGCCGATTTTTTTAATTGCTTCGGGACTCCAAAGAGCTAAATTATTAGTCAAGAGTGTCAAGGGTTTTTTTTATCTACTGTCGTTCCCCATGGATTCTCCAAGTCCATAAGCCTACACAAATGGGATTGGGTTGTTGAATTTTTGTTAAATTGAATCGTAATAATAATAATAATAATAATAATAGTTATAAATACTTTCAACATTTTCATTACTCCCGTTCACATTATTAGTATTTGCAGTTTTAAAATAGTAAACTTTAATTTCAGATTAAAAAATAATAGTATTTTACTAACGTGCTGACTGAGCAGATTTTCAAATTGGGTGCCATCTTTCTTAGGTGATATGATACATGAAAAAAAAAAATGATCTCCGTCAAATTTAAATATAAATTGAGACAATCCTTAGAGTTTTATTTAAATAGAGTGAAAACAGTAAGTCTATGCATATTTAATTTTAAACAAAAAATTGAAACTAAAATCATTACATATAAAAAATGATATTTAGAAAGAAATATGTCTGGAATTTTGAAAAAAAAAAAAAAAAAAAAGTTCAAGAGCTTTTATAAGAAGATTTAATATTTATTTATTTAAGAAATTAACTGTAATCAATTATTCTTTCCTGAAATGTCAAATAAATTATTCAATTATAACGCTATCAGTTTATGAGGGAGTTAGTCGACAATAGTGTCTAATAGCAAAACCCAGTTTTCTGTCATGAACTCTTGAATGAATTTATAATGAAGTCAATCAACTGCGTTATATTAGCCTGTAGAATAGACTATTGCTGCATCTATTCTATAAATTATTAAGAATACTTTATTTATTTTAAAACTTTCTTAGCTCAACGGCAGAGTTCTGCGAAGAAGGATCTATCTAGACCTTTATTGTCTGACTGTGAATTTTAATCGCAGGAAATAAAATATTTTCGTATCTAATAGTGTTACCAAATTTTTAATACATTTTTTTTAGAATGAAAATATTTCTAAAACAATTGTCCTGCGACGATAAACGATACAATGGTTTGGAAAGGAGGTAACGTATGTCAGTTTCAACTAAAATAATTATTAATGAAGTACAGCAAAGTTTTGTTAATTTAATAGGAGTAGAAGGAATTCATGTGTCCATATCAGATTTCTTAATTATTTTCTTTTAAAACACCAAAATGGTCTGCATTGTCATTAATACTAAAATAATATAATACTAACCCATAAATTAAAATGACTATTAAAGAAGCATACTGTGCAACTATACGTTTAGGTAGGCCCCGCCAGTTTGATTTCTGCTTAATTGCTAAAGCTGGACCATATATAAAATAGTCTTTCAGAAATAAATAAGGAAAGGCTTATAATGACTTATTTAATTAACTGGATGCCATAAAAAAAACAGTGACATGAAAATTACCTCATTACTCATCCTCTTTCCTAATAGATAATATAGATACATTAAGTTCACATTTACACTATGAATATTCATATGATGACGTCTAATGGACATCCATATACCAGCCAGGCCTGTGATTAGCAATAATTGCTTTGATCTGAATCACATTTCATGTACAAACTCCATGTCCAGCCATTAAATAATTAAATTAATGACATCATTAGCAATCAGACAGACTGCTTTGGTTCTGATCAGTTGTACTCCAATCAAACTTTCCGTCTTTTCAAAAATCATAAAGTATATGGGATGCATAGTATAATTAATTAATATTGAAATAATAAATATATCATTTTCCAACATGGATAATTTTGATTATTTATTAATTTCATGTTGTTTGTTCATTACTGAAAACTAAACAGTACCTAAAGAATTTTTATTTTAGTAATGAAAATAAAGAACAGCAAAAGGGAACAAGGAAGAATTTGGAACTGTCAGGCTAGTCAGCTGTCTCTCAGGAAAAATTGACATTTCTATCTCTGTCTACTCCATATTCTGCCCTCGTCGTTAAATCACATTTCACCTACGATTATCGATTCCAGCTTGTATGCAATATTGAAAAATATTTCTTTTTATCTCTAATAATATGACGAAAACAATGCCATAAAATGAAGTGTTTCAGAAGATCAATGAATGTTCTAGTCCATACCAAGACATTCAAATTTAAGGCCACTTGACTTGGTGTCTTTTCTAACTAAAAGTGAGGTGGGGGGGGGGCTTTTAGAATCAAAAATTAAAAATATTTCTGTCACTGTAAACCTGTAAATTAGACGATTCCCTACCGCATTTAAGAGTTTATATATTTCATATTTTGCTGACAAATTTGCTTACAACTGTATCAACAACAGATTTCCCTTTAACACTTTTACCGAAACAGTGGCCTGAGAGGCCGGTAGAGATTTTCATATTTCATGTATTGATAGACCTGCTAACATTGGTGGGCTCTCCACCTCATTAGCTGTGAGTCTTTCCTTCCTCTACACTCAGGAAATGTTTTGGCTTAGTTTGTCAACGCCATTCGACCTTGACTAGCTATTGCTCCCTCTTGTTTCGGTTAACAGCCTCGTATTGTTGGTCTACGATACGAGGTAATTCGGTTTACGTATGTTGTGCAGTTTTCATTATAGCTTGTAACACTGTTTGATTGTATTCATTTCGTGTGTGTATGGTGATATGATTTGCTATGGAGCCTTCCACGAGCCATGGACCAATAAAACGCTCATCTTCACGATCTATATACCATATACGCCATATAGAATGGACCTGTCCTAATTCTAATTGTAAAAAAATACATACTATATTAATGTTATTTACAACGACCTTTGTTAGAAAGGGGATGATGGCCGTTATTCTCCATAAGAAGGGGCATGATGTTTTCTGATCTAATTATTTGTGAAATTTAATGACAAAAAAACTGCATACTTGAGAAAAACTCGAAAGTCCAAGGTAGAAGAGAATAATTGAACTTTTAAGGTAATAAAGAAACTCTATATCTAAAACTCTTTATGAAAATAAGTTAAGATCCTTTACTAATCTTGCAGATAAATTTCAACTTTCAAATTATAGAGGATACACTATAATATAATAAAGCGCAGTCACTGAAAAAAAATATATTAAACATTTGTTTATTTGCTTATGCGATAAACAATATTGTATAACTTTTTATAAAACACACACACACATACTCAGAGACAATGTAAAATAAGTAATATTCCCAGTAGCGGAATTATATTCATATTATGTTCTCTAATTTCCCTTAGTGAGAACTCTATTTAACAAGTCTTGAAATTTCTGCTGACCATATGATCAGTGATATATAATAATAGCTTAGCACCATACTATTAGATTGTTAGTATGCTGAAAGCGAAGTTTCAAAACGCATATTAGTCCTTAAATATTCGATATTGAGTAAAATGTAATAAATAAAAACTGAATGACGCGGTCTTCTTAATATGAATGGTCATATGACATTTTTGGATTTGTCATAGATTAATGGAGATATTAACGATTTTGAATTTCTTTTTCTACTTGTGATTATAATAATGAGCGTATTGAATTTTATTTAGTCCTTTGAGATGATTTCTATTTATAAAGATCTATAGAAAATTATTATCGATAAAATAACATTCTTAACGGAGATAAGTTCCTTTCAAATAAAAATAACCAGGTCTGTAAAAAGGTCGAAATTTATTAAATGAATGGTTTGATTAAGGAGTTTAAAATAATTAATGGTCTGAGGGAGTATAATGAACTGCTCCGGTTTAATGAGAGGAAACAGATAAACATTTTAAAAATCTTTTCTAAAGGCTGTGAGGAGCGTTAAATTGTATAAATTGCTGGTAGAGAGAGATAAAGCTCCAGCGAGGTAGGGAGTTATTGTGAAAAGAGGAACAGACTTATCTAGAGTTTTGGCCAGCTCGGGCCGGCTCTTTAAGTGGCAAGGACTTGCAGGTTTTCAGCCGGGATTATCCTCTTAGCTTTCAACAAAATCCTCCTTTTCAGAACGCTCTGTGACGTTTGTCGGCGTCTTTACCTCACAGATAAATGATCTTCCCTTGGGCTCTTTTCACTCTCAAGATACAGCTTTCTTCTTTAAAGAAATTTTATTTCTTGAGTGAAATGACTTTTTTTTTTATATAGGAGAAAATGACTCGAGGAGTAAGATTAGGAGGACTTTTGGAAATTGAAGTCAAACTTAAATGGCAATCTTGATAAGGAGGCGGTTTAATTCTTAATCGAAGGGTGAAAGATATGGAAAAAATATACATAAAATATTTTTTGGATTGCCAAGTTTCGAGTCATCAGTAAGACATAAGCAGACTGGATGCTCGTTCTTCACCATGTATACTCTGGCAGTCAGTTTACTCTGAAGACACTGCAAAAGAAAATGCTGTTCAAATATGTCCGTGAAACGCTCGTTATAAGCAGACCATATAAACTGGACAACTTGGATTAATTTGAACGGCGTCTAACCTTAATTCACCCCTACAGTCATTTCACAATGGTATTAGAACCAGGGAAGAGAAAAGGTAGGATAATGCATTCCTGGACGTTCTATTGAAAAGTAAATTAAATCACGCTGTTATCCAGTTATAGATAGATATCTCCACGTTGTCTACCATCAGCAAAGAATTTTGGAATAATTGTTACACTGGTCACCAAAGCTGAAGGAACATCAGATTTTCAGAGCCTGCCTAAAGCAAAAAGAGACCTGATGGTCATTATGGGAAGGAAAACAAAGAGCAATTGAGAATGAAGAGAAGATTTCAAGTGAAAATCATCACTGACAAATGGAGGTAATGGTTTTTGGGAAAGAATGAGTGAATGCTTAGGAAGCATGGATTAGATGCAGCATTTGGCAAAGACAGAAAATGGGATATATGATAGCAACCATCAAGGATCAGATCCATTCCAAAGTTCTAGAAGTGGATATCGGAAAAAGAATTGGTCTGGTGCGCAGATAACTTCAATTGTGTAGAAAAAAAATAGAATAGAAGACTCTAACGCAAGAACAGAACACTTTCGGCAAACCAACCTCCACATCAAATTTAATGATATCAGGGTGCTGACTAAAATTGATTGATTTCCAGATTGAATAATAAGAGAAGAAATAGAATAGTAAAATGCCCTATTAACTACAAAAGAGAAGATGGCCTTAGATTAAGCTAACTTAGGACGTCCATCACTCCACCTAGATAGAACAAGAAAGCTATCTCAAAAGAACGGACGTCTGAAAATGTATCCTGAAAAAGAAAAATGACCCAGAACAACAGAACTCTACAATCTCAAAGACAGTCCTGAGGAAGCAAGAAATATGCCTAGCTAACAAGACGAACGGTCGATATACGAATACCTTCTTTACAATTATGCTAATTATAATAATGCTAGCCCACCCAAGTGTTAAGAGAAAAATGGATTCATTGTAGAATATCAAAACTATGTTTGTTAAAGGTAAATAGAAGTTAAGCTAAATATGGAAGCGTTTCCTGAAAGAAACTATCTTTCATTTAATTCTTAAATCAGTTATGTTAAAGTTATATTTTACAAACAGACAAAAACTAATGATATGCACTCTTGACGTTGTGGAATTTCGAAATGAATTAAAGGTCAAACTCGGAATACGAACACCCTCGCTGCAAAATTCATAAAATCAACAGGTTGTGTAAACCTCTTAATTAGAAAACTCCCACGATTGGTCTGACATTACCTTTTCCACTTTTTGCCAATTATTCAAATTTCAAGCCGAGAACTCTCGTTAAGTCTGATAGAGGGTTTGCTTGAATCTGTGTGGAATACATAATACATGCCAAGACGGACTGTTAGGATGGGATTCTGTTTGTGGTTTAACATGCCAAGTCCAGTTCATCCTGCCGTCCGGACAGCTAAGCCAGTATTAATTAAAGGTTTTGACATGTTTGGAAAGTCAAATCGGTTCGAGTTAATTTTCCCGACCAAGATTTGTAGGTCCCTCCCTGGCTCTGTGTGTACCTACGTCATCATTTATGCATTGCTTTAAATGAAATTTCTCTGGATGAGAATTCCTCACTTCTCGAAATCTCTATACGTGAATTCCCCTCTCTGGGAATTTTCCAAGCGTTAATATTCATAATTAGATTGTTTAGGGAAGCATTTATTTCTAGCGAGTAGCGTTTACTTAAAAATTACAAAATGTAGTGTTTGCATAACAGTAAATTTAAAGCTTTGAATATATTCACGAGTTTAACTCATTTTATCGAATTCCATGCGGGAAGAGTTTCATTCAATTACTCATGTAAAATATGCACATACTAGTAAATCTAGACAAACTGTTTATAAGTTTTAACTAAACTGTATTGTTTTGGTGAACTACACCAACTTTCCACTTGTCGCACGATTTTCAAGCTCTGAAGATAAAATAGAATAAATATAAAACATAGAATATTGAAGGATTTGGTTTGGGTTTTCAAACACTTCTTATAGACGGACGTCATCCACAACAACCATCCACCTAGGTGACTAAAGACAGTCTTCATTTCGAAAAATATTAATAAAATGGATGAAATTATTACACTTACTTTTGCAATTATTGTTCAGCTGAAGAGCCATTGGCATTCGAAAATATCTGAAACACTTTCCTTTCTTCCAAAGTTCCACAGTTTCGCCCATATACTATCTATCTAATATATAATTCAACCCACCTATAAAACTCTTAAGATCAATAGCTGAAAATTGGACGTGGAATGCATTTTTCCGGCAAAATGAAGCTAAGATTCCGTGAAAATCTGGTCTCAATCCAACCTTAGTAGAAATGTAAACTTTTTGAATGTCAAACGATGGTAAAACACTGAATTCTCGTGATTATTTCTCATTCCAATTCTATCGCGGCTCTTCAGAAGTTTTAGATGTTCAAAGAAAGATTTGATCTTCTCACCAAGGCGTTCACAAGAATACTAATAAGACTGCACAGAGGAGCTGTATAAAGAACAGATTACGGAAAAAATATCGGTGTACCAAAAATCGATCAAAGCGTGACCAGAACGACATACGATAAACTTGCTGATTCTTAAAATGCTTGAAACTTATACTATGTAAAATTGTTCATATCGGTTTTATTAGTTTTAACATTCTGCTTGGCTTTAACTATTGCCTTTGTCTAAAACTTCTACATTGTCAAAGGTATTTTTCTTTTTTTTTTTAAATTACCAACATCTCTAAAATTCATTATTAACAGCTTCCTTAAGGTTTTTGACTACTCTTCTATATACGATTTTCTTCAAAGGCGAATAATAATAAGAAAATTTGTAAGCATCTGGATAAAGAGAGATTAACACCACAAAGAGTTTGAGGGATCAAAAAGATAACATTAAAAACAATGAAAATAGATATAATGTTTATAAAATAAAGTTTTGACTATGGCTAATTTTATACGCGCGCTTGTGTGTCTGACAAAGAGTTGCACGTGAATGTTTAACCATAGTTTTTATATTGAATCCATGCTATTTAAAACAAATTTATTTCAGATATATATTTCATTTTATTGTTTTCGTTGTTATTAGAATTTTTCACGGGGTCACTACGTTTTATGTTTTATTTATTGCGTTTTAGTTGTTGTGCCTTATTTTGGAATTTGTCTTCTTATTTTCCATCAGTTTTGTTTTTTCCATGCTTTTTATTATTTTTTTACTTTCGCTTTTGTTAATTATGTTTGTCTTTTCTGTTTTATTAAGCAACATCACCTTAGCAGAAAATCTTCAAATAAATAAGTATTAATACATGTTAAATGGTAATTGTTACAATATGATTACATGGCAATTGCCTCGATTATAATTTGAAGCTTTTTTTAATACAAATTACCACATCATTTGTCCAATTTACTTAGGGGTTGATTTTTTTTATCCCTTAAAATTAATGGCATGCTAATGTTTACAACTAGGGAAAATAGTTGTATGCCTAGCATACCAATTGTTAATAAAGTGTGTGCATCATTTTTTTTTAAAATACTATATCTTTTGTCTCTTGTAAAAATGTAACTGTTTGAATGATGGCAGCATTTACGTAAAATTTATGTTTGTATATTCCGTCCTCGAAGGAAGCTTAATACAAATTGAACTTATGAAGAATGTAGGATCTTATACAATAACGCGAACCAATTACTCTTCCCTAAAATTATGACTTAAATGTGTCTCATGTAGCGAAGAAAAATTTCGCTAACGGATAACAAACGATACTCCAGAATGACATAGGACCCTAATTCATATTCCTTTTTCCTCTTAGCCTTTAAAATGGGCGCCCTTTATTATTCAAGACAGAACGTGTCACACGATATGGTATCGAAATTATTTTATCTTATGTAAACTATGCAGGTTATGCTTTGTTTATATAAGAAATAACAAAATAATAAAAAATCAGTGAGAACACAAAATGTTTAAAAAGACCGTCTCCCAGGGGCTGCGTAAACTAAGCAGATTTCTATCGTGAAGTATAATAATAGATACATTTACTGGAAACACAACACTACCTTGAATATTAAGTGAATAAATATAAACGATAATTAGAAATCTTACCCCTCCAAGCGGGAAGCGTCTGAAATGTAAACAAACAGGTCTGCCAATCCGCCTCTCACCGAAAAGAAAAACAATGACTGAAATTTATTGGAATATAACTTATTTATTTGATTAAAAACTATTTACTATATCTAGTACTGTAATTTATAAAGATTCAGAATATTTTTTTTCTTAGTCAATCAAATTTAAGTAGTCCAAAAGTCCGTCACGCAGGTACTGCGTAAACTAAGTAGATTTCCCACGTGAAGTTATACAATAGAGAAATCTCCATACGAGAGTCGAACTGTTTCGGAAACGGCCGAATAGCTTTCGGCGGAAACGAATAGAAGCGATCATAGCTCGGCCGTAACACTTAACAAAAATGCAAATATCTCGGTTATTATTCAAGACAGTGAATAAATGTATATAAAAATATGTATTGCTAATTTAATTTGCAATAAGATTGGTTCTATATACATTTTCGATCCGACCTATAGTAACGGAGATATTTCGAATTTCCGAAATCCTCCCCTCTAAACCTCTACTCCCACTGGTCCGATTTCAGGCGTTAACGAACTTGAACTTTCTTTTCACATAAAACGATTAAATACCGAGTTTGGTGACCATTAACCTCCGTTAGGCGCGGGTCATTTCCAAACGACTCTAGGCGCGGGTCACCTATGAGGTGACGATGGAGAAATATGTTGGTAAAACTGCTTCTTAGGAAAAAAAAACAGAGTTAAACAAATATAAATACTTATCTGAACAAATAGTAAAACTATTTTATTTTAAAAGTTAGCTATGAAACACATGAATATGTCTTAAAACTATCAAACGATTTAATTCATTTCAGGTAACATGAAGCAATTTATGAACAATGAATTCTTTAGGTACTTACTTACTTAGCTACTAGAAAATATCTATAAAAAAGTACAATAACAATAGTTCAGAACTACTTAATCATTTGATTTCTGCAGGAATAACGAATATAAGAAAACATTTAAGATAGAAAAGCACATTAAAACGTTTCACGTCGAATCTTTCAGTGCCATCTAGTTCTACTCTGGTGAGTTTCTTGCCGAACAGGATTTACATAAAGTCTTCTAAATTCATTCTCGCTCCTCTGTAAGTGCCAGCTAAGTAAAGAAGGCCTATATAGGCTTTTATTTCGGTGAAGTCTGTCTCTTTGGTAGCCCTAGAAAATTCTGGCTCAACGATTTTTATAAATACGTTTGTGCAGTGCACAATACTTCTGATAATCGTCTCATCAAAGAGACAGAACCAGCGGTCAAGTTCATTAGTCGCCTCCTTTGCCACCCCTTTCAATCCCGGAAGGTGTAATTTTGTTTCCCTACATAACGCAAAGAAAATTATCTAGACTCAAAACGGTCAACGATCTTTCTGTCCACACTTCTCAATGCACCATATTTTCGTGTGACTGCTCATCCTCTCCATCACTTTCCGATTCCACGTCACTTTGTTCAGTCTCTGAGTCAATACTCCGTTCTTCCAAGCCATCTTCAAAATCCGAATCTATGTCGTTCTGTATGTTATCGTCTTCTTCGAAATGATCCAGTAATGTTTGGTGGAGTCTAGCAATGTCATTTTGATTAATCAAGTCAAAATTACGTAATTCCTGGTCCATTTTATCTGAAAAATGTTTTAAAAATGCATTGTTAGTCGCGGTCACCTCAGAGGTGAATTCCCTGTTATGCAGGTATTTGTAACTATTCGAAAACAATCAAGGCACTACAAACGTCATATGATAAATATGTCTATGATAAATACATTAAATATAGAAATAAAAGAAATTGAAATAATTACAACTTTGGTCGCGGGGCACCTGTGGGGTGATTTTAGCACAAGGAACGCACTGTGTACAAACTTGGAAGGTCAAACCTATATTGTTTTGAGGAGGAAGGGAAGCTAGAAGCATTGCTGGAGGTAGAAGTCGTTGGGCCCACTCAATCGGAAGTTATTGGAAAAACAACTCAAAGATGCACCTGTCAGGACGCCGCGACTAACGCGACTAACGGAGGGTTAAATAAAAATTACGACCGCTAGAGTGTTAACAGACAAATATATAATATATATATATATATATAGTTTTGGACGGACCTCATTTGTCATCTCCTGGGTAGGATTGATGGACATTTGAAGACATTTTTCGAAAATCGCGCAATGAGTACGACCTCATTAACTGACTTCCCTTCAGGGAAATCTGCTAAAATGATTACATCTGTTTGATAGATCTGTCTATGATCAATTATGTTTACTCTACTCGTAATAGAAAGTTTTATAAAATGAATTAGCTCCATTCAGTTGAGTTAAATGAATAATTATCTGTTTTAAAAAGTTTAGTGATGTAGAACCCTAATTGTTTCTAGTCCAAAAAAGCAAACCGGGGAAAAATGCCTATAAGAGCACTCGGTACCTACCGAAAATTCCTATAATTCAATACGCTATTTACCAAAAATATCTGTGATTGAACTCGATACCTACCAAAATATCTTTGTTAAATTACCTTCACTTGAAATATCTTCT
>CM032229.1:141742500-141840000 GCA_019009955.1 Riptortus pedestris
CCTGGAGAGTGACAAAAAAAGTTATCGAAAAGATGGGCACAACACAACGAAGTATGGAACGATACATGCTCAGCATTAGTAAAAAAGAACACAGAACGAAGGGCTGGATAAGAATAAGGACTGACTGACCTGGAGGACATTGCTAAATGTTTCTTTCTTAAGAAATGGAAATAGACAGGACATGTAATAAGAAGACATGAAGATAGATGGACCAGGAAGATAAAAAGAACATAAAAGAAGCAGAAGCAGACCAATGAAAAATTGGGACGAAGAGATGCGCTGCGCCGCACTTGTGGTGGATCAGCATGGACTACTACTAGTGGCTTACTATAGACAGGAATGGAAGCGTTTCGGGAATGCATACTACCAGCATAATATCAGCATCCAGGAACTGTTAACATAATATATATATATATATATATATATATATATATATATATATATATATATATATTTAACGCAAAATAAAAACATACTATAACTCAGAAATCCTCCGCTAACGCGCAAAATAAACACATTCGCACCTTCTGTGAGTTCCAGTTAGTAGGAAATCTGCTTAATTTATAGACAATTTGCGTAAAGGATATTTATAGCTATGAATTATCTGAATAATGGATGCAGTCATTATTGGATTCCAAAGAGGGTTTGAGGAGATCAAATCATAAAAAGGAATGAGTATAAAGAATGGTTATTGTGAACATAACATTTTCGTGTGAAGAATATAATAACCTGTTATTGGCATGAATGCAGTAGCAATCTTCAAAATGATACTACATTTCGAAAATGGCCATCATGACAGCTCACATATTCTACTAGTATTTTATATTTCACATTCTGAATGCTAGCCAATGAATCTCTATGCCGGATAACATCCTATTTCATAGCTGTTGGCAACAATCCAGATATACTTCGCTGGCATGGATATCCCTTGCATCGCAATATGGATCTCATTATCTGGAGCAATTTCACTATGGCTATAATAATATTATGAAGTTCCGTCTCATCTCCTTCTAAGTGAGGAATTTCGGTTTTTTAGGGACACTTAAATTAAAAAGAAAGTAGGTTTTACACTATAGAGGTAGAGCTTAGGATGTTACTCCAGGTAGGGTAAGTGATTATTTTATTACCTCTGAATCGTTTTAATATCAATAGTTGAAAATGATTAAATGTTGATCTCTCCCTAATGAAAGGTTTAGGTGTTTACATACATTTAATGGATATGTTTTAATTTATACCTGTTCCAAGGATATTTTTTGACAGATTTATCTAAAAGAAAATTATGATTGCACTTAGTACACGAGTTTTTATAAAAATAGTCAAATGTCTATAGGTCAAAAATAGAGATGAAAAAAATTATGTAGGTTCAATTGGCACCCAACACGCTGACGACTGAGAGCTGTGTTCATTGTTACTGATGTAGTAGCCATAAAGAAGATTAACTACTTGTAGAATTTGGATAGAGTGTTTTCTTAAAATAAATTGTAATCTAGTGATCAACAATTGAAGGGTTTGCTGCAAATAGGAGGTAGCTCCAATTTTTGGGAAACCAAAAAAAAACGTTTAAAAAATTCAAATTTTAAGTTATGTAAAAATATTGTTGTTGCTTACTTTCAATTATGGTGTTTACATATTAGAACAGTATTTTCATTCAAAAAATATCATCCCAATGTTGGTGGTACGTGGATAATCCTTGGAGCTACCTCTTTTTTGCCCAAAAGAATGGAATATGAGGAATGGAGGATTATGTTATGTCTTGGAAAAAGGTGTAAAAATAAATACAATGAACTATTATTATGTATTTTCATTCAAAGAAAACTGAAAATAAAGTACAGCAAAATTATTGGTTTTACAAACAGAAAATAACATCATTATAATGAATAACATAAAATACGAAAATAACATCATTATAACGAAAATAACATCATAACGATTGAAGCTGCATCCTTTTTGTGCCAAATAAAAGAGGTTTTTTTTGGCACAAGAAAGTGTTTATAACTCCCAACAGCTATGGGATGGAGCTACCTCCTTTTTGCAGCAAACCCTTCAATTGCTGTTGTACAAATTTCGTCTGATTCGGATATCAATGAAACTATTTGTGTGTTTGTATTTTCAGGATTGGTAAAAACGCTCTCTTAATCTCACGATTTTAATTAAAGCTATTGTACCACGAAACATCGTATATCTTCCTGAATTATCGCTATCATATTTTTTGTCATGCTTTTTCCGAAGTTTCGCTGCTCTCTTTTTCACAGATAATAATCCTCTGTTGCGACACCCTGAAGGAGGTATCAACATAACTAGCGAAACGACGGTAGAAAAGCCATGATAAGGTCAAAAAAGTCCGTCACGCAGGTTTTGCGTTAAATAAGCAGATTTTTCACGTGTGCCACATATTTGCATTTATCTGAACAATTAAAAGTTCAGTGAGAACAATATTGGGAATTTAAGCTTCAAATAAAGGGTTTAATGTTAATATGACATGAGTGGGTGGTTTGCTGGTGAGCGAAAACTATAAAATGAAAATATTTTCGTTAATAATCAAGATAATGAAAGAACACACATAACATCTATAGAACATTACATTTGTAGTGAGAAGTGTTCGAAATCCCGCCGCCCCTTTCTAACCCCCCTCACAGTGTTCGGATTTCAGCCATTAAAGAACTTGATCTTCTATATAAAACGTTTAAATATCGAGTTTGGTAACAATAAACAAGAATTGCGACCGATAGAGCGGTAACAGACAAATATTGACCGGAAATAATACAGTACTGATCGGACCTCATATTAGTCATCTCCTGGGTAGGATTGATGGAAAATGGAGAAAGGTTTTCAAAAATCGCGTCAAGAGTACGACTTCAATAGCTGATTTCCCTTAAGGAAGATCTAAAAAGTAAACCTTGAAAATCATCGTACATCCTACTTCACGCCTGGTTTAAAAAGGATACTAAGAGAGAAATGGCATGGAACTGATGATGGTACCCTAACTCTGAAAGCACCCAGTTTCTGACGAATATACTGTTTATAGAAGGCATACTTGTCTGTGTTTTTCCTTATTGATATATACCTTCCATCATCTAGAGCACTTTTTTGGAAAAATGGAAAAGAAAGAAGTAATGATTTTTTGTGTCATTTCTGCACTTGAGAAATCTCGGGATTTTATGGATATTTTGCATGAAGTCCGTACCAAAAATAAAATAGTTTCAAAAAATTTACAGAAATTAATATAATTTTTATTTTTCAGTTGATTAATGCATTTTTGGCACCCAGGGTTATGAATTAATTTGTTCATAACGTCACCCTTTTCACCTATTCTGATGTTAAGGGAGTCTAGTGCAGCATTCAAACAATAATAACAAAAGTTTCAGTGATTATGCGTGTGTGTGTTTGTGGTTGTGGGTGTGCTTAGCAACCTTTGAATAACTGTCATCTTATATGGAAACCGCATATTCCCATGAAATTACTGCTCAAGTTCTATTCAAGTTCTCCATATGAATAATGATGTCACATTGTTTAAGGTAGTCATAACATCACATACAGAAGGATATAAATTTCGAGACGGCACGAGATCTGCCTCTGATAAGATTCAAAGTTCTGGGAATGATTAACTGCTGGAACTAGAGATAAGGTCTCCTAGCCAGGACTCACCTATTATATGTTGTAAGAACATATGACAAATACAGCTTGTTAAAATTTCGCAGTGAATTATATTCTTCCGTCAGTTATTTTCATAATGTTTATTTAATTTTCGTAAAAAATGATGACAATTGTTCATTTCACTACCTTGAGTTTTCTAACTATCAAATTATTCATAAACATTTGACGTATCAAGTGAGAGGATGTTTCTACAAGCATATGGAACATTAGGTAGAATTTCAACAATATATTGTTAAATAAATTTGCAGTGTTTTAGGAGACTTGTACGAGTGAGTGTCGTGAGTCTAATTCTTACTCGATTCAGTAAGACTTCATCATGGTGGTTAATTCAGGATGTTATTTCCCATTTCCTGATATCTGATTTAATTTTCACTCAACTGGCATTTGATGAAAGGCATATTGTGTTCCATTATGGGCATAGTATTCTACCAACAGATCTTTGAATGTCCTTTGGAGATGCTACGTCCACCGTACGTCGCACCATTAGTAGATTTTTGAGCTTTATTGGCTTCCTCATCTGCACTCACATTGATTTTAATATTTTTATGTGATGACACCCACATGAAAATTATGGTTTTCTTTCACACATTTTGTAAAATAAGTTATGTATAGTCCAAGTGACAGGATTTGAAATTAATACATCGTAAGTATATAATTGTTCCTCTTCATTAGATCGATAGGGAAGCTGTTCCCGGAGATTGTCTTGAGAATGGTTTTAGCAGATTTCCCTTAAAGGAAATCAGTAATTGACGTCTTACTCATGACGCGATTTACGTAACATTTCTTCAAATCTTCATCGATCCAAGCCAGGAGATGACGAAAATGAGGTCCATTCTAAATTATACACACACACACACACATACACACATGTATATATTTGTCTGTTAGCGCTCTAGAGGTCGCATTTTCGTTTGATCGTTACCAAACTGGATATTTAATAGTTTTATGCAAACAGAAAGATCAAGTTCGTTAATGGCTGAAATCGGATCATTGGGAGGGGGGTGTTTAGAGGGGAGAATTTTTGAAAGTTCGAAATATCTCCGTTATTACACGTCGGATTGAAATGTTGCATAGAACTGATCTTACTGCAAATTAAATTTACTATAAATATTGTTTATACATATATTCTCTATCTTGATTATTAACCGAGATATTTCATTTATATTAAGTGTGACGGATAACGGACGAGACCGGTTTTCGGGTCGGTTGTGTTCGTGAGGCTGATCGGAAATTGGTTCGGCCGTTTCCGTAACTGTTCGGCTCACGTGAAATCGGTTTAGAGACTCGTGTTCAACTTTTCCTTTGTGAGATATATGCAAATATGTTCCGTTGATCCCTCCCCGCCCCCTCCCGTTTTCTTGGACTACTAAAATTGGAGGTATTAAAATATAAATTATTCTGATTCATTATTAATTACAGTACTAAATATATTAGGTTGTTTTTAATAAAATTAATATGTTTTTCTTTCCGCTGAAGAATATGTCTATCTATCTGTTCAGCTCTGAGTGGTTGGCAGACCTATTTGTGTACGATTTAGAAGCCGTTTCCATTCAGATTTCTCATTACCGTTTGCATTTAATCACGGTGGTGTTGTGTTACCAGTATGCAGATTTATCTATTGAAAAAACATCACGTGGGGAATCTGCATAGCTTACTCAGCCCCTCAGTGAGGGACTTCTTTGATACTTCTCATTTATTATATTCATTATGCAAACGACTCTTGAACATTATTATTGAAAAATAATTTTGAGTGATATAATGTTCAAAATGAACATCGCAGCAGGGGTAGGGTTACATGTTTGTGAAATTTAATGACAATATTTCCCCAGGCTCAAGATTTGGATTCGCCTTGAGCACCAGTGGCTTCTGGTTACATAAAAGCTTTTCTGTTCAGAGATAATAAATCAAGTTGCTTCACTAGACTGGATTTTAATTTTGTGGGGAAAATAAATTATAAAAAAAAATAAAGGAAAAAAAAAAGAGTAGGTTCTAAATCTAATAGAAATATTAAAGTGAGCTCTCGAGAAATATCTTAGAGGTGAAATGAGGGAGAAGCAGTGGGCAAACTATGAACTGAGAGGGAAAGCCTCAAGAGAATTTATGAGTTGGACATCTGAGGTATTATAGAGTTTGATGAATGGGCAAGTTCTTTATTGAATAAAGGCTGGCAACCCCCTCTCCTCTATCCCCACCTCTCTACCACCCACCCCCAAGATTCATTCACTTTAATCGCCACTTCAAGACTCATCAATTGCGGAAAGTTAAAGTTTGTATCATTTTTCACAAAAGTATCTCGTTCAACTACCGGAATCTATATTTCTCCCTCTGACGGGTTTCTATTAGTTTTAGAGTGATTGTTTCTCTTCTGATTAGTGGTTGGTTTGTTACTTGTCTTCTGATAAGTGGTTCATATGTTGCTTCTCTTCTGATAAGAGGTTGGTATTTGGCTTTTGTCCTTATAAGTACTTGGTATGTTGCTTCTGTTCTGATGAGCGTTTAGTATGTGGTTTCTCTTCTGATAAGTGGTTGGTATGTTGCTCCTTTTAGCAGATTCCCCTAAAGGGAAATCAGCTATTGAGGTCTTAATCATGACGCGATTTTCGAAAAATTTCAAATTTCTTCAAATGTCCATCGATCCGACCCAGGAGATGACGAAAATGAGGTCCGTTCAAAATTATATATATTTGTCTGTTAACGCTCTAATGGTCGCAATTTTTGTTTGATGGTTATCGAACTCGATATTAAAACGTTTTATGTAAAAAGAAAGATTCGTTAATGGCTGAAATCGGACCAGTGGGAGGGGGGATTTTGATGGGGGATTTTAGAAAATTCGAAATATCTCCGTTACTATTCGTTGGATCAAAAACTTTTATAGAACTAATCTTATTGAAAATTAAATATACTATAAATATTGCTATATACATTTATTTTCTATCTTGAATATTAACCAAGATATTGGCATTTTTCAGTTTTCAGCCTTTAGCAAACCCCCACTTCCACTCATGCTACATAAATAATACTCTGTTATGTAATAAACTAAATTATTCGAAGCTTAAATACCATAATTTGTTTCCATGAGACATTTATTATAGGAGATAAATGCAAATATGTTATGGTGACCCTTCCTTATCTTAAGTTTTTGGACTACTAAAATTTGATTGATTGAGATAATAATTATTCTGATCTATTATAAATTACAGTACCAGATATAGTAAATAGTTTTCAATAAAATTAATATATCACATTCTGATATATTTCAGTTATTGTTTTTCTTTTCTGTGGGAAGTTAGCACACCTGTTTGTTTACGTTTAGGTTCTTCCCGTCTGGGGGTTTCTTATTATCCTTTATATTTATTCACTTGATGTTGACGGTGCTTTTATGTTACCAGTATATAGATTTATCTATTGATAAACATCACGAGGGAAATCTGCTTATTTTACGCAGCCCCTGCGTGACGAACTTTTTCTGATAAGTGGTTGATATGTTGCTTCTCTTCTGACAAGTGGTCGGTATGTTGCTTCTTATCTGATAAGTGGTTGGTATGTTGCTTCACATCTCATAAGAGGTTGATATGTTGCTTCTCATCTAATAAGCGGTTGGTATGATGCTTCTCATCTGATAAGTGGTTGGTATGATGCTTCTCATCTGATAAGTGGTTGGTATGATGCTTCTCATCTGATAAGTGGTTGGTATGTTGCTTCTCATCTGATAAGTGGTTGGTATGTTGCTTCTCATCTGATAAGTGGTTGGTATGTTGCTTCTCATCTGATAAGTGGTTGGTATGATGCTTCTCATCTGATAAGTGGTTGGTATGTTGCTTCTCATCTGATAAGTGGTTGGTATGTTGCTTCTCATCTGATAAGTGGTTGGTATGATGCTTCTCATCTGATAAGTGGTTGGTATGTTGCTTCTTATCTGATAAGTGGTTGGTATGAAGCATCTATTCTGATAAGTGGTTGGTATGTTGCTTTTCTTCTGATAAGTGGTTGGTATGTTGCTTCTTATCTGATAAGTGGTTGGTATGATGCTTCTCATCTGATAAATGGTTGGTATGTTGCTTCTCATCTGATAAACGGTTGACAAGTCGCTTCTCTGACTGAGCGGAGATCTGACCGCAGTGCTCCCCCATTCCCGGTGTATAATGTATGTATCCCTTGGGTAGTGAACAGGAGACAACATATTCCAGGTTATGTTTGACGGGTTATGTATAGTTCATCACTCACAGCTAATCTGAAGAATTAACAGGCAGAGCTGGCTTATTAACCAAATAACTGGCTTGTAGGGTTTTTTAGTTTTTCGTTTTAATATATAGACCTGAGGATGCCAATAATGTGGTAAAACGGTGACTAAAAATAATGAAAATAAAATTAAATATGCATAGTGAAACAGCTACATCGAACAATCAAAAGTATAATAATCCATGGCTAATCGGGGTGAATCTTGATCTACAAAATCTACAATGCCTACTTAAAAAACAATGTATGCTAACTTACATGACTAATTTTTTTATTGTACTCCAGGCACACCCACGTTATGTTACTTTCTGAAAAAAGTAACTCCATTTGTCTCCATCCAATGAAGTATTTAATTAACAATGTGGAGCACTAAATAAACGACATTAACTAGTCTTCACTTAACTAACACTCTCCAACTGGAAATCCATTTAGCTTGAGATTTGCGTTAACTAAATCCATTGAAGGGGCTAGTGGAAAAACACATCCCAGTCTCCTGAAGTTGGTAGAGGCATTTTAGAATGTGCCTACACTCGACCATTAGTCAAATGCTATTCTGCATAATCGATTAGCCAAATAGGAGCTAGAGCTGGGCCATGGCTGAGCAGAGCCAACTTGCTTAACTAGATAAAATAGCCTTAAAGCATTAAAACAATTCTAGACATTCTTGATGTATGTCGTTCACGAATCGGTTTATGTTCTGCAATACTTAGAAAGATGATGTAGATACCAAGTAACAATATTCTAAATTTTCCGGAATCTCATGTCCTTGGTTTTTACTTCTCACAGGAGCTGGTGCTCCACTCAGCATTACAGTTACTTACAATGTTACGTTTTACTGTGTTATTTAATCGAAAATCTCCCAAGAACAGTTTAATTAAAATTTTGTTTTGGTTATTGTTGAATTGTTATGGTTTATTTTTGTTTGATTGTCTTGAGCTGCATATAGTAAAAATAAATTTTACCAGCCAAAGCATTAAAACATGGCTTTTATTTTGAAAATCTTAATGGCCTATGAACTCTTAAGGTGTTATTTTCATTATCTCTATATTTGTGGGTTTTTTTTACTGGAAAATAAAATTTAGTTAAAAATGATTAATGTAAATTTTATTTTATTTATTTACATTATTCGGTTTCTATCTGTAAGGTTATTAGCTGACAAAAAGTTTATATTACATTAGTCACGGATACAGTCTTAAGGAACTTAAATAGGTTTTGAATAGTATTTCCTACTTCGTCATATTCATTTTTCAAGGTAGATTGCAAAGTATCCGGCTTATGTCCGGCTTGTATTGTATTGTTGGTTCTGGCCTTGGTGTAGAAAGAAAGGACCAATGCCCTACTGGTTGCTTTGCTATTAATGGTTGAGTAACAATTTCGGTAGGTTAGAAAATTAAAAAAATTAGAAGATGTATATGTATGCCACGTCTTCGCGGCATTTACATCTGGATCATCATATTTTATGTATAACTTAACAGTGGTTCCATTTATAACAGTCTAACAAAGCAAATGGTGTTTGCTACTGCGACCAATGGTTAATACATTTCAGTTTTGGCTAGGACTGTGGACATCCAAGAAGAACAGAAAAGATCACCTGGTACAAATGACAAATATTTAATGAAGTGAGATCCGTTGAGATCTAGAGAGTATATCTTATCCCATATTGCATAAATCATATGCAATAATTTCTATAGCACTAGACGACTTGAATTTTACTAAGACTGAAAGTTTGGTTGGTATTCGGATAATACAAGAATTTCTGATATATTGACAAGATATTTTTTAGGTGATTCGACTAAGTCCATTCAAAACTGAAAACAAATCTCTGACATATGTTAATAAACCATTGAATAATTTATATCATAATTGAGGAATACAAAAATAATAAAAGACATATAATTTTCGAGAATTTGAATGACCCGAATCAAACAATTGCAGTTTCTGAGCTTTTAGCAGATTTCCCTTCACAGAAATCAGCTATTGAGGTCGCATACATGACGCGATTTTCGAAACATTTCTTCAAATGGATGACGAAAATAAGATCCGTTCAAAAATTAAAATATAATATCTTAAATATATATATATATTAATATATATATTTTTATTTGTCTGTTCGCGGTAGTAATTTATTGTTTGATCGTTTTCCAAAACTCAACATTTACTCGTTTTTTATGCAGAAAAAGATTTAAGTTCGTTAATGGCTGAAATCGGGACTAGTGGCGAGGGGGGTGGGGGTCTAGTGGGAGGGGGGGATTTTTAGAGGGATAATTTTCGAAAGATCTCGCTTACTAATACGTCGGATTCCAAAGAATACCCCCCCCCCCCCCCCCCCCCCCCCCCCCCAACAAAAAAAAAACCATGTATAGATAACCAATTTATTTTATGCAAATCAGTTTACTATAAATATTTTTATATACATTTATTCTCTATCTTGAATATTAACTGAAATATTTGCATTTTCATTAAGTGTGTGCGGATAACGGACGACATGAGATCGTTTATTGTCAGTTCTTCTCGTGAGCTTCCGCCAAATGTTCCGCCGATTCCGTAACTGTTTGGCTCTCGTGAAATTGGTGTAGACACTGGTGTGAGCTTCTTCTTTGAGAGATATATGCAAATATGTTCTGTTGATCCTCTCCTTTAGTTCGTGGAGTACAAAAATTTGAGTGATTGAGATAAATTACTTCATTATAAATTACTGTACTAGACATAAAAAATAGTTTTCAATAAAATTAATTTGTTTTATTCATATATATTTCAGTAATTGTTTTTCTTTCCGTGAAGAATATTTCTATATTTTCAGCTCTGACTAGTTGGCAGACATGTTTGTTTCCAATTCAGAGCATTCCGTTTAGAGGTTATTAAAATTGACTAAAATATTTCTCATTACTATTTGTATGTATTCACTTAATGTTCACTGTGGTGTGTTATCTGTATGTAGATTTATCTGTTGCAAAACTTCACGATGGAAATCTGCTTAGTTTACGCAGCCCCTGCGTGACGGACAACACACATACAAGATTGATGAGTTGTTTCCCAAGCTAGCATTTTACCAGTACTCTGGAGCCCTTTCGTTTTCAAAAGGCTCTACTGTACTCAAGCCATTTGATTTTTAAATTTTAAAAATTTCCCCTTTTTTTCGTTGGCACAAATATTGGGGGAATGTATAGCGACACCCTATCCTCTATTGGCTGTTAGGAATTCAAGAGACAAGCATTCTTCACATATTCCCGATAAAATCTCACATTCTCTGTTTAAGAATCTACATACAAGCTGGACACCTTCTCTCCGTAAAATAGACGTCGACCACACAAATTAATAGGATATCCCAGATTTAAAAAAAAAGTCCAGTCACGCAGGTGGGGCTGCGTAAACTAAGAAGCTGATTTCCCTTGTGAAAGTTTTAAATACGGCGAAAATCATGCCCCCCCCCAAACTGGTCACACAATACCACCATGATTAAATAAAACACGGTAATGAGAAAATCTTTCAGTTAATTAAAAGTAAATTCCCAACTGGAATGGCTTCTCATTTGTAAGAAAATTTATTTATATTTAATGTCTCAAAATTTTTAGTAGTTAGTCCAAGAAACCTAAAGAAGGGGGGTGGGGCGGATGAAAGAAAACGTATTTGCATAAATCTACAAAAGTACCAGCCTGAAATTTAAGAAAGTCCGTCACGCAGGGGCTGCGTAAACTAAGCAGATTTCCCACGTGAAGTTTTACAATAGAGAAAACTGTTCAATAACAAGTGTAGTAAGTATTAAGGGATCACTAAACTTATACAGGAGGGACGAATAGTTACGAAAACGGCCGCCAGAGCTCTCTTCGGAAAAGACCAAACAGCTCACTCCTGCCGACCAATGCAGAATACAAATGCAAATATCTCGGTTAATATTCAAGATACAGAATAAATGTATAGAACAATACTTATAGTAAATTTAAGTTGCAATAAGATGGATTCTATACAATTTTTCGATCCGACGCATAATAACGGAGATATTTCGAATTTTCCGAGAATCCTTCCTCTAAACCCCCACTCCCACTTTCAGCCATTAACGAACTTATTCTTCCTTTTTACATAAAACGATTAAATTCCGAGTTTGGTAACGGTCAAACAAAAATTGCGACCACTAGAGCGTTAACAGACAAATATATATATATATATATATATATATATATATATATATATATATATATATATATATATATCAAATTTTGAACGGACCTCATTTTCGTCATCTCCTGGGTAGGATCGATGGACATTTGAAGAAATTTTTCGAAACTCGCGTCACGAGTACGACCTCAATAGCTGATTTCCCTTCAGGGAAATCTGCTAAAAAGTAAATAAAGAGGGTAGAAGGGTTATAATTGCGAGAGCCTTAATACATGAATTATACATCGCCCATTAAATAGCCTCATCACTCTGACATAAATTTACTGACAGCATATTTCTCAATCCTGCAAATGCTGGGCTTCTTGTTTACTGCCCTGCTTCATCCCCTAAATTCCGACTCTCACTAGCTGTCATCCATATCACAAACATCCATTTCTTAATCATAATTTTTCATTTTGTTGTTTGTGGGTGGACAACCCAAACATCCCAGGAATAACAACGTTTTTTTTTTATACAAGAATTTGTATATTTGAGCGCAAATTTCTTCCGGAAGCTGAGCTCAGCGTTCATTTATAACATTAGATTTTATTTTATTATTTTTTTCCTATATATAGGGGTCGGCACATTGTCCTTCCCTATATCTCATATCGATTCCTTTGCTATTCTTATATTTCTTTATAATTTTTTTACGTATGATTAAAGGAAAGGGGGTTGAGGAAAGATATTCTAAAATAATTAAAGTAAATGAAAGATGATATCAAAAGTGCGAATCTACTTCATTTATTAGGTACTACTTACTTAGCTACTAGAAAACATATATAAATAAACTGCAATAAGAATAGTTGAGAACTACTTATTTATTTGATTACTACAGGAATAGCAAATACAAGAAAACATTTATGATAAAAAAAGAAATTAAAACGTTTCACGTCGAATTTTTTAGTGCATTCAAGTTCAACTCAGGTGAGTTTCTTGCCCAACATATTTTACATAAAGTCTTCTAAATTCATTCTCGCTCCTCTGTATGTGCGAGCTAAGTAAAGAAGGCCTATATAGGCTTTTATTTCTGTGAAGTCCGTCACTTTGGCATCCTTCTACCTAGAAAATTCTGGCTCAACGATTTTTATAAATTCCTTTGTGCAGTGCACTATACTACTGATAATCAATCGTCTTATCAAAGAGCCAGAACCAGCAGTCAAGTTCATTAGTAACCTCCTTTGCCGCGCCCTTTCACTCCTGGAAGGTGTGTCAATACATTTTGTTTTCCTATTGTACGCAAAGGAAAAGGGGTTTTCCTCCACTCATAACGGTCAACAAGCTTTCTGTTCACACTTCTCAATGCAACATATTTTTCGTGTGACTGCTCATTCTCCCCATCGCTTTCAGATTCCACGTCACTTTGTTCAGTCTCTGAGTCTATACCCCGTTCTTCCAAGCCGTCTTCAAATTCCGAATCTGTGTCGTTGTTATCATCTTCTTCTAAAGGATCCATTAATGGTTGGTGGAGTCTGTCAATATCATTTTGATTACACAAGTCCAAAAATACGTATTTCCTGGTCCATTTTTTCTGAAAAATGTTTTCAAAATGCATTGTTAGTCGCGGTCACCTCAGAGGTGAATTCCCTATATTGTAGGTATTTTTAACTATTCAAAAACAATCAAGGCACTACAAACGTCAAATGATGAATATGTCTAAGGTAAACAGATTAAATATAGAAATAAAAGAAATTGATAAACTTACAACTTTGGTCGCGGTGCACCTGTGGGGTGATTTTAACACAAGGAACGCACTGTGTACAAACTTCGAAGGTCTAACCTATACGGTTTTGAGGAGGAAGGGAAGCTAGAAGCATTGCTGGAGGCGGAAGTCGTTAGGTTTATTCAATCGGAAGTTATTAGAAAAACACCTCAAAGATGCACCTGTCAGGACGCCGCGACTAACGGAGGGTTAATTGAACTTTTATTTTATGAGATTCATACAAATATGTTATGAGATGACGTTATCAATTAATATTTGTCTTTCTTTAATCGAAAATGTTTTTTGATCTATACCATACTCGATATTTAACCGGTCCAGTTGACACTAATGATCATAGTTGTCATAGGCTGAAATCGGACCTAGAATTGTGGAGGCTTGGAGAGGGAGGAGAATTCGAGAATTCAAAATCATAATTATTATGAATTAAATAAGTATAATTCAAAATTATAATTATTATCCGTTATTATGACTCGTATCGTAAAATGTTATGGACTCATGTTAAACTACTGTTGATCTACGATTGTTCTGTTATGTATTTTTTCGTATCTCTAGTATTAGGCAAGTTATTCGTGTTTGCTTATTTTCTGAGATTTCCTTAACTCCCCCCCCCAAACCTCTGCCTTCTACTCATTGCTTGTTAGCAGATTTCAAATCAGCTATTGAGATCGTACTCATGCCGCGCGATTATCGACATTTTTCTTCAAATGTTCATCGATCAAATTTCAAAACTGTGTGTATATATATATATATATATATATATATATATATATATATATATATATATATTTGTCTGTTACCGCTCTAGCAGTCGCAATTATTGTTTAATCGCTACCAAACTTGATATATAGTCGTTTTATGTAAGAAAAAGATCAAGTTCGTTAACGGCTGAAATCGGACCTGAAAATTCAAAAATGTCTCCGTTACTATACATCGCATCGAAAAAATGTATAGAATTAATCTTATAGCAAATTAAATTTACTATAAATATTGTTATATACATTTATTCCCTATCTTGAATATTAACCAAGTTATTTGAATTTTTCAGTTTTAAGCCTTTAGCAAACCCCCACTTCTACTCATGTTACATAAACAATACTCTATTATATAATAAACCCCATTATTGGAAGCTTAAATACCAAAAATGTCCTGGTTACCCCCCCCCTTCATAAGTTTTTGGACTACTTATATTTGATTGATTGATATAACAATTATTTTGATTCATTATAAATTACAGTACTAGATATAGTAGATAGTTTTCGGTCAAATTAATAAGTTATATTTAGATATAAGACTGTTATTGTTTTTAGTAGATTTCCCTTGAGGGAAATCAACTATTGAGGTTGTACTCATGACGGAATTTTCGAAATTTTTCTTCAAATGTCAATCGATCCTACCCAGGAGATGACGAAAATGAGGTCCGTTCAAAACTGTATATATATATATATATATATATATATATATATATATATATATATTTGTCTGTTACCGCTCTAGCGGTCTCAATTTTTGTTTGATCGTTATCAAACTCGATATTTAGTCGTTTTATGTAAAAAGAAAGATTAAGTTCGTTAACGACTGAAATCGGACCAGTGGGAGGGGGGGTTTAAAGGGGAGGATTTTCGAAATCTGAAATATTTCCGTTACTATACGTCGGATCGAAAAACTATATATAATCAATCATCATTTATTCTCTATCTTGAACATTACCCCGAGATATTTGCATTTTTATTAAATCTGTGCGGATAACGGATGGAAGTGAGTTTCTCGCCAAATGCTAGGCCTGCCGTTTCCTGAACTTTTAGGCTCTCGTGAAATTTCTCTAATGTAAAACTTCACTTGGGAAATCTGCTTAGTTTACGCAGCCCCTGCGTGACGGACTTTATTCTTTCCGGTAAGTAGTTGGAAGAACTGTTTGTTTGCATTTCCGAAGCTTTCCGTCGGGAGGTTTCTTGTTATAGTTTGTATATATTCACTCAATATTCACGGTGTTGTTGTGTTACCGGTATGTAGATTTATCTATTGTAAACCTTCGCGTGGGAAATCTGCTTAGTTTACGCAGCCCCTGCGTGACGGACGTTTTTATTGATTCTTACCTGGTCTGCGTCCTTCCCCATCCAGCCCTCAAAAAAGGGCCGAATATGAGTTATACGAGCTCCATCTCACTTAGCAGATTATTCAATGTTAAATATATTAATCCCCGTTAGTTGGAGAATCATTGGAGTTGATGCCTAAATTTAAATTCCACTGGATACCGACGGAGATTTGGTTTAGAGACAAAAGCAGGGATAGGATAATAAACCATTTTGATTAACGATCTCCTCATGAGGCAATAATGGGTTAGTAAGTTGCTGACGGTGGCGCACTCCAACGCTCCAGCCACAATTAATTTGAATGATTTGTGGACCGAACCATCTTCATCTCACCCCCAGATTAACGATTCCTAAGTTCATACCTCGCAACAAAATAATTAGCACTAACTCTATTAATGACTATTGTGAACAAATATTTCGAAAATAATATTCTTCTTAGTCTATAAAATAGGGGTTTGAGCAAAATGCTTCTCAACAATTATCAAATATTCGAATAACCGCTAAAACTTAAGTTGGTTACTAAAAAAACTAATTTATTAATTAGCAATACATCAGGATAATCGACCAATATAATTGAACTAGTAAAATACTTTTTTATTGAAAATGTATAGTCATTGAAAATGGGGTTTTAAGTAACATTTATTGGTTTTAACTTATTATTTTTTGATGACACTAGGAATAATTGGGACTGATTAACTACGGGTTGTCGCACTTTTTTAGCAAGGGTGGGAACACAGATTCCAAAGATATCTATTCAGTCAGTTCGTCAATAAATAAATCCCTATTGCTCATTTTAGAACCGAACCCAACGCTCTAGGTGATACCAAGGTTATTAATGAATAACGCCTAATTCAACATAGCTAAAAAAAGAAATAATAATTTTTTTTAAAAATAGGAAATATTTGTTTCCTTTATATTGTCAATTCACATAGTCAAAAACATTAATGTTAATTATTTTTGTTCTAAAACGTGCATGATGAATCAATAAAATCCATGTAAAAAAAAATCCTAAATCGACCAAATTAATTCGCTTTTAAGGATTTCAACATTCTATTTCATCTTCCCAACAAGGTAATCAGCATATTTTAATTCGCTATTGAATATATTATAATAACCTGATCCCTTTAATGTCCATTCATTCCTGTCCATTTCTCCCGCCCCCCCCCCTCTGTTTGTCTGTCTCTTTGTCTCTGTCCCTGTCTCTGGTTCTGTGTCTCTCTCTCTCTCTCTCTCTCTCTCTCTCTCTCTCTCTCTCTTCTCTCTCTCTCTCCCACACACACACTCACTCTCACTCGCATTGGGAAATTTGAGTTATTGAGAGAAAAATGGTAAATGGGAGAGTCGCTGAAAAATGGGACAGTCTTCCTGACGCTGAAAAATTATATATCCATTTTCATTGGGACTGACAAAAAGGTCAAATAGGAGAATGAGTACACTTATGTTAAATCCCTGTAAAGCTAAATAAATTCTCTAGAATCTTCTAAGATGTTAGAATTAAGTGTATAATATAATACAGAAATCTTTATGATTGTTTCATTCCTGTGCTTTATCAAAGATTGGAAAGTAACTAGCAGTCTCCAGAACCAACATATATCGCCAGTCTTTCTCTGCTGTTGCTGTTAGGGAGTTAAATGTTTTACCTAAAGAAATAAAAGTGCCATCAACATTCCGAGGGGCCTACATTACTCGTTTTCTAAAGACCGAGATGGGGATATGCCAAAACAATTTTTATATTTTTTTTGTTTCTTTATGTTTATATTGAGCATATTTTAATTTAATTAATAATAGTTTAGTTTAATTTATAACAACTAGTTTAGTACAATAATAAGCGTGCATGTCAATTGTCTGTAAGAGAGAACCATTGGTCTTATGACAAAAAAAGCATCTATCTTCTCTGTCTTGTATATATATACATATACAATTATCAATACTTTTTTGTGGAGGTTCAAATCCTCTGCCATGTTCGCCTTGGTCGTTTCCTTAACGGAATTGAGGAAAACGTTACAGATTAATTTATATCACATCTTAGGGCGTAAAAATTCTGCCTAAGATTAACATATTACAAGATTAATACAAACAAAAATCTCTGAGAAAATGTATCTCTTACCTGTCTATACTTATGGCAACGAGGTTGAATATGGAGGAGGTGCTACAGGTGACGTCCATGGCGATGTAGAAGTCACATACGAAGGGTGGTAAAGTCCACGAACCGTTTACCTGCAAGAGGAATTCGTTATAAGCCGAGTATAAAGACATATATTTAAAAAAAAAAATGTATGCATCCACATGATAATTATAATGGACAGGTTGTATCTGTCATTAACTGCCAGGAAAGGGCGGCGTTATTCTTTGCCTAATTTAAAAAGGAAAATGTATTAATAATAACGAAAATAGAACTGCTTTGACAAATCATTCAGTTTATAAAAAAACTTACTTTAAAGTTTGAAAATGTTAAAACAATCAATAAATAATATTAAAAGAAACATAAAAGCCAACTTCTTCCTTAGAAAGACCAAAATTAAATACTTTAATAATATACTCTACAATGGTTTACCTTAAAATTAAATAATCTATTTTAAAATGTGCTGAGAAATGTTTGATTTTTAATATTTGGCTTGAAAATGGAATCCCAGTTTCAACTCTCCAGTCCGGAAGGTTTGTTTTAACGAGTGTAAGAGTGGACGAGCATTTTATAACTGTAAGTAAATAGTATGTAGCTTACAACACTTATAAGTGTTTTAATGTTTCATAAAATATGAAATAAGACCGCTGAAGAGGTCTTATATAGGACAAGTAAAATGTAGGACATTGTTTATAAAGTCTGCGTGGAAACGAACAGTTTTTGTTGGTAGTCTTTGCCATCAAAGTGTGGAGAAAAGAAATAAATTAAATTACTCAAATACAAATTCGTTATCTGTCGGAATCAAATACTATCTTCATAAAAATATTTCAACTTACTAAGGAACGATCTCTTGGTATAAAACGTGAAATTAAAATTAGTGATTATAAAAATATCGATGAATTCATGTTTAGAATCATCAGTGTTTTTTTTAAATAAAAATGGCATGTCCTTCGGAACATATAGATTGGATTAAATTTGTATTAGTACAGAAAATATGATTGACTTTTACTCGAGCAAACTCTTGTTGTACTTGAAAAATGTAAGATATTGATCGGAAGTTGGAAGAAATATATTCAATTTCATACTAAAAAATAACTTTTAAGTCTGAAAAATATATTGTAAACACAAAATTTCTCTTTATATTTTTGATAAAGCTAATATTATTACTAATAATAATTACTATTAGTACTAATAATAATACTAAGGACGATATAGACAAATCTTGAAATCAAAGTACAGGGGTTAACTCCTGTTACTGGTAAAAAGTGTAAGGTTGTGCAAATGGAAAATACTCATTTCCTTAATAAAAATACAAAAGACAACCTCAAATGTGTTCAGGTATTCTCGTATAACACTAATAATTTTTTAATTTCACAATAAAAAAATTACGAAACTTTGAAATTCATAGTTCTAAATAATGTTCAAGAACTGAAAATTCTTTCTGTACATCTTTTTCCCATAAAAGGAATATTAATGAATATATTTTCGAATTAATAAACGTTTTAAATTTGAAATAAATAATTAAAAATAAAATTCAAATATCTTACATTATACTTTGGGATAGTAGACTTATAAATGCCCATTGAAACATAGTGAGTCATAGAACTGGTAGCAAAAATAAATTCAGCTACCTAGTATGACAATCTACTTTTATTTCCCCTTATTGGGAATGTATGTATCTTGTAAAATCTCCTCACATATTTAGTACACTCATAAATTCCTCAGTTTAGATTGAATTCTTTCGTAGTTCTAGGCTCATCTTCACTGCACTGCATCTAGACCTTACTAAATAGAATTGTCCTGCTAAATATTAGTCTCAAGTTAGCAGATAGAACCTATTAAAGTAGGACCAGCTAAGGAGTGCTGTAGGCTATGATGGAGCCCCGGGCGTGAAGTTTAGACAGAGGAATTGCGAAGTGAACTTGGAGAGTTTCTTTTTAAATGTCACTGTCATATTTTCTGGAAATAATTAATTAACCAAAGCAAAGAATTCTTTTGAAAAATAATTCACAGTTAAAAATCAAAGAAAAAAGTCTCTTTTCTTCACAAATATTTATTCTAAGCGGCAGAGAATATATTTGAGAATATTATAGGATGTTTGTATTGGAACGAGGCCTTTATCGTCGATTAATACCTGTGATCTGCTTCCTTTACCATCCAGCATCTTATAAATGGGGAAATATCATTTTCCTTTGCTATAAAAATCCCTAAAAGACATCCTTGAACTCCTATTAAATTAGATTAACAAAATGGTTCGTTGGACTAAATATGAAATTATTTCATATGTAAGTTATTTACTATATCTCAGTTTCAATGCATCCCATGGAAAGATCTCATAAAACAAAATGTGTGCATATTTTTATCATAAAGAAAAAAGGGCTTATGCTACTTTCCATATTTAGTTTTCGTCATCCTCTAAACCAGCCTATCTTCCTTGTAGATAGGAAAGGAGAGATCCACAACTAGATGCTAAGCTGGACGTTGCTAAATTGGGTCTACTGCTGATTATCTACTAAAAAGAAATTCGGTGTAAGGAACCAAAACTCTTGAATAATAAATTTTAACAAATATTCTAGTTTGGACACCATTGGACTTCATTCTACTCTTATTAAATAAAATGGTTGGTTGCCCTTGATGTTATTTTATTTTATTCGGGTTATATATTATTTCTCTTTTTCTATCGATTATATAAATATACACACACGCTCACCTATAATATTCTGGAAAACATTATTAATTACGCAAGGCATAGAATTCTCTTGAAAAGTAATTGGTGTCTATTATAAAAAATAGCCGAATAAGAACAAATAATAATTCTGGAAAGTATAATTTCGACACGCTGAGGCTGTGTACACTAAGCAGATTTCTATCGTACTGATGTGACAAACTACCGACCTCATCTCACCGTAGATTCTCTATTTCTGATATGAAATCAGTAGAAGTGGCGGCTGCAAACAACAAAGTACAAATAATTTGTTTAATATGTCTCTTATAAAAAAAATGTATTCAACAATTGTATTTGGTATTTAAGCCTCCGCTAAAGTGGTTCATGATATACCAGATTATTGTTATTATAGCTTGATTAAGAGGAGGAGGTTAACTGAAGGCTGAAAACAAAATAAAATTGAAATATCTCGGTTAATATTTCTGATAGAGAAAACAAATACCTAGCAGCATTGATAGTCAATTAAATTTGCAATAAAATTGGTTCTTTGCAATTTTTGAATTTTCAAAACTCCCCCCTCTAATAGCACCTATCAATGAGTCGATTTCAGTCGTTAACGAACTTTATTTTTAGTTTTACATAAAACGCTTAAATATTGAGTTTCGTACAGATCAAACAAAAATTGCGACCGCTAGAGTGGTAACAGAAACACACACACACAAACACTCACACACACACATATATATATATATATATATATATCTTATATATATATATATATATATATATATTGTATATATTACATTGATCTGTCAATATTTCTTAGGTATGATGAATGGGCATTTATGGAAATATTTGGAAATTCGCGTAACGAGTAAAACTTCATTATTTCCTTTAAGGAAAATCTGGTTAAAGATGAACATAGAAATCCTCATTTGAGAAGAAATGCAATTAAAACTTATTCTCCTTTATCAGTTGTCATGTACGATTCAGTAAAATCTCTTTAATATCTTTCCAGGATATGGATGCCCTTTATAACTATTTAACCCTAGAGTCGTCACCTCGGGTCATTATGACCCGAGTTGTTTTTAAAAAGTTGATTTCTTAATTATTTAGTAAGGATATTCAATTGAGGTTTTTACACTTTGATTTTTTTGATATTCTGATTAAGTTGGCAGTGGCCACGAGGCGTAAAGTGAGTATTTTGCTATGAAAAGCCGTTATAAATTTGACCGAGGTGACAATTTGTGTAACGTGGTACTTTTCAAGATTGAACCGAGGTGACTTATTTTGTAATTAGTGTCTCAGAGGTTTGACCTGAGGTGATTGGAATTGCGAGGTGAACAGAAAATAAAAATATCCTCATTTTCACTGTTTTTCACTGATGATGTAATCGATTTGCTCGTTACATCTACGAACATTCATGTGGAGGTTACTTGTGGTAATTACAAACGCCCCCACGCCCAGACAACAAATGGCGCATTTCCCCACAGTTTTAGCTAGGAATATAGGGCTTAGAATTTTCCTAAGCAATTTGGTTCACCATTTGATATAATTCTCTATTATCAAGCGCTCTCAGTGCTCCGTTATTCAAATAAAATCTAAAAACAAATAAATATATTTATATGTAGAAAGAAAATTTGCTGAAAACTTTCTCTTGATGCGCCTAACACTAGAATTCCAAATCCCAAAAAAAAAAGGGTGCTATATCGTAGCACCGAATAAAACACGAAATACTTTGAATAATTGCTGTGAATGTAATTATAATATTTGTAGAAATCATTTATTTAATATTTGTGATCAATGTAAAAATGACAAATAACATAATCATGTTTCAAATAATATTTGACTTTGATTGCATCTCAAAAAATCGATGAAATCGATTGACCATAAGTCTTCACATCTTATTTGTCACTAATATAATTATTTGTTCATTTTATTAATTTTTTCCTTTAAGCAGAAAATATATTTTAATGGTTTTGTATGCTACATTAATCTTTATATGTTTTAGTGATATTTTTGTAATGGGTAACACGCAGCCCGAGGTGACGAAGTAAATTTTTTGTAAATATGTTTTATAGATTTAAGTTTTGTTTTATTCCAATTTTTGGTTACATATTAAAAAAATAAACATATCTTATTAAAAAAAATTCAATGGTATTTTGTAATGATAACTTTTACACCCTTAATTTTTTAATTTTCAAAACTCCCTGGTAATGACCGACGTGAGACGGACAATATAACTGAAAGCATTGACAATTTTTAGGGTTAAATCCCAGGGATCGGCTCCATGGGGGGGTAATATTGAAGATCAAATGGCAAATTCGCATCATTGCTACTTTTGGAGAAGGCATTTATTTCCAATCAATGTGCCATTACTTCGAGAGGGAGTGGGGAGCAAGAAAGAAAATTCCAATAACCCAAAACAAACAAACCTTGGCTCCCCATTGGACATTTCCTTCCACAAATAATTAGAGGCCTCCTGTTTCCATCGAACCTATTTATTTTCTCCTCCTGTTCTACCTTTATTGGAGATGGCCGTCTCACTTATATCTCTATTGGTCTCTTTTAATGAATTTCAAGCCTACATTTAATGGCTTATTTTCGTCCCCGTAAAATCTGCTCAACTCCCGATCTTCTTCAGTCAGAGTTTCTTATACTTTTCGAAGTTCAAATAAAAGTTCTCAGAATTTGAATCATAGATTAGTTTCCTTAGGTTGTTTAATATTACGTCCTCTTATAAAAATAAACAGGATAACGTCTGTCACGGAGGGGCTGCGTAAACTAAGCAGATTTCCAACATTTTGGTACACAAAACATACTAATTTAATCACACAATGTATTCTCAATTTCCAGATAAAACTCCAATGAGTAGAAATGGGGTTTCACAGAAGGTTGAAATAAGAATAAGAACTGAGAATAACTTTTTTAATATTTATATCAAAGAATGTATATAATAACAATTGTTGACCATCAATATTTTCTTCCTATTTATTTATTGGATGGCTGTCTCACTTTTATTTGCTTGGTCTCTTTTAATGAATTTCGTACGATTTAACCTTTCACCATAAAATACTCAAATTGAAAAATATCAAATTGATGAATGTAGTTCATATGTATTTAATATAAATGTATAGTGGCTGCTAGGCGATATAACTGATGGAAAATAAAATAATAACTAATTAAATAAAAACTATTAAAACAGAGAAAATTGTTGAAAGGGAAAAGGAAAGTCATCAATAAGAAACTAAAAACAAAAACAGAACACGAATAATTAACAAAAGAGAAAGAAACAAAAGCATAATGTTAAATTTGAGAAAAAAAATTGTTAAAAAAATGCCCATCATTGTTAATTAAACTTATTGTATAACATTTCTAAATCCAACTCACAATACTTAGCTTTCTGAATTTCCGAATTCACCAACTCCATCTATTTCTGGTCCGAATTCAACCATTAACGAAAATTATGTTCAGCGTTGACTGAAATGTTTAATATTGAAAATGGTAAAGATGAATACAAATTTTCAAGGTTAAAAATTAAAATTTTAATTAACGAAATGTATCTCTAACTAGTTGAGATCTGTTCAATTTAATTATGATAACTTCGCTTATTGTGATAGTGCGATGACTGCTAGACGGTAGATACGTAAAAGATGTGCAGATATCTTGGTTAATATTCACTGCTCATTAAGCTTATTGTTGTGAACAATTCTTTGATCCAGATTACGGGTATAATAACCAAGATATTTCGATTTTTTTAAATCAACCTCTCTGAACCGCCCTCGGTCCGATTTCAGCCATTAACGTATCTCTTAAAAAGTGATTCAATATGTAATGCTCCACTGGTTTACGTCTCACATGTGGATTCAAAAATATGGAATAATTTTTGTAACCTGTTGTATTAATATTGTCTATAGTCCCGAATACTCAGCTAGTTGGAGTATATTTCCTGTTTGCCGTAACTGTACAAACTTTCGCTCGAGCACAGTTCAAAGCCGTGCTCACAGAAGTGAACGCAACTCTGTGATTCATACTCACAATTAATTTCCTGTTCTCCTATGTCTCGTACAATTGATTCACCTACTATCAATAAGACTTTTTTAATATACATATAAAAATAGTTACATAATACATATTAAAACATTTGTTAGGAGATACATTTTTTTCCTTAAGGGAAATCAGCTATTGAGGTCGTAATCATGACGCGATTTTCGAAAAATTTCTTCAAATGTCTGTCGATCCGACCCAGGAAATGACGAAAATGAGGTCCGTTCAAATATATATAATATTATGAAAATAGAGAGATATAGAGAGAGAGAGAGAGACTATTAGAGAGGGGAGAGAGAGAGAGAGAGAGAGAGAGAGACAGAGAGAGAGAGAGAGAGAGAGAGAGAGAGAGAGAGAGAGAGAGAGAGAGAGAGAGAGAGAGAGAGAGAGAGAGATCGCGGAAGAAGCTGCTGATTGAAACAAAAAAAACTTAAGAAATCTAATAATTATTGAAGGGAAAAGGATATTTGAAAAGTTTAATGGGATGTTATATTTCAGATGGAATGAAAGCTTCTAGTTTTAAAGTGAGATTGAGCCGATAATTACGCTCACCCTCAAAGCCCATTATACCAATTTACATCACTTTGATTCCCTTTTTCCTGTTTCCCTTTAACACTTTAATGAAAATTATTATCTTCCAATTACAGCTACCCTCCCGAAAACCGCTAAAATTTCGTTTGATATTGATGCCAGTATCAGACAATATTTTATCCGATACTCTTGTTTAATGATAGTGACACAATAAAATATTTATCACGGCCTTTTTACAACATTTTTAAAAGTAAGAAGTTATTACGGGCTACTTTTCTTTCGCCGCTCTTTTCTCTCTATTAACCTTCCAGTGGTAACGTTGGGTCCCACAGACCCATAATTTCCTTTTTCGTCATAATTACACCCTTAAAAATTGTCTTATTGTTTGTATCTCTCTTTATCTATTGTCAGTCCAAAAACCTGGCATGATTTATTTCATTTATTGTTTACCCCCAATCAGTTTCAGCAGCAATCGTCCATTGAAGTGTGTCAGTTCTAGGGTCCCACAGAAGTGACGCAACTAAGGTGACTTATTTTCAAAATTTCATCATCATTCTCAAAATCTAAATTTCGATCTAAAATTGGAGACGTTTCTAAACTTCATAAAATGTTAGAGAAGAAGAAATGGCATTATGAAATTTTATTAATCAAGTTACTTAGGATACTGATCCTAAATTTTGTGATACAGTTTCTGATCACGATTCGGAGAGTGAAGAAGAGGTCGTATTATATTTATTTGAAATAATTATAATCTGTCGAGCCACCAAACAAAAGTGATTGTAAGTAAATACTATTGTTAAATTGTAATTTTTTAAATAAAATGTATTAAAAGACCAATGGCCCTTGCTCAAAAGTATAGCGGCTCTACGAGAGAGCGAGATGCAGCCTCCTGATGAACAAACAAGCTTGGGCGATGTGCTTATTGCAATGACATCAAAAGCAGATATTATTGTTCCAAATGTTTAGTATATATATATATAATGAAAGCCTAAAACATGAGCCGATAATTGCACCCATAAAGATTTGACCAATTTACAATGATTGTGAGTATACTATTTTTAAAATGTTTATTTATGTATGTATTATCTATTTGCTCCCAAATATAAAATTTCGTTTGAATTTATATAAATTCATATTTTATCCGATATCTTGTTTAATGAGAACAGTGACTTAGATATTAAATATTTATCAAGTTTTTTTTAATTATTTACAACCATTTTACTAAGTAAGAAGATTTTTTATGCATGGGCTACTTGGACCAACGTTCCCGCTTTCTTCATGTTTACCACTGAAGGGTTAAGCACCTTGATATTTAATTTCTCATACAGTATCAAGTTTAGTAAGGATAAAAAAATATTACGACCACATGAGCAGTAACATACAATTATTTTATATATTACATATGATATACTGTAAGATGAAAATGCAGAGGGGCTGTTTTTGGATTGAGTGTTTTAGTGATGAAAGTTATTGAGGGAAAGAAAATATGGTTCAATACTAGAGATGGATGCAGAGTGATCCGATTGATTCTTGTAAAAAGTAGATTGGGCTTTATTCTCCAAATACTTCTTCTTTTTAGGTTAACTCAATATCTACTAATATAGAGATATCTAATAAATGAGTTAAAGAATAGAAGTAAGTGTTTCCCGTCAAATTTGCCATCTGACGCTCTATTCTTTTTTTGTATTTTTTAACGTACGTCTAAGATATGAAAATGAGAAGCTTTTAGAACTAACGGGAAATAAAATACAAAAAGGAATGAAAAAATCCGTCACGCAGGGACTGCGTAAACAGAGCAGATTTCCCACGCGATGGTTTGCAACAGCTATATCTACATACTGGTAACACTACCGTGAATGTTCAGCGAATAAATCCAAACAGTAATGAGAAATCCTTCAGCCAGTTTACAAGTTAATGATCTCTACAACGGAAAACGGCTGAATTGTAAACAGACCAGCCAACCTAGTAGCGCTGAATAGATAGATAGACCAGAAAGAAAAATAATTAATGAAATATATCTGAATATAACATAAATTTTATTGAAAACTATATACCGAAGCTAGTGCTGTAATTTGTAATGAATCAGAATCATTTTTATCTCAATCACTCAAATTATAATAATCCAAGATCAAAAGAAAGAGGGGGGGGGTCAACAGAACATATTTGAGTATATCTAACAAAGTAAACGTTCAATGAATACAATATTTAGTATTTAAGCTTCGGATAATGTGATTTATTATATAACAGCGTATTGTTTATGTAACATTAGTAGAAGTTTGAGTTTGCTGATGGCTGAAAACTGTAAAATGCAAATCTGTTAATATTCAAGATAGAGAATAAATGTATATAACAATATTTGTAGTAAATTTACTTTTCAATGAGATTTTTTCTATAAAATTTTTCGATCCGACGTACAGTAACAGAGATTTGATTTGAATTTTCCCCCATGAATTCCTCCCATCTAAACCTCCCTTTTCCCTGGTCTGATTTCAGCCGTTAATGAACTTAATCTTCCTTTTTACATTAAACGGCTAAATATAGAGTTTGGTAACGATTAAAGAATAATTGCGACCGGTAGAGCGATAACAGACACGCATATATATATATATATATATATATATATATATATATACAGTTGAGACGTATAGTCTAAACCTCCCCCTCCCACGCGCCCTATTTCAGCCATTAACGAATTTGATCTTTGTTATTACATAAAACGTTTAAATATCGAGATTGATAACGATCAAGCAAAAATTACGACCGCTAGAGTAACAGCCAAATATATCTATATCTATATATTATATATATATATATATATATATATATATATATATATATATATATATATATATAAAATTTTGAACGGGCCTCATTTTCGTCATCTCCTGCGTAGGATCGATGGATATTTGAAGAAAACGTTTGAAAATCGCGTCATGAGTACGACCTCAAACGCTGATTTCCCTTAAAGGAAATCTGCTAAAACTGATCATGAGTTCTTAGTTGGAAGCCTTTATGGATTGGAAAGCTAAAAGTTAATAAAAAAAACATAGCAGATTATGATTTCAAACAATTAAAAGTACTCTTCTATTTATAGCAATAAATTAACAACTTTCAAGTTGCTACGCGTTGAAACATTTATGATATTAATTAATCAATGGTACCATGGAACTTCCGCAAAGTTTAAAAACAAGTATCACTGCAATATTGAGCGTCTTTCACCACGAAAAAGAAAGTATGGACTCAGCCAGGAAGTTCCTCTTGGAAGGTCGACCCGACGGAATATTAAGCCGTAAGTAGCTTGGGAAATGAGTGAATTATTTATGCAGATTGAACCTCCCGAGATCCGAATACAGGATGATTATCCTCAAGGATGAAGGTAACTCTGAGGTGGTCTGTATAAATGATTATTAGGCTCAACTAGTGATTATTAATTTTTGGTCATCGGGCCAATTTACTAAAACGTCCGCCACGCAGAGGCTGCGTAAACTAAGCAGATATTCAACGTGCGTCACGTATTTGCATTTATCTCAAAACCTAAAAGTTTAATTAGAACTATATTTTGGTATTTCAAAGAAGCTTCATGGTACCCATTGATTTAGCTTATATTCATGAGAAGGAGTGGGGGTTTACTAAAGGCCGAAAACTAAAAAATGCAAATATCTCGTTTATCTCGTTAATATTGATGTTAGAGAATAAAAGTATATAAAAATTTTTATAGAATATTGCATTTGCAATAAGATTGGTTTTATACAATTTTTAGATCCGACGCATAATAGCGGAGATGATCAGAATTTTCGAGATTCTCCCCCTCTAAAACCCCCCTCCCCTCCCACTGGTCCGATTTTTTTCCGTTGACGAATTTGATCTTTCTTTTTACATAAAACGACTAAATATAGAGTTTGGTTACGATTAAACTATAATTGCGACCTACGCAGGAGATGCGATAACAAATAGCATATATCTATATATTTTATATAAATATATATATATATATTTATATAATATATACTAGCTGAGATACCCGGCTTCGCCCGGGAATTCATTTGAGGCTGAATGGTGATGGTATTTTTTTAGCAGGCTTTACATTGCACAATTATTTGACATTTACCCCGTCCCAGGATGAGTTTAGATTGATACTCGGCTTTCCCGTGGATTTGCTAATAATAGAATTATCTGTTCGATAAGGCTTACAGTCTTCGTTATTTTTATATTTCCCGTCTATCTTATACATGTAAATAGGGTGATTTTTTTATTCAGGCCTCCCTTTCGATATGCGAACCTAAAAATTTTATAACTTATAATCATGGAAGAATTAATGTTAATTGACATACCGAGTTTTGTTAAGTTCGGTTCTGCCGTTAGTACCCGTAAAGTTTTTAACGTATTACTCATTTATACTTAGGTATACGACAAAAGTGTGTATATCAAAAGTTCCTCCAAATAACAAAATAAACAACTTTTGTTATGTTTATATTTGCCGAAAAACCAATAGGAAACGAAATATTGCTATGTTTTAATTTCAACTCCCTTATAACCCACTCTGCCCGTCCATAGAAATGTTGGTATGGCTTATTATAATTAAGGCCTCACTGCTAATACGCACAAATCGAGTTTTATTTAGTTCGGTTGAGTCTTTTTTGGCAAATAATATTGCTGACTCCCGCTATAATTTTTAGCGTATAACGCAAAACTTCGGTATACGACAAAAGTGTATATAACAAACGTTACTCTAAATTACAAAATAAACAACTTTTGATATGTGCATATTTGCTGAAAAAGCAATAGAAACGAAATATCGCTATTTTTAATTCAGGCCTCCACTTTTAATTTGAAAAACTTAGAATATTAGAGAAAGTAGCCTAAAGTCTAAGTTGGGCTAGTTGTTAATATACATACCAAGTTTCATAAAATTCGGTTCAGCCGTTTATGCGTGAAAAGGTAACAAACAACAAACAAAATAAATAAACAAACAAACAAACAAAGAAAAGAAATGCAGTTATGTGTCTATGACATGTGAAACGAAAAGTTATCGTGAAATTTCGCGAAAAAAATCAATGTACAGACAGAGGTTACAATTTTATATATATATATATATATATATATATAAATATATATATATATATATAATATAATATACTAGCGGCTTCGCCCGGGAATTCATTTGAGGCTGAACGGTGATGGTATTTTTTTGGCAAGGCTTTACTTTGTACAATTGACGTTTACCTGTCCCTGTGTTTAGGGTTTATTCCCGTCGTTGCTGTGGATTTTTAAATAATAAAATTAATTTTTTATGTAAGACTTCACTGTCCTCCATATTGTCATATTTCCCGTCTCCTGTGCATTATGCATAGCTTTGTATTATTAAGGTCAAAATATTAACATAGATTTGAATTAATTAACTTAAACACATACCGAGTATTATTTATTTCGGGTGAGTCTTTTTTGCTAAATAAAATTGTTCACTTCCGTTATATGTTTTAGCGTATATCTCGTTTATGATTCGGTATAAGAAAAAGTTAGTTCGGCCGTTTCCGTAACTGTTCGGCTCTCGTGAAATCTGTTGCTCTCTATTGAAATTACGTGGGTATTGTAAACATAGTTTACGCAACTTACATTTTTTATGTAGCAAGTCGACTTTTTAGTACGATTTCAACTTATAACCCATGATTTTGATTTATTTATTTAACGCACAAAAGGAGGTGGTTAGCTACTACTGATTTGGCCCTCGTTAGTTTTTATAAAAATAAAATTTCAATCACTTTTCCTACCAATAAACAAACCTTACAAAATACAAAAATATTTCGAATGCTAACATGAATGAATGTTAACTTCGTTTTTGTTTTAATTGAAAGCAGTTAGGAAATTTCAGTATAACAGTGGCAGGTAATAGAAATAAATCTGTATTCAAGGAAAAAAGTTTAATTATAAAATATTGTAGAAAACACTTCTTTTTCTTTTGAGCTTTACGAAACCAGTATTCTAAAAAAATATGGTCCGCCAGGTAGGTGCTGCAAAATTAAACAGATTTTCACACAGTCGAATTAATACACTGTTGATCTCATTTCAACATCTACTTTTTCTGTAGAAAGAAGCCTATGAAATCAGAAATTAAAATGTTATTTGGACTTCAATGAGTAGAAGTGTTGATTAGCAAATGGCTGAATCCAATAAAATACGCCCATAAAACTATAATTGTAAAATACTAAAATTCAAAGAACATTGGTTATATAAAATTTCATGATCCGACTCATTGTGACGAGATATTCTGAATTTTCAATTATTCCTCGCACTAACCCCCTCCCCCTCCCCTAAAGGCTCTTCCAGTCATTACGTAATGTAGTCTTTAGTTAGAGAAAGATTTTGAGTCACTGATATTAAATCATTTCCCGTTGAATTACTTGCTTAAACATTAAATGTGGTCTTTGAAGTACAATATTAATTTTAAGCCTTGATTAATAGTAATTATTACTCTACCAAAGATGAACACGAACGAAAAGAGTTTTGTGCTCTTAAATGAAGAATTTATTTACTTTTTAAGACCTTAAATTAAAAATACGTTATTTCTTGTTTTGATTTTCGAATAAATCGCAAAGTTTTTAAATGTTCGAGAACAGTTCCTAAGTATTTTATTTTAGTTTTTTTCTCCTCATAGTAATCCTATAAGAAGCCTTTTTTTTAAGAATACATTTCACGTTCCCTAGCCACATGGTATGGTTAAAATAATTTTATATTTTAAAATTTAATAATAATTATTAATTTATCATAAAATAAAATATAACAAAAAGAAAGAAAAAGAAAAAAATATAAAAAAAGTATACACAAAAATAAAACTAAATAAATGAAAAATTAAAATAAATTATACTAATAAGTTCTACTTATGCTTCTATGTATGCACTTCCTTTTAGCAGATTTTCCTTAAGGGAAATCAGCTATTGAGGTCGTACTCATGACACGATTTTCGAAAAACATTTTTCAAATGTCCATCGATCTTTGCGGCAAAATGTCGCCCCGTCAAATTATATATATAATGCATATATGGCTGGAGCGAGAGAGGGGGGGGGGGGTTAAAGGGGGGAGTTTCGACGTCACATTACGTCGGATCGAGAACGTGTACAGTTTCAATCTTGTGGCCAATTAAATTGACTATAAATATTGTTGTATGCATTTATTATTTATCTTTAATACTAACCGAGATATATGCATTTTTATTAAGTGTGCGCGGATAACAGACGAGATGAGATCGGCAGTTGTCGACTCTAATCCTGAGCTTCCACCGTAAGCTAGTTCAGCCGTTTCCGTAACTGTTCGGCTCTCCTGAAGTTGGTTTAGAGACTCGTTACTCTACTAGTAGTACTGTTACTAGTATGCTGATTTCTCTATTGTAAAACTTCACCTGGGAAATCTGCGTACTTTACGCAGCCCCTGCGTGACGGACTTTTTTTTAGTTGTCTATGTAAATCGTGTGTTATCTGAATTTAAAACTTTTTGCATGTCAGTCAGTATATCTTGTCATTGGTGTTGGCATTGAAAGACGTCAAACCGGCTTTTCCCGTCTGTTCTTCAGGTTATATTGTGTTATTAGTGTATTCCTTTGATTGAACGAAACTTTCATTCGTTAAATAAAGCTTTCATTGATATGTCTCTTGAGCCGGCACTCGACGGCCACTCCATTGGCGAGCACAAAGTTCGGCGACGATCATTAATGTGTAAAGTTGGCGCGATAAAGCCTACCAGATTAGAGGACTAATGAAGGACATAGGATCGATGAGGCAGAGAGGCGAGATGTTTGAATTACCATCGCCGTCTGGGTCTGCCTCGTACATCAACTCCTATTGACACCTTCCGTTTCAATAATTTAACCGCACCTAATTTACTCCCTTCTCGTAGCCCAACGCTCCTCAATGGCTCTACAACTCGTGGAAAGGGGGCGTTATAAGCCCCTCAAGGATTCTAAAATAAGTAACGCAGGGGCTCCGTTGACGAAGCAGATTTCCCACGTGGAGTTTTACAATAGCTAAATCAAAATGCTGGTATCACTTGACACCACCGGAATATCAAATGAATAAATACAAACGCTAATGAGAAGTTGTTCAATTTTAATAACCACCCAAAGGAACGCGTCAGATTTGTAAGCAAAAAAAGTCGGCCAACCTCCCAGAGCTGAACAGAGATAGAAATATTCTTCACTGGAAAGAAAAGCAATTACTGAAATATGTAAGAATATAAAATATTCAATTTGTTGAAAACTATTTACTATATCTGGTACTGTAATTTAGAATTAATCAGAATAATTTTTACCTCAATCACTCAAATTTTAGTATCAATAGAACATATTTTCGCGTATTTGGTATAATAAATGTCTCTTAAAAATAATATTTGGTATTTAAGCTTATAATAAAGTGGTTTATTATATAACAGAGCATTGTTCACGTGACATGATTAGGATTGGGAGTTTACTAAAGGCCGAAAACTAAACAATGCAAATATCTCGATTAATAATCATGACAGTGAAAAAATGTATTAATGTTTTATCAATATTAATAGAAAACTACACTTGAAACATGATTGTTCTATACAAGTTTTCAATATCACTCATAATAACGAAGATATTTCCAATTTTCAAAAATCTCCACCTCTATACCATCCTCCCCATGGTCCGATAACAGTCATTTACGAAATTGATCTTTTACATGAAACGACTAAATATCTAGTCGCTAGATCGGTTACAGACAAATGTATATATAATTTTTAACGGACCTCATTTTCGTCATCTCCTGGGTAGTGCCGATGAGCATTTTAAGAAAAATTTCAAAAAATCGCGTCATGAGTATGACTTCAATAGCAGATTTTCCTTATGGAAATCTGTTAAAACTAAAAAAAGGCGAAATCATGGTTAACTCTAGTTAGCGAAGCAATGTAAAGGACAACAATTATAGTAAAATCAAACTTTCAATCAGTGGTGGAGTTATCAATCCTACTTATAACAAAAAGATATTATCAATTTTTGTTTTTCGCCCCTTCTAAGTGGCTTAAATATTTAGGTCGCGTCGACTAAAATAATCCCCCTATTTACTCAAAAGCCTGTGAATATATTAACACATTTCTACATGGTTTCATACAAGTGGTTTAACACTTTTATTTCTTCCCATCCATTACAATTTCAGCTGTTAAATATAATCCCTCGTATTCAGGATTAAATGAAAGACTTAACGCTTGAGTCACCCTTCTAGCCACAGTTAAATTATAAAGAGCTTCCATCATGGAATTATGTTTTTACTACAGGGTTGTTCATTGCCAGTGATATAATTTTTAAATGTAAAAAATAAATTAATTAAAGTAGCGGAACGGTGGTAGTCGTGCAAATGTGTAATATATTTACCACACAAGAGATGCCATGTTCGTAAACGGGGATTGGAGGTTAAATTTTATTTAGCTGGGTGATTACCATCCAGGCTTCAACTTTCGACTTATATCCGCTCAATACTCAGTATTGTGACGTACACCATTTTTACGGCCGCCTTCGAGTCTACATTTATTGTGCGTATTAAGAAAAACTTTATTATAGGTGTAATTGTTTGGTGGTTGCCTCTGCTTGTTTTGATGTAAAGATGACGAAGCAGTGGACAGTTTTTCTTAGCCTTCCTTTAAGTAAATAACTGTTAAGGTCAAACTAATTTAATTTTTTTTAAATAAGTTTTATATATATATATATATATATATATATATATATATATATGATAAAAAAAATGTTAGGGAAGTATTTTTGCATGGGTATTTTATATTGAAGATTAGTGCTCATTATAAAAATAATGAAATCGATTGGAATTTATCGATTTTAATTTTCAAAATTATATTATTTATTAATGTCCACTTTTTGTAACTAAGGCTAATTGGGGTTATCTACAGGTTACCCTTTTCTAGCCAGGATGGGACTAAGTATTCTATGTAATGAATTCAGTCACTAAATAAATTCATTTGCCCCGACGGGAATCGAACTCGCCACTCTAGGCTTGCCATGTGAGTTAATTTAATTAAAGTTAAGTTTAATTTAATGGCTAACCTGAGCCCCAAAAATTTTTCGAAAAAACATCTTCTTGATACTTTCGGAACCTTCAGGAACCCATGTTATATCAAGAAAAACAATTCGTGATAAAATGACAGTTTTTCATGCAGACGTTTAAGGTGAAAAATGTCCGATATGTAGGAGCTCCGCAAACTAAGAAATTGTGCTGGTATGACACTGATTATCTCATCTCACCATGTATTCTCTATTTCTAAGTAAAATTCCATTCACGGGCTTTACTGAACGCTGAAGACAAGGAAGCATGAGTAATTAGCTTAATATTTTATTCACGAAAATATGCATTGGACAATAATTGTCGAGCATTAAAAACATTAGCATAATGTCGGTGTACCACCCCCCCCCATCTATTCTTAATGTGATATCAACCATTAACGGTTATGAGTTTTAGTTAAATATCCAGAATGGCATTTCTGAAACATTTTAGAACAAGAACATAAAATATTTATTGATGATGTCATCACAAAACGTATTTGCGTGGAATAAGACGTTTCATTATACTTTCGCTTATTGCGATGACTAAAAGTGAAGATTTCTGCTTTGTTTCTAACGGAAGTTTTTCTGTCGACGAAAGAAAGACTTTTAAAATTGAATTTTTACACTTTAAATCACAAATGAAGGATTGTTGTAATGTGAACACAAAACAGAATACATTTTTTTTTTTTAAATTAAAAATAAGAATTTGGTTCAAGTAGATTTCGAAATCACATCTTGATGAAGTGATTACTCTTCGATTCCTCCTGTTTCAGGCCGGTACTCAAAGAAACGTATATTATTTTGGGTCAGAAGACCGAGGTGTACCTTATAAACAAGAAAACTGATATAAATAATTGCCATAACTTAGAAGTATTTTAAAGTGTTTAATCAATATAAAAGAGATATTACAAAGGCATTAAACGGTAGGAAAGTGTTGATTGAGCGCCTATAACATCGGGCGTTAACCCTTAAATTTGATCAGTTAACCATAAAAAGCTCCATTAATCTTGGAGAATCCTACACTTTCAATAGCCTCAAGAGAATACCGTCAGAGCTTACTGAACGAAAACCCATTCATATTATATCAATATTGCAAAATTTGTGCTCCTCAAATAAAAATTGATTTAATAAATAATCACATAAACTGGAAAATTAAGATTCCTTTGTTATATTATTATTCAACTCTCCTATTTGAGTATTTTTAAACAATTTTAAATTGCAGTTAATATCAATTACGTTTTAATCATTCTCTTTTCTTTCTGATTATAATTTACACTTCAATTTTTTTTTCATCTTTGGATATTGCCTACATTTTTTTCTCAAGTAGATTTGTAGAATTTCTAATTGGAAAAGGAACTTAACAACGATTGTCCACAATACAATTCATCTACTTTAATAAACACACACACACACACACACACACACACACACACACACACACACACACATACATATATATATATATATATATATATATATATATATATATTATCTTTTGTGAAAATAATAATAGGGGGCTGAAGATGGAGCTGTTGCACTGAAAGAGCACTGAGCATTAATGAAGCGTACTGCTGAGGAAAACAGACCTACTGTGTATATGAAAATGGTTTTTTTGCTATATATTGTATTATGCCAGTGTGTAGAATTTTATTTTATCTTCTAAGTAGTGTTTTTATTTTGTTTTATTTTTTTTGGAGGTTATAGTAGATAAGATATGAACTTATAAATATATTAGTTAATGGTATGTTGTTTCATAGTTCAAGAGTCATTGATTTATTGTGTTTATGCGTTTGTCACGTTTTATTTTCTTTTGCATTTACTAGTTTATTAGAATAGGCTGGTGTTGTATACAGTAGGTTAGTCACTTAGCTTTAAGGTTCTGTATATAGTGTGATTTAGTTACCAAGTAATTGATAGCCCTGTGGCGTAGCTGGGCATTGTGCTCTATTTGGCCCAGTTATTTCAGGGGTGAGGGTAGTTCTTGCGATACGTGATCATTGACTTTAATTATGTGTAACTATGATACATTCGATTGGAATTGTGTGTGTTTTTTTTTTATGAAGTTATTTGTGTATGTCGTGTTCAGTCCTCAATAAACAATAATTCGCAGTCATTGGCATAAACTTCTTAAAGAACGTTATATCTACTGTGTGTGAACTTGAGAAATCTTTTTCATTTTACACACCCCTTGAGTGTCGGAAATTTATTATTAGTACTTATTGTACTTACAATTAGTCATATCCTTGTATGTATGGTACTTGCGTGTAAAATCATTCAAGTTTCCATTAGTTCATATTTATTGTGGAGTGTTCGCTACGAGGCGATATTGCTCATTTAAAATCATTGAAAGTAAAAGGAGTAAAAAATGTAAGCCGTAATAGAAAAAATTAAACATCACAACTAGAACAGAACCCAACCATAAAACGAAACGCAACCATAAAACGCAAAGTTTTTGTGTGAAATGTTTGAAGAGACAAAAAAAAAACAAGAATCAGCAAATAAAAAAAATAAACGAAAACGAAAAATTAAATTCAAAAACATCTTATAAAAATATCTTATAAAGAGACTAGATAATAAAAAACCTATAATGACTAATAAAATTACGAAAACAACTAAATATTTTCAATGGTTAAAATTAAAACTAAAAACAAATAAATCAAAATTAGTATGTACATAAAAAAATGAACAGATTAAATTTTCAAATATCTTGAGCGTTCACAATCATATGCTCACACTTTCTCTGTAAACACACACACACACACACACACTCACACGCACGCACACACACAGATATGTATATATATATATATAGATATATATATATATATATATATATATATATGATACATATATAGTCAAACATTTTAGCAGGATTTAAAAAGATTTAATTTAATTAGAATTAAAAAGAATTCCTTTCCATTATTAGGTCATACTTAGAACAATAATTGAATGGTTGGCATGTTTTCTCGGGAACGGTATTGTGTTTTCATCCATAGTAAATAAAGGTCAACACCTCTAATAAAGGCTCCTTTTTTGAGAGGCGAGCTTTGATGGTTTATAAACACTCTTTTTTAATAACTATTATATTTCAAAGCTTTTTAAAAAACAAAAAAACAATAATAAATCTAATAAAGTTTTAGAAAAATAATTAATTTTCTCTTTCATGTAGGAGCACATGTCGGTCGGCTTCCTCATCTAACCAGGATGGCTTATTCAGAAAGTTAATTATTTTCTTTTTCTTTCTATTTATTAAATGTTTTGATGTGTTTATGAGTTTTTTAAGATGCAAAGCACGTTAAATCTCTTTATAAAACTTTAATTCTTTTTATAATCTACTATAATTAGTATTTTAACGTATAGGTATAACATTTAATTCCTTGAATTGTATACTCTTAACATATTTTTCTTAACATAAATCAGCTATTAAGGTTGTATTATTATGCAGAAAATTAAAAAAAAAAAGAGTCGATCTCCGTAATTTTGGGTAGTATCAAAAATGTTTTAAAAAAAAAAAAAATCCGCAGGGGCTGCGTTAACTAAGCCGATTTCAGACGTGCGTCACATATTTGCATTTACTTCAAAATGTAAACGTTCAATGAGAACATTAATAGACAAATATATATATGTGTGTATATATATATATATATATATATATATATATATATATATCATTGTGAGTACGTCGGCTGTCTGCTCCAGCGGTTGGAATTTTCGTTAATTTGTAAATTTTCGATGGAAATGCGTCCATCTTCGTCAGGCAAATAATTTAAATTTATTTGTATAGCAACTTTAATCATATGGTTTGGATTTTATTTAATATGGTTTTTCCATGTCTCAGAGAGAGTGACACCGTCCACGCCGTTTATCGTATTCGTTCTCGTATTAATTTCTATTGCCTCTAGGACCAATCTTTTGCCGAGATGATCCTCTCTGTGCAAAACTTTGCTCTCATCGAATTTAATTTGGTGAGAACAAATACTGGTGGCTATGGCGGATGTCTTTGTTCTCTGGTGTTTCAGATCAGCGAACAAAGACCGCTAATTACTATTTATAATTTATGATGTAGTTTCTTGACCTCTAACAGTCAAAAAGTGGGTAAAAGTGAATTACAATTGCTCTAATACCACTTGTTGTATTTGACACCCTTTCTTAGACGGAATGTGTAAATTTAACCCTCGTCTCCTACGGTGGTCCTTCCTCCCACATTTCCTACGGTGGGTCGGATCTGACCATGCTGGCTCCTGAAGGGCATAATCATTAAAGAAATCATAAATTATGCAGGAAAAGGATATATATTGATTAAAAACTAAAAAAAAAATATTGTTATTTACTTTAATGTTTAAAAAAGTTAACATTGATACTTATATCAGTCTTCATGGTCTTTTGACTAAATTTTTGCAGTCTCTTAAATTTATATACTTAAATTATAAAAAAAAAAAAAAAAAAAAAAAATACAAAATAAAGGAACAAAATTGAGAATTAAATTCAAGAAAACTTGTTGTCTTGTCGTCAAACCTGCATTTCTCGAGTATAAATTCAAATCGTGCTCGGGACATAGTACATCAACACATGGGTGGACCATAAATTTGGGAAAACATTTCCTTAGTATTCAGGGTGGAATTTTTCAATGTTTCACTCAAATAAAGGTGGCTAAGAAAGGCTTTAAATTCTTCATTATTTTGTAATGAAATATACGAAACATCGCCGGTAAATGAATGTCGCGTCCGTTCGACTTCTTCGTTAGTGTGCTTTACAACATCACTTATCATTTCTTCACCAATGAAAAGTAAAAACAGTTTCAAAATATCCGTGATGCCTCTTGCTTCTCCTGTTGGGCCAGGATTTCCTCTGACCACATTGATTGCAAGAACTCTGGAAAATTTTGATCGCATCGGCTTATCGGTCCAGAGGGTTTCCCCATCCTTGGCGAAATCCAAATTTCTCTCATCATCGTCAAAAACCTGGTCATTTTTCAATCCACACTCATCAGCATCAAATACATCATCAACGTTGTGTAATATCTCATCTTTCTGCCCGGATGTACTATCCTTGTTTTCTTCCAACATGCCTTCATTCCCCTTGGCGTCGAAACTCCTCCAAAATTTCTTCTGGGGTCGTGAAAATTTTATTGAATGCCATTCTAAAAGAAAATCGTGCATTCTTATGGGATTGTAGAAATAATCATGAAAAAATCTAAAGCATAGAACCTACGGTGGGTCGGATCCGACCCCTAACTTATTTCCTACGGTGGGTCTGATCTGACCGAATGGGTAATAATGAGGAGAGGACACTGACCTGAGCGAAGGGGAATTGTCAGCCCCCCAGGCACAACTGCAGAGGAGGGTACCTAGGACCATGGAGTAGTCGGGGAAGCCATGCGATTTTTTGACAAGGGGGAACCGGCGCCCCTGTTGGATACGACCCAATCGTAGGAGATGAGGGTTAAGAGCAGGAAAAAAAGTTACGTTTTAGCAGATTTCCCTTGAGGGAAATCAGCTAATAAGGTCGTACTCATGATTTTCGAAATTTTTCTTCAAATGACCTTCGATCCCACCTAGAAGATGACGAAAATGAGGTCCGTTCAATATACTCGTATATATATATATATATATATATATATATATATATATATATATATATATGTGTGTGTGTGTGTGTGTGTGTGTGTGTGTGTGTGTGTGTGTGTGTGTGTGTGTGTGTGTATGTGGAAGCATTAATGAATGAGTCACCCAAAACATATTCGACAGTTCAAATAGTTTCAGAAATTCACCCTATCCCAATCTTGTACTCATGCGATTTTGATTTATTAGCATGACATGCCCAGCTTAACTTTCATGTCTTGTAAACAACCACTAGTCTTTTGGGGACTTTTTCTCGCAGAAAAAGACAGGAGAGAATTTGATGCCGTTATGTGTGTATGTTTTTAATTCCAGAAAATTTACTCAATATACCAAGATCTTTCTGGGTCGTCTTAAAATAACATTTAAAAGGAAAATACATATGTGTTAGCAATTCGTCCAGTGTGGTAATGGTAATTATTTTTCTAATGTGGTAATCCAAATTGTTTGTCTCTTACACTCTGACGGAGAAAAAGTGTTTTACAATCAATAATTCTGATAATGTTTTATCTCGATAATTTTATGAGTTATTCAGACTTTGCTCCCTTTTTATTTCTTGTCCTTTAAACAGAAGTCTGTAAGAAATTTTGGTCATTATATAAAGTATATTCTTTGCAATGAATAATATATAAGTCAATTTATCGTAATAAAAAATGGGAAAATGAAAAAAAAACAGCTGCTCAACTTTGTGGAATTGGGCGTTTGGAAATGATAAGTTATCAGTCTGTTTGGTCAATCGGCCAGCTGGTTCATCCCTGCCCACAAGATTTTGTGTACAGTTCGTAATGAAGTTGCGGCTGCCGGAGCAAACAATCCCCACTGACACGGACCACTAATAAACATTGTACAAACATGTCGCACCAGTTAACATAAACCAGAGGTGCCGAGTTTCAACCCTGTGTTCCATTTATACAACCCCAGCTGCAAGCACGCTAGGCTCAGTTTATTATCTTGTTTCGAAAATTCTCATTAATGTACATCCGCATTTATCTGTGAAATGTTCTATAATAGTGTAATCTCAATTTCTTATTACTTTTTTATTATAATAACATTTCGCATTTCTTACTTATATACGGAAAAGACACTCACGCAGAGAGAGCGCAAACTAAGCTCGTTTCTCACGTGCTGGTAGAAAATATTGGTGATCTAATTTCACTACATATTCTCTATTGACATGAAATAACTCAATGAGTAGAAGGCAGTGGACTACTGAAGGCAGAAAACAAGAAATTAATAATAACTCGCTTAATCTTGAGTTAACAAAATAATGCATAAAATAACAATTGTAGAAACTCAATAGATTTACAAGATTGGTTCTATGACATTTTCGGATAAGGCTCGATAACGAAGATCTTTTAAATTTTTGAATTTCTCTCGTCTCTAAACTCCCACAATTCAAAGTCCGATTTCAGCCAATTAAATCTGATCGTTAGTCTTGACAAAAACAGTTAATTATCGAACATGGTATAGCTCGAATAAGCATTTTTGATTAAGGAACAAAAAGTCTTAATTGATGACGTCATAATCACATAACATTGGCATGTATCTCACAAAGTAAAAGTTCAATGAAAACCATATTTGTTATTTAACCTTGGAATGAAGTGATTCCTGTTATAACAGCTTATTGTTAATATGACAAGAGTAGGAGGGGGGAGGGTTACTAAACGCTTATAGCTAAAAAAAATGATAATATCTTGGGGTAATAATGAAGACACTGGAAAAAAATATATAACAACATTCATAGAACATTAAATTTTCAATAAGATTGGGTTTGTACACTTTTTCAACCAGACGCACAATAACGCAAATATTTCAAGTTTTCGAAACTAATCCCTCTAAACTCCCTCCCTCTACTAGTCAGATTTTTGCCATTAACGAACTTGATCTTTCTTTGTGCATAAAACTTTTAAATATGGAGCTTGGGAACAGTACGATAAAAATTGCGACCGCTAAATTGTTTATATGTATAAAAATTAAAAACGGATCTCATTTTCGTCATCTCCTGGGTATGATCGATGGGTTTTGAGCCTTAATGGAAATCTGATAAAAATGGCTTTATTCTATCCTCTACCTGGTGGTTCATGCTTTCAAATTATAGATAAATTAAATAATTGTCTTAATTACACTTGCTAATATTATACCTAGACCTTTAGTTACTTATGGTGATGTTATTCCTAAAATGTAGTATAAATATTATTCTATAACACAATATATCGATTATACGTCCGAATATAAAGGCTAATATTAATTTGCTGCCTCAATATCGTTTCAATGTAATAATTACATTTTCTAATGCAACTTCTGCTTTACTAATTACAAATCATAACATAACTTCAACTAAATTAATTAAGTCTAACGTTTTATCCGGGGTACAGCTTCCTGAATGAGAAAAGACGTGTGACTGACGTATGCAAAAGGTTATTTCTTTCCCCCGTAATTTTGTATTATACCCGACAAGAAAATGTAATATTCTCTTCTGAATGTACGCTAATCAGTATTCCCTTTGCATAGAGGTCGGTACACGACATATAGCACCTTGAGAGTGAATATTGAAAAAGATTCAATTAATTTATCACGATACCTCCATGGAGCAGGCGTGTAGCCGTCTTTTCAACAAGCCCTGTAATCCTCTCTGATTGGCCGACGAGCCTCGTAAATCCGTCCAATCATAGGGAAATATTAGAGTCGGCTCTCTTTCTTCTTTCTCTCCCTCTCTCTCTTTCGTATTGATGCCAGCTTAGTACCGTCCTACTAGCAATATTGTAGTTATGTCCCTTGTAATGCTGAGTTCGAACAGAATCCAAAAAAAATGGGGTATGATTTAATTAGTAATTTTGCCCATGAAAAACAGAAAAGAAAGATTTTTTTTTGGAAAATATACTCGCATTCAAAAGTTTATTTCCACTTCATTTTTTTAAAAAAATAATCGATATAAATAGGAATAAATGACAAAAACTCAGCATATATTAATGCCACTTTGATGCAAGCAATAATGAATGAAATAATACGATTTCAGAGAAATAAAAAAAAAAAAGAAACAACATCCCGCGAATGAAATTAGAAGAAACTAAGTTATTCTCTGGACAAAAAACATATAATCCGAACTAGGAATTGTATCTGAATATAAATAACATTCCTGGAATACAGAGGAATGTTTTATTCACAAGAACTACCATGGGGTATGCCATTAATTCTCAGAATAGCTTTGCTTAATACCGACTTAAAAGTGTTACTAATTAACTCCAATTTATGCTATCTGTGCTGATCACCACCATTTTCTAGTCAGGGTGGGGATGAGGATTTTATTTAGTGAGTTCGTCACTGAATAAATTCCTAATACCCACAAGGGAATCGGACCCACGACTCTAGGTTTACCAAATTCGTGATGACCTTCACCTTTACTTCCATTCCATGTTCAAAAAATTATATGTCACTTAGTTTCCATAACTACCTACTTGGGTAACTTGATTCAGATTTTTTTTCCAATTTCTGGAAATAAAATGGTTTTATTTAACTTTTTAATTAGTGGGGGTATAAAATGAAATTTATGTTGAGGGGGTAGAAGAGAAAATGTATGATTCTTGTTGGTATCTTTATAGTATTATTATATTGCAGACATATACGTATGCACATAGGTGCATTCATATATAATTTTGAGGAAACCAGAATTATCATAAGCTAAATAGAATTGCTTCATAACATCCTAAATCCCACCCAGGCTAGAAAAGGGTAGTAACCTGTAGATTACAACTACAGTTAGTCTGAGTTGCAAAATGTGGACGTTAATAAATAATAATAATAAGAAGAATTGCTTTAAGGAGGGAAGACAGTGTCAGTGAATAAATCACAATTTAATTATTCGTTATTATCAATAAATTCCAATGATTAGAATTGTAGGAGTATCCAAATTTAATCTGTCAATTGATCAATTAATTAATGCTATAAGGTGAGGTTGGAGATATTTGAATTAGTGGCTACCCGTACTCGTTACTTAGTTAATGGAGTACTTACAGGCCGCTAGGAAACCAACATAAGAGCCCCCATAAAAAGTGTTCTTAAAATAATTCATTTATTTTATCACGGTGTACTCTTAACATCACTGAAATATATTTTAATTATTTATTTATTAGCGTCCACTTTAAGCTACTATGGCTAATTGGGACGGGTTATCTACAGGTTAATACCCTTTTCTAGCCAGAGTGGGACTAAGGATTTTATTTAATTTAACTAAAATATAAGTGTTTGTATTATATTCAAAGTAAACAGTCCATCCACAGAAGAAGTGTAACCTAATCAGATGTCCCATGTTCGGGAATGACACTCAGGTAAGCTCATTTATTCTGTGTTTCTCATGTACTAAGACACATTTGTTAACTGACAATGAGATATTCAGTGACTCATTTACTTCCAGTGATAATCTGAAGATGTTTCTTATGGGTTCACTTCAGGATGATAACATGAAAATCAAATAACGGGGTTAATTCTTCAGATAGAGGAAATATGTATCAAAACGACAGTTGTAGGAAATAAATGTTTAAATAAGACTGGTGATGTATCTTTTTCCGATTTATAACAACCAAGAGGTCTTTATAAATCGTAGGTTGCTGGATGTAGCAGTGCAAATCTGGGAAACAGATCTTAATAACAGTAAGTCGTCCCACCAATTTATTTATTAAAGTACTAGGCCTTTCGGCACTAACGTGCCATCATCAGGTGCTTTGCTGTATAATAGATGCTAGTGCTGCAGCTTTGGGACCACTACTTCCGAGTAGCGCTAGCATCTATTATACAGCAAAGCACCTGATGATGGCATGTTAGTGCCCAAAGGCCTTGTGCTTCAATAAAGAAATTGGTGGAAAGACTTCCTGTCAGTAAGACCTGATTCCAAGATGTCTTTATTTACCGAGCAAACATACACTGCGACCGCTAGAGGTTAAAACCTTCTATTTTTTTTCGATTGGCTTTACAGACCTTCGAGATTTTAGCCGCCATTACGAAGCGTCCTTCTTCACTCAATCCATCTCATCTTCGGTCTCTCTCGTCGCCAGGTATCCACCACTGTCGTATTCATTTTTTGTATAGTGAGTCGGTTGGGTTTCTTCTTCCCACGTATCCCACCCATTATAATCTCTTAGCTATCTTATCATATGAAACAGACAAATATATATGTATCTATCTATATATAAGTTCGAACAGAACTAATTTGCGCCATTTCCCGGATAGGATCGATGGTCATTTGCAGAAATTTAACGAAACTCGCGTCATGTGTACTACCTCAAGTTCTCATTTCACTTTTGGGGAAATATTTAAAATAAAATAAGACAGTTGTTATATCAAGTATCGGTACTCACCAGTGCCATCAGAATTTTGTTGATGTTTGCCCTGCGATTTGGGTCGTTTGCTTTGGAACAGAGAACGAAACGGATTGTATATCAAAGTAGGAGAAACACCAGATAGTTTTTCTAGGGCTTTTTAATTTAGATGGCGAGTGTGTGTGAGAGCGAGTGAGAGAATAGGCGAAAGAGGGAGAGAGAGTGAGGTTAGGTGCGACAGAGAGAGTTTAAATTAGTTTCAACCCCTTTGCCATGCATCGTCCTTCAAAAGAGAGAAAAATGTAGCCCTTTGACCAAGTTAGTCTAAAAACACAGGTGTCTAACTACTTCAACCTAAAACGACAGAAAAAAATGTGAATTACGTTTTTAACCTCACTTTAATCAGTATCTCGTTTATACAAAAAATTGAGTCTTGCTTATATTTAGAAAATAATATTCTACGAAAGCTGAAAACTGCCATCATCAAAGTACGTTTATCTAAATACGAAAAGTCCGTCACATAGAGGCTGCGTAAACTAAGCAGATTTCCCACGCGAAGGTTTACAACAGATAAATATACTTACAGCTAACACTAACACCGGAAAGCCAAACAGTTAATGAAATATATCTGAAAATAAGATATTAATTTTATTGAAAACAATTTACTAAGTCTAGTGCTGTAATTTGTAATGAATCAGAATCAGTTTTATCTAAATCACTCAAACTTTAGTAATCCAAGAACAAATGAAGAGGGGGGGGGCAACAGAACGTATTTGCATATATATCTCATTTATATATAAAGTAAAAGTTCAATGAAAACAATATTTAGTATTTAACCTTGTAATGAAGTGGTTCATAATACATAATACAAGCTTATTGTTAATATGTCATGAGTAGAAGTTTGTCGAAAGCTCAAAACTGAAATAAAAGTTCGTCACGCAGGGGCTGCGTAAACTAAGCAGATTTCCCACGTGAAGGTTTACAATAGATAAATATACTGGTAACACAGCCGTGAAATGCTCAGTAAATGTACAATACAAGGCTGAATTGTAAACAACAGGCAAGCCAACCTCGTAGCGCTGCATAGATAGACCGGAAAGACAAACAATTAATGAGATATATTTGAATATAACTATTAATTTTATTGAAAACAATTTACTAAAGCTAGTGGTGTAATTTGTAATGAATCAGAATCAGTTTTATCTCAATCACTCAAATATTAGTAATCCAAAAACTAAAGAAGGGGGAGGGGGTCAAAAGAACGTATTTGCATATATCTCACAAAGTAAAAGTTCAATGAAAACAATATTTGGTATTTAGGCTTCAATTAATATCTTTCATTATATAACAGAGCATTATATGTGTAACACTAGTAGAAGTGGGGGTTTACTAAAGGCTGAAAACTGAAAAATGCAAATATCTCGGTTAATATTCAAGATAAAGAATAAATGTATATAACATCATTTATAGTGTATTTAATTTTCAATAAGATTAATTCTATACACTTTTTCGATCCGACTTATAGTAACGGAGATATTTCGAATTTTTAAAATTCTCCCTCTCTAAACCCCCCCCCCTCCCTCTGGTCCGATTTCAGCCGTTAAAGAACTTGATCTTTCTTTTTACATAAAACGACTAAATATCGAGTTTGGTAATGATTACACAAAAATTGCGACCGCTAGAGTGGTAACAGACAAATATATTGATAGATAGATAGATTGATAGATTGATATATATATATATATATATATATATATATATATATATATATATATATATACAGTTTTGAACGGACCTCACCCTTAAGGGAAATCTGATAAAATGCAAATATCTACGTACATATTTAAGATAGAGAATAAACGTGTATAACAATGTTTATAGTAAATTTAATTTGCAATAAGATTGGTTTTATACAAGATTTCGATCCGAATTACAGTAACGGAGATATTTTTCAAATTTCAGAATTTTCGGAAACTGGTCCGATATTAGCCATTAACGAACTTGATCTTTCTTTTTACATAAATCGTTTAAATATCGAGTTTCATAACGATCAAACAAAATTGTCGGCCACTAGAGCGTTAACAGATGTATATATATATATATATAAAAAATTTTGAACGGGCCTTATTTTCGTAATCTCCTGGGTAAGATCGATGGACATTTGAAGAAATTTTTCGAAAATCGCGTCATGATTACGACCTCAATAGCTGATTTCCCTTAAGGGAAATATGCTAAAATGTAAAATGACGAAAGATGGAAAAACTAATCAATTTCACGTATTTAATTTTTCCCTCTGCATGCCTCACACATCTTAATTAGTTGTACATACATGTAATACGACCGACCATACCACCAAGTTCGTCTGATCTAGATTCGCCTAGTGTAAGGTTCGAAACTCAAGGAAGACCTCATTGCCATTCCATATTTTGACTATCTGTCGTTTCATCTTTCATAGAAATATCGAGTTTTTTCGTACTTCGTAAATAAAATGGTTTGAAATATTATTCGTATATCAATAATTGAATAATTTCGTCCATTAAAAGATTTGAACTCACAATATTGATCAGAAAATGTTGATGTTCTAACCAAGGCTTTATTGGATAACGAACGTCATTCATCAATTACACATTTGTCCTCGGAACAGGTCGGCTTAATTTAACTTAGCCTATTAATATTTAAATATTGGTGAGTGTTAACACAGGATCTTATTGATACAATATCCGCAGTGAAATGTTAGATTTTAAATAAAAAGACTGTTATTTCAATAATTTGATTGATGAAATTAAGCAGCTTTTATTTCTTATTCAAAGACATTTATATTCGGAAATATATTGCCGCTCTATTTAAATAACTGAACCTTATTTCATTGAGCAACGTGGTCAAATTCCCTGAAAATTTTAACATTATTCTAATTTTTAAACTTAAACCTACAGGTTAACGGTCAAGAGTCATAATAACTTAGCGATTTTACAAATACTACCCAGATAAGAGCTATGTTATTGTATAACAATATGTGAGTTTGGTTTACACATAATATAAAATTTATTTTTATTTATTTATTGTGGAGCGTTCGTTTGCGAGGCGACATTGCTCGTCAAAAAAACAACGAATATAAACAAAATACAAAAATGAAAACAGTAACAAGTAAAAATTAAACAATACAATTAGAATAGAACTAGCTAAGAACGCAACCAAATAACAAAACGCAACTAAATAACAGAACGCAACCAAAGAGACAAAAAAAAAACACGAATCAATAAATAAAAAAATAATCAAAAATGAAACTTTAAATTCAAAAACAAAAAAAAAATTGTAAAGAAACTAGATAACTAAAAACTATAAAGACTACTAAAATTACGAAAACAATTATATACTTTCAATGGTTAAGATTAAAACTAAAATCGAATAAATAAAAATTTGTATGTATTTAAAGGAAATGAAAGGATTAAATTTTTTAATATCTAAAATATTCATGCTCCCACTTTCTCTATCGCACACACACACACACACACACACACACACACACACACACACACACACACACACACACACACACATACACATACAGTAAAAAAGTTTAGCTGGAGTTAAAAAGATTTAATTTAAGAAGGTTAAAAAGAATTTTAAAGCGTAATACTTCTAAATTTTTGAGTATATGGTGATGCCATGTAAATGTTGGAGTATTATAGGAATGTGTGGGCTACCTTCAGTAAGTAAGTCGTGTAAGCCATGAGGGATCTTTAGATGGTCACGTCTTTTGCAGTCTGTTAGTATGTCTTTTATTATAAGCGGAGCATTACACACATTGCAGTTAGGCATTATTTTATTTTCAAATAGATAACCATGGGTTAGGAGATAATGACTATATATAAATATAAAATTTAGTTTTCAGTTTGCTCATGCCGCACAGTCACCATTTTAGCATGGACGGGGGCTTAGTTTTCTACATATTTTTCGCTACTCATCCTTAGAGGGACACAACTCACAATGGGAATAATGTATTATTTCTCTCAATTAATAATCCGCCATCAGTATTGATACTGAAGAATATTGTTTTTCTCGAAATAGCTAGCAGAATGATTCTTACCAGCAGTGGTTATCACATTGGAGTCGGCTATACAAAATAAAATATCAGATCGGATTGAAAAATTTTACTGAAGTGCTTTTATTCAAGATGTATAAGGTAATGCAATATTTATTTTAATTTATATTCACATTAGATTTCGAGAAAGGAAATATAAATATCAATAGATTAACATGTGGATTTACTATAATATTTTACCTGTGTCCAGTCAATTGACTGTTTTTTTTTTCTTTGTAGATTCCGATTTTAGATCAAGAAATCAGTGAGGATAATAAAATAAGTTTCCCTTCCACAAGAAGGAAACTAAAAAAAAAAATAAAGTTTTATGCCAGAATCAACACTTTTCAATTAGTTAGGCACATAATAAAGGGTTGCGGGAAACTCTTTGAAGTATAATCCGATTTGTGAGTCAGATAAGACATTCAGATGGAGTGTTAAGAGGAGAGGGTGGTCTGGGATGGTTGACTGGTGCGAGTTGATGGTTTTATAAGTAGGTTTTTTGGTGGTGGGGCTTAAGAAAGCTCTTCACCCTTGCCATCAAGGGCCACTCGTTAGGGCGCTCATCTGAGAGAGTCAGCAATATCTCGGCAGATGAAGATTCACTAAAGGGCCCTTACTCCCTTTATGCCCCCAAAGGGTTAACCTATATAGCCGCCCTCGATTACTTACAGTCTTACGTCTATCGCACAATGATAATCTATCATTCTGTCATTGTAGGTAGTCATTCTTGTCGAATATAGTCACTTTAGCAATTTTCCTTTAAGACTGGAGTAGTCGCGCCCCTCGTCAGTACTAAAGTGAGGGCATGTCACCTCTCAGATGACTTACTACCTCTCCTTAAGTATTAAAGAAAGAAGGTTAGTTTTAATTAAGCCAGTACTAATATTTGTATAAAAGTTATAATTGATACATTATATGAAGAATATACATGATTTATGATTATATAATATAAAAAAAATATTTCACACTTCATCTTGGCTTACAAAATATAAAATCGATTTATACATATGTTATACATACACATTCTATAGTCAGGTTTATAAAATAAAATAGTTAGGAATGTTTATAAAATGAAATATGGCCACTTCCTAAATAAATTACTTGAGAATTGATCCCCGCAATATTCAGAAGAAAAAAATACTACCATAGGCCACCTTCTGGTATTTCTCGATACATTATAAAGTGAACACATTTTATCCAATATGTCCACACCTACCTTGGTTTGATTATAATGTGTTATAAAGGAAGGCTTTTTCTTTTCTCCTGTTCTCTCAATTACTTCTCCATCAAAATGCATACTTGATATAGCCAATACATTTCTAATTTTGGACTTATTTTTTGGGACATAGGAAACCAGGCTGGATTTCACAGATGCCTCAAGGTCATGCGCAGGACTGGAGAATCAGAAAAGGGTTGAAACAGTACTGGTGGAAGGCTCTAGGAAATATAGATGAGGGGAAGGTAGCTAGGGTGGGAGCTTGTAGGTTCTATCCTATACTCAGCAGTTCAAAAAGTCTCTTCAAGTCATCTCAGTGAAGTGATAACATTCATTAAACATCCTTTAACTTCATTTAGAACGCCTGTTAAGTTTCTTCTCTTTGATTGTTGCATGGGAACGCTTTTGAATTTTGTGGAAAAGTGGTTTTCTTGTCTACATTATCAATGTCCCAATTGCGACATGACTGTAGGTATGTTTTAGAGTGCATTTAAAAAATAACTAGGTATTGACTCATTGTTGAATCGCATGATTCAGAAGGCTACGAGAAATCACTGAATGTCCTTGCCACACACTGACTTGATTCAGAGGTTATCAGGACATCTTATCCACATGACACACTAAAACAACTGTTCCTGTAAGCCGAGAACCCTCTTCCCAGACTAAAAACATTGGGAAAGTATAATAACGGATTTTTATATCTGCTGGCAGTTATAGCGACGAACCAGTTTTACTACCCTTGAAATATAATTCTGAGGTTCCACAAAATACATTTTAATAAGGGCTAACAACTTACTAAAATATATAGTAAGGTGTTACAAAATTGTGTACTTGATAAATCTAATAATAACGACGTTGATATATGTAAGGGAGTTAGGCAATAATAAATACTTGGCTGTTCCCGGGAACTGGGATGCCATTGTCATTCGATACAGCAACAACATGAATAATAGAAATATAAGTGAAGATTGGTTCATTTAACAATACACGCCGCGGGATTATTCTTTGAATAGAAATTTTGAGAAGAATCAATAAGGCATTGTAGTCGCATATTAACAAAAAAAAAATGTATATACATATTTTTGCTTCTTCAAGCACATTGAACCAGGAGAAATATTAAAGAAAAGAAAAAGGGAGAACAATAAGAAAAGTGTCTTCTTCACGGGTCGCTACTTAAATATTAAGGAAAGGTACAGAACACAGCTGCGGCCATGATAAAAATTGGTTGGGGTTGGAGGAGACAAAATATTGGTCCCTCAGCTTTTATTTTACAACGATAAAATATTTTCTCCAACATCGCAGTTCCTTATTTAGCCATTAAATCTCTCCATTAAAACGTCTGTATAAGAAACAAGAATGGTGCGGGAAGAAAGCTTGTATTACTTTTTTTTTATATGCTTTAAAAAAAATTGTTATTGTTATGCTTAACGCAGTTAAAATATCTCCTGGAAGTCATAGGAAATTTAAACACTTTTACTGTGATGCCGCCGATGTTGAACCGTCAGATAGACGTTGATGTAGCTTTGATTCATGACAACAAAAAACAAATGATTCAACTTCCATCTTGTTGGGGAGCTTTCAAGGTTGAATAATTTGGTATCTATAAAACGTTGAGTTTTACGCAAGGAAATTTACTAGGAAGTTTCCAAGGAATGTGAATTTATACCTGCCAACTTACTGAGCTCCATCAAGTCGATAGAAAACATTTATAATACAAATTTAATTGTAGTCACAGTTCATAAGCTCCTTCAAGAAGAGTACCCCCATAGAAATATAACCATGTGAATTACATCTCACTGGGGCATTCCATTAAATGTAGAAGTGGATGTTTTAACACAAGAATCTAAATGTCAATCTAGAAAGAGACAATTTTTTTTTTTAAGAGCGTGAATTAACGAGCTGGTGAACAGTATACCGGCCTAACTAAAACCGCCCCTGAGGTTCAAACCTTTTTGCCTTATATACCGTTATCCAGCAGTTTATTTATTTTATTATTATTATTCATTGATATTCACATTTTGCTACTGAGGCTAGTTGGGGCGGGATATCTACAGGTTGCCACCCTTTTCTAGCCAGGGTGGAGTAAGGATTTTATTTAATGAATTCCATCATTAAATAAATTCCTCTACCAATGTGGGAAATGTTTTATTCTGAGGCTAGAAACCTGGGTGGGAGGAAGTAAGTTATACTGTTACTGTGTTGGGACAATAAGTTCATCACAAATAAATTCCTATTGCCCAGGCGGGAACTCGCCACTCTAAGTTTTAATACTGTATTTCTATTGTGTATATGTGTGTTTGAGGATGTTTGTATGTGTATGTATATATTATATATAATTTGGGGTTATATTAAATTCGTATTAGCATGTCACTTCAATATTTTAAATAGTAAAAATAATGTGCTTATTTTTACTATTTTGAAATAATTGTTAATATTTTGTGAATTTTGAGTATTTTCTGCAATATACCGCTTGTAGTTCTCTGATGATTTCTTGTTAAATAGATGAAAGTTCACATTCCACATAAATACTATATGGAGAATAGCTGACATTTATTTTGTCCTTTAACTGGTTTCGTGCTCTGGCCTTTAATTTATTTGTGTTGGCTTTTAGAATTAAGCGTTTTTTTTGTTTATTTAGTGCAAATAATATTTTGTATAAATGTATAAAAATATTTCTGAAAATTTGAGAAGGGCCGTTAGAATAAGAATAGAAATAATGGCTATGGTGACAGTACATTTTAATGGAGAAGACTAAATGAATAATTATATCTAACTACAATAATAATTTCAGAAGTTTCACAATGAATGTCATAATCACTTGACTCCAACTTTTACTCTTGGGGATGAAAGAAAATGCTGAATCCTGAGACATCAGTTGAAATACAGCGAATTCTTTACAAAGTGGAAACTGTCACAGAAGAATGCCACAGACAGAATAATTCTATTAAGAGCAGTTTCTTATCTCTTTCTTAGAAGAAATTAAATAGGGGACTCTTTTATCTTGCCCCTCCGTAAAATGAACAATTACGTCATCACACAATTTCTTTGTGTTGCTCATTTAGTCGACCTTGTTAAAATTTTATAGATGGTAAAGGAAAATGACTATTTTTTTTTTGTTTGTTTTAGTTATTCTTTTCTTCAAAATAAAGTGTCTTTATTTATATTTCTCTTTATTTCACTGGTGCTGACCCAAAAAATTATCTGACAAATCTGCCTCATTTACTGTATAAATATTTTATTTTGTTTCTGTTTTAAACATATTTCAAATTAAATTTATTTAATTTTATTATTATTATTTATTAATGTCCACTTTTGGCAACTCAGGCTAACTGGGATGGGTTATCTACAGCTTACCACCCTTTTCTAGCCAGGGTGGGACTTAGGATGCTATTTAATGAATTCGTCACTAAATAAATTCCCTTGCCTAGTCGGCAATCGAACTCGCCACACTAGGATTACCATGAGAGTCTAAAGGCAACGTTTTAATTCGCATGGCTAACCTTAGCCCCTTATTTAATTTAAAATAAATAAAATATTAGATCATATTGAAAATACTACAAGAATTAAAATTAAAATAAATAAAATATTAAACCATAATGAAAATATTAAATGTATTTAAGTTAAAAGAAATAGAATATTAAAACTTCTTAAAAGAGTGGCGAATTCAGTTCCCGCCTGGCCAATAGGAATTTAATTCGTGAGGAAATTATTACATTTTTCGAAAGTTGCGTCATGAATATAACTTCAATAGCTGATTTCCCTTAAGGGAAATCTGTTAAAAGCAATAATTTCAAAAAACATTGTTACAAAAATACAGAAGGAAATTATTTTAGCATTATTATATAAATTACATAATTAAATAAATTATACACCATGTATTTCCCGATATTCAACAAGTCCGAGAGTTTTATCTGAAATGACTTATTGTTACAAAAACTTCGGATATGTATGATTATTTTTAACTTCATCTACAGAACTGCTAATGAGAAAATGTTTTAGCGTTTCAGACTCTATTTAGTTCCAGATGGAACAAAGCTCATTTCCATTCCAATAAAATTTCAGGGCTTTATCCCTCGAAAGTATCAATTGTGCTGAAAGCCTTATGAAGGGCCAAGTCGGGAAACCAACTTTATTCCTCCATTTGGAAATTGATCTTATAAATCCTCTGGTTGGAAGGAAAAGAGGAACATTGAGCACTTCTATAAGTGCGATTAGAATGAAATGGATGCTAGCCGCAGATTTTGGTCTGCCATAACAGCTGAGACTCTGGAAACGTTATACAACTTTAGCATCTCGTAGTAGTAAGAGAATAGCAAAACAGCAATTTTGTGTTCTAAGAGTAGCATCCTTAGAATGGTAAATGAATCCGACGAAGAACAGGAAATATTGGTTTTTTGATGCTGAGTTTTTGGATTCGTTTATTGGTCTCAGCAGCTATCGTTCAGGTGACCATAGCTCATCCGTTACACTAATTAAAAATGCAAATATCTCGGTTAATATTCAAGATAGAGAATAAATGTATATAACAATATTTATAGGAAATTTAATTTGCAAGTATTGTAACAGAGATATTTCGAATTTTCAAAAATCCCCCTCAAAAACCCACCCGCTCCCACTTGTCCGATTTCAGCCGTTAACGAACTTGATATGTCTTTTTATATAAAACGTTTTAATATCGAGTTTGGTAACGATCAAACAAAAATTGCGACCGCTAGACCATTAACAGACAAATATATATATATATATATAAAGATATATATATACAACAAATTTTGAACGGACCTCATTTTCATCATCTCCTGGGTAGGATCGATGGACATTGAAAGAAATTGTTCGAAAATCGTGTCATGAGTACGACCTCAATAGCTGATGTCCCTTCATCTGCTAAAATAAAAGTCGGGCCTCAGGGGCTGCGCTAGCTAAGTAGATTTCCCGCATTCGTCACGTATTTGCATTTACCTCAAAACGTAAAGGTTCAATGAGAACAATATTTGCCATTTAGAGTTCAAATAATGTTCTTCATAAGATAACAGTTTATATGACAAGAGTAGGAGTAGGAGGGGTTTACAAATGGCTGAAACCAAAAAATTCAAATATCTTGGTTAATAATGAAGATAGTGAAAAAATGAAGATAGCAACATTTGAAGAATTTTACATTTACTATAAGATTGGTTCTTCACAATGTTATGATCCGACGCATAAAAACGGAGATATTAAGAATTTTCGAAATCCCCCCTCTTCTAAACCCCTTCTTCTACTGGTTGAATTTCAGCCATTAACGATCTTGATCTTTAGTTTTACATAAGACGTTTAAATATCAAGTTTGGTAACGATCTATCAAAAATTGCAACCACTATGTATATATATATATATGTGTGTGTGTGTGTGTGTGTGTGTGTGTGTGTGTGTGTGTGTGTGTGTGTGTGTGTGTTAGTGTGTATTTATACAGTTTTGAACGGACCTCATTTTCGTCATCTCCTGCGTAAGATCGAAGGACATTTGAGGAAATGTTTCGAAATCGCGCCATGAGCACGACCTCAACAGCTGATTACCCTTGAGAGAAATGTGCTAAATCACGGTAAGCTTCCAAGTCACAATAATAAGAACTTAGGAATTAATTTTCAAAGTCAACGGTTCCTGTTTGATGGTCCTGGTCCATCAGTACCTTGTGATACTAAGTATCTAGTGATTAAATTTACTGAATTCTAATGTAAATAATAAAAAAAAAATGTTCAAACGAAACCACAAACATGCATATAGAACGGAAGTGTCGTTCCCACAATACAGGTATTGGCTTCAAACATTTAGAGGTGTGACGTACTTTGAATAGGGTGTATTTGACCTTTCTGGTTAGCCACCATCACCCACGCATCACAATTCCAGAGTCCACAAATCTCACAGTGTCACTCTCAGGAGTGCTATGGCTGTAAATATTCAATGGGACACTGCACAATACGGTTATTTATACATATATTTGAATTTATTTTGGGTATATAAATAATACATTTATTTGAGAAGTTGTCAATTTAAGTTTTTAATTTAGACGACGAAAATGACACCCATACATAGAGTTACGAAATGAAAATGTGTAATAAAGATGCCCGAACTTTCGAATTTGGATAATGTATGGCTGATTGAAAAATGTATTCCATTTATAAATAATTACTACATAATTAGTTTAAAATATATGAAATTTTTAGACAGTTTTTGGTTTTGTTGATGTCTTTTGAAGTAAATATTTTTTGGATTTATTCAAGAATACTTTCGAGTTATTTCGTTTTAAATTCTTTTTTTTTTTCATGACACATACCTTTTCCAGGAGATTTGTTTCAAAGATAATTTTGTTGGCTACAACTTTTATGTCGCCGCAGTTTTCAATAAAGTATGCCATTTCAGGCATAAAGATTTGTTCATTTCACGGCTAAAGGATGCGTCAAATTGAAATATTCACTGATATAAAGTCATTTTAGAATTTGATTTTCCACAAGAATCAATCATGAAAAGTATCTCATTCCATTGGAAATTCCACAGATATGTTCACTGGAGGAGTACTGGAGAAGGTCAATAAGTTGAATATGTACTTCAGGGGCCACAATTATGGCACACCAAGTCTCAGCCTTTTATTAATACAATTGGCTATTTTAAGGGTGAGGGGCACGGGAACTTCTGAAACCCTATATTTATATTTAGAGGGCGTAGTTTCGGAAATTCTTAATATCACCGTTATTATTCGTGTGATCGAATTATTGTATAGAACCAATCTTATTGAACGTGTTTTGATCTATAGATTTTTTTATCTGAGATATTTGCATTTTTTAGTTTTCGGCCATTTGTACTCCTGCTAATGTTATATTAACAATAAGCTATGAAATACTTGATTTGACGCCTAAATACAAAATTTGGTTCCCATTGAGCTTTTAAGTTTTTGAGATAAATACAAATACGTGACGCACGTGAAAAATCTGCTTAGTTAACACAGTGACGGACTTTTATTTTTCAGGGGTGTTGAGATGGACATAGATGATGTGTTTCCTTTTTCTTCTTACACACGTTCAATACACTTTTCGAGGGAATAAATGGAAAGAAATAAACTAAATATATTTAAAGTGCTTCATTTAAACACATTCTCAATGGAAAAAATTTAAAAAAAAATCTCATTACTTGAAAAACATATGTTATAAAGATTACAATATTTTGCCTCAACTTTCACCGTGGATTGAAATCATCAATTTAAATGAAATGAAATTTTAGATGAAGAATAATTAATTGTGTCTATTGCGTCATGAGATTTACCCGATTTTACTTATCAAATTTAAACATGGATTCTTTTTTTACAGATATTCTATTATACATGGATTTCATTCCTATTTCTTGACATAAAACCATATTTGACTCCTGGGGAATAAGCAATATTACGCCACTGCCGGACGAGGCACATTTATTTACTTGACTTTAGGTTACGGTCGATTTTTCGATGACGGGCGTGATTGGGTTTCATTCCAGAATTAATACCTTATGCATAAAAATGAGAAACTGCAAAAACGGAGGGAAATAGTGATCTCTGGCTTGTCAGTTTCCATTACGGCGATGCAAGAGCTAAAGAATGCATGAAATAAAGCTGCAATAACGCATGACTAAGCCCTTGTCTAAACTTGTTACTTTTTCTATGAATAAATATTCTCTCTGGACCTACATCATTTTATGAATAGACAGGGCAGAAAATCGAAGGAACTACAAATCCTTTAGAAATATGATTTCGCTCTGCTCAAGAGTTAAAAATCAAGATTTTTAGAAATCTTGTGTGGTTACCACATGACACCATCCTAGTCTAATTAAATTGCATAATAAAAATGTGCAGTTGCATTACATTTTATGATTTCGTTTGTAAGTGATATAACATGTGTACATTCTAATTCTTGGGATCGAAAATGTCATAGAACATACATCTTTTTTTTTAAAAAAAGGTTATATACAATTTTTTTTTGTATTTCTAGTACGTACGGAGCAATTTTATATATATATATTTTCAATCCTTACTCGATTATGATCAAAATTGTAGGCGCACAACCAGACATAACCAAAAGCCCAAATATGAAGATTTAAGATTTCATACGCGAGTTATGATACAGGTAGATACACGTGAATTCTACAGACGTCACGCCGAAATTAATTTAAATAGTTCCACAGAGGGTCAAAATGGATAATTCCGTTCAAATCTGAAAACGGAAATTTTTACGATTACAATAATTTCTTCTTATTCTTACAAATACAATACTTCTTATTTAACTGAGGGGCTCAGGTTAGCCATGTGAGCCCCATGATATTTAATCTTACATGGTAAACCTAGAGTGGCGAGTTCGATTCCCACCTCGGCAAAGGAATTTATTTAGTGACGGAATTCATTAAATAAAATCCTTAGTTCCACCCTGGATAAAAAAGGATAGTAACCTGTAATTATCCCGTCCCAATTAGCCTTGGTTCCAAAAAGTGGATGTTAATAAATAATATAATTTTAATTTAAGTTTCCAATTAAGTGTTTCATGATATAACAGCTTATTGTTAATTTAACATGAGTAGGAGTTGGGGTTTACAGAAAGCCGAAAGCTAAAAAAAATCCAAATATCTGGGCTGATAATCATCACACAAAATAAGCATAAAAGAACATTTATGGAACATTAATGTAGCAATAAAATTGGATTTATACCATTTCAATCCGATGAAAATAACGAAGTTATTTCGTATTTTTGAAATTCCCCCTCCTCCCTCTGGTCCGATTTCAGCTATTAATTAACTTTATCTCTATTTTTACATACAATGTTTAAAAATGGAGTTTAGAAATGATCTAATGCAACTTTTCTATCCCTTGATCGTTAACAGACAATTGCACATTATATATTCACTTCTGAAAGGAACTCATTTTCGTTATCTCCTAGGTAGGCTCAATGTACATTCGAGGACATTTCTTTGCGAATCGTGTGATGAGTACATCCTCAATAGCTGATTTTCCTTAAGGGAAATCTGCTGAAAAAACATGCTAAATTTTGTTCATGTGCATATTCTGTATTAGGTAGTTTATTTATAGGATATTTATTTTTATAGTTTCGGTTTTTCTGTGGCAAACCATCATCAAGCAAAGCAGCCTCGGATGTCAATGCACTGAAATCGGATAGCCGTTCTTGTAGACATAATTTGTAATTAAACTGCAAATTGGCTACATCCTAATTGGAAAGCTTTTAGGAGGGTGTTATTGGTTTGTGGGAATAAGTCGTTGATGATTCCCTTCTGGATTAATCCGAGGAGCGATCCGTTAATAAACATCCCTGGATTGTAATTGCTTCCCTCAAGTTTATTCAGAATAGCATTAATAATGCCAGGGGGTACTCGTGGTTATTCAGCAAAACAACCTTGCTTACAGAACGCCTATAAGAGCTGGCGAATTACACAAAATAAACATCAAATTCACAAGCTAAACAGCTGTTATGTTTGCTGGAAGAAGGGGGGGGGTGTTAATAAACCCAGGTCCAGGGAAGTAGTGATTAAACTCAGACACCTAGAGCTAGAATCCAAAGAACAAGATGCCTCAGAGGAGTGGGGTGTCCTTCCATAATGTAATCATATTTTATTAAGAGGCCAATATAGCAAATAAATCACCAACACATGCGGAAATCGAATCCATTACTCAAACCTGTATTTCTCTATAAAGGAGCCTTACCAGAGCTCAAAATAAATTAGAAAATACGTTTAAGGGATAACGCATTTTACTTAAATTTATTTGGTAATGTGGTCTCACGTTGTAGTCACCAGTTTTCAAAAACATTTGTTCTTCGCAGTTAGTTATATTATGGCTTGAGCTATTTCTCTTATTAAAATCTAAAATCTTCTTATTTGGCCACATAAATATATCAACAAAAAAAAAACAAAAGTGTCCATAATATGTGGTAGTCTGATTTAATTAAATATTCGTTTAAGGCAGCTTGTCAGAAGTCTGTAGTAACAGAGAAAAGCGAAATTAATAAAAATGTTTCGAATATAGGTACTTCTTGTTATTTTATTATTAGAAATTAAAAGAAGATTACTGTCAGGAATGGCATATCAGTGTATTTTATATTAGTCTAAAATGTGAAAATATGAATATTTCTAACATCTGAAAACACACAATCATACAAACTCATACCTTTAATAAACAGGAATAATGTACTATTTATTAATTCTCCTCAGATGATAATTTTTTTGGCAGTCATACACTTGGTTATCAAAAAAGTCCGTCACGCAGGGGCTGAGCAAACTAAGCAGATTTCCCGTGTGAAGTTTTACAATCGAGAGATCTGCATACTGGTAACACAATACCACCGTGATTAAATACAAACAGTAATGGGAAATCTTTCAGTTAATTAAAATAAATTCCCAACTTAAACGGCTTCTGAATTGTAAGAATAATTTATATTTTAATTACTCAAATTTTAGTAGACCAAGAACTAAAGAAGGGGGAGGGGCGGATGAACAGAACGTATTTACATAAATCTACAAAGTAACGAAGGTAAGGTAAGGTTAGAGTCGACAGGTAAGGTCAGAAGAAGCTTCCACCTGAGCCGAGTAATGACGGAAATGGCCGCCCTAATCCGAACTATACCCGCCCACAGACTTCATAAAAATGCAAATAACTCGGTTAATATTCAAGATAGAGAATAAATGTATATAACAATATTTATAGTAAATTTATATATTTATATAGCAATAAGATTGGTTCTATACAATATTTCGATCTGATTCGTAATAACGAAGATATTTTTAATTTTCAAAATCCCCCTCTAAATCCCCCCCCCCTCCCTCTAGTCCGATTTCAGGCATTAAGGAACTTGACCTGTCTTTTTACATAAAACGGTTAAATATTGAGTTTCGTATCGATCAAACAAAAATTGCGACCGCTAGAGCGTTAACAGACAAATTTATATATCCATAATTTTGAACGGACCTCATTTTCGTCATCTCCGTGGTAGGATCGATGGACGTTTGAAGAAATTTTTCGAAAATCGCGTCATGAGTACGACCTCAATAGCTGATTTCCCTTAAGGGACATTTTTTCATGGGCGAAATTGTGGGCCTATCTGGACATTTAATGTGGCTTTAAACGGCATTAAAACAATTTCTCGATATATAGTACATGAGAACTTCCAAATGTGTTTGAGTTTTAGAAAGGCAACTGCCACCACTGTGCGATTTGTTTTAGTTTATTATCATTGTAGAGTCGAGCTAATAAAGGTGAACTCATCCACACAAAACTCTATGAAATTTAATATTAACTAAATCAGTTAGTATTCCGAATAACTAACTCTTCGTTTAATAGATTATAGTTTTAATACTTGTTACTGACTGCTAACAAACGCCCGCGAGGTAGGGGCTGCGTAAACTACGCAGATTTCCAACGTAAAGTTATACAATAGAGAAATCTTCATACGAGTGCCGAACAGTTACGGAAACGGCCGAACTAGCTTTTGCGGGAACGATTAGAAACGACCGAAAAATTTCGGTTAATATTCAAGGTAGAGAAAATATGTATATTACAACATTTATAGGTAATTTAATTTTTAATAAGATTGGTTCTATACAATTATTTGATCTGACGTATAGTAACGGAGATATTTCAAATTTTCGAAATTCCCCCTCTTAACCCCCTCCCACTGGTCCGAATTCAGCCGTTAACAAACTCGATCTTTCTTTTTATATAAAACGATTAAATACCGAGTTTGGTAAAGGTTAAACAAAAATTACGACCGCTAGAGTGTTAACTGACAATTATATATATATATATATATATATATATATATATATATATATATATATATAGTTTTGAACGGACCTCATTTTTGTCTTCTCCTGGGTAGGGCCGATGGACATTTGAAGAAATTTTTCGAAAATCGCTTCATGAGGACGGCCTCAATAGCTGATTTCCCTTACGGGAAATCTGCTAAAAACTTGCCTTTGAACGTTTTTGCCTCCCGCCAGCCGTATAAAAGATGGTTAAATATCTTGGATACCTTCTACCTGAGCGTAATTACGATATCAATTTCCATGAGGGTTATCAGGGGCTGATTGATTGAGAGAGGCCTATAGCCGATACAATAGATGACCCCTGCGGTAGATATTAATTCCTGATAACTGGATCTAGGCATTGTGCTGGGGGCCCGTCCTGATTAAACCACTCAAATCCTTTGAAGGCGATCCCTGTCCCAATCTTAATATCCAGCCGATTGTTGGAGGCGTCTTGAGGGGGGAACCTCTTCCAATTCATTCTTATTACTACTGCCCACCAATAACGGCCATTATAATTAAATTACTCATAATGAAGGAATCCAATATAGATTTATTAAATAAAATTTTATTCAAATTCGCACTTATTGTCTGCGCAGAGTAATTAAGGAGAAAACTGCTATTCGCGGTCACTTAATCAAGCCTTTATTCATTATGCAATATTATAATAATTAATTAAGTATAAAAACTATATAAATCCATCGTGTATGGAATATTAATTATCACCTATGAAGCGTCAGAGTAAAATAATATAAGAGCTAAATGAAAAATTAAGTCGCTCAGATATTATTAAACATCAGTAAAATCACTTTTCATAATTAAAATGGCAATTCTTTTTACTTATTAATTAATTAAGAATTAAAATTGAAGTGTCGATAGTTTAAAATGAATTTATATTCGTCATAGTATACCAGAGAACTACTTTTTGAAATTACCTCAAAACTTGGAGAAAAATCGCACTTAGCAATTTAATTTCCAAAAAAAATAAAAAAAAAAAAAAAAAAAAAAAAAAAAAAAGAAAAAAAAAAAAACCGGATTTTAACTTATATATGGTGATTACCAACCGTGGTTAGTCGTCTCTTATACATATTAGCAGATTTCCCTTGAGGGAAATCAGCTATTGAGGTTGTACTCATGGCGGAATTTTCGACATTTTTCTTCAAATGTCCATCGATCCTACTTAGTAGATGACGAAAATGAGGTCCGTTCAAAACTATATATATATATATATATTTGTCTGTTACCGCTCTAGCGGTCGCAATTTTTGTTTGATCGTTACCAAACTCGGAATTTAATCGTTTTATGTAAAAAGAAAGATCAAGTTCGTTAACGGCAGAAATCGGATCAGTGGAAGGGGGGGTTTAGAGGGGAGGATTTTCGAAAAATCGAAATATTTCCGTTATTATGCGTCGGATCGAAAAATTGTATAGAATGAATCTTATTGCAAATCCAATTTACTATAAATATTGTTCTATACATTTATTCTGTATCTTGAATATTAACCGAGATATTTGCATTTGTATTCTGCGTGTGGTCGGCTATGTTCGGCCTTTCCCCCGAGAGCTCTGGTGGCCGTTTCTGTAACTATTAGTCCCTCGTGAATAGGTTTAGAGGTTACTTACTACTACAGCTGTTATTAGGCAGATTTATCTACTGTATAACTTCACGTGGGAAATCTGCTTATTTTACGCAGCCCCTGCGTGACTGACTTTTTTAAGATGGAAATTCTAATTGTATTTTTTTATATGATTATAATTAAAATTTGCAGTTACTCTCCAGTTGTTGATAGTTTTGTGATCAGTGGAATCCTTATTTTCAGTTCTCTCAATGCTAAAGAATGACTTGAGAAATTTTTTTTAGCAGATATCCCTTAAGGGAAATCAGCTATTGAGGTCGTACTCATGACGCGATTTTCGATGTGTTCAAATGTCCATCGATCCCACCCAGGAAGATGACTAAAATGAGGTCCGTTCAAAATTATATATATATATTGTTAACGCTCTAGCGGCCGTAAGTTTCGTTTGATCGTTACCAAACTCGGTATTTAATCGTATTATGCAATAAGAAAGATCAAGTTCGTTAATGGTTCAAATCGGACCAGTGGGAGTGGGGGGGGGGTTAAGAGGGGAGGATTTTCGAAATATTTGGTTATATTTATAAATTCATTTATATATAAACATATATAAATTTAACCTGGTCGAAAAAATCTACACAATTATATATATATATATATATATATATATATATATATATATATATATATATATATATATATATATATATATATATATATACGCTATTTAGATGACATGTTGCACAACGCTGCATAGCAATATCAAAGTTTCTCTTAATCATCGATAAAATGGAAATTGTAAGTACGTGAGAAAATTCCTTTTTAACGAAAGTGCCACTTTAACTACTTTTGAAGGGTTTAATTGAATATTGTTTAAATTGGCTTACTTTCATTATCTCCGATCCAGAAAGCATTAAAATCGTTACTTTTAATAGCGAGTGGGAGTATTAGACTCGAGAACTGTTTTCGAGTAACAGTTTAATAACTTAAAAATAATAATTTTCCTAATGGCCCTGGTATTTTTAGCTAAGTGAAAAGTTACGTAATGCTCACGAGAGTAAAGTTTTTGTCTCGCGTAATGTAACAAGCCGCTTTAATGAAAATGAATGCAACGCTCTTTCTCACACCTCCCTCCATTGTCTCTCGCAGAATGAACAAGATGCAGTCATTCGCTTCCCTGCGTTTCATAAAGAAATGGCAAAAATAACGCTATAAGTTGCTATTTATTCGTTAATTAATTATTGCAACTTTTCATATAATGAATTGTGCTTAAAATATATTAAATGGTATCAGAATTTCTATTAATTCTGTTATCTTGCAATACCTTTTAAACAGTTCATTATATGAAAATTTGTTATAAATAGATACCAAATTATAGTGTTATTCTTGTCATTTCTATATGAAACGCAGGGAAGCTAGTGACAGCGTCGTGTTCATTCTCCGAGAAAATGTATTATAGGATATCGAAATTTTCTTGAAATTCAAGTAGGTGAACTTGGAATTTATAATTATTATTACCGTAATTCCCCTCCCTCTCTAAATTCCCATTTACAACATGTGAACGGGGTAAGACTGGAAGGTAGATTAAAGTTCTAGTCTCAATACTAATTCTGGCTAATAGTCATTAGTCAGCTTATGCTGGGCTACAGGCTACGGAAGGATGGCTATCTAAAAACTCTGGCCTTGAATGGAATTTTCCTCATGATGCCTTTATTGTCGGATGGTCTGTTGCCGAATGCAATGGGAAACCACTGTATGTCCTTGTGGCCATTTTGTTCCCTTGTTCGGTCCAGAAAAATTAGTTTTACCTGTAAATACGATTTTCAATCGCCTGTAAATGCTACATACATTGCCATAATGGGATACAAGTGATAGAAAGTAATACATTTTTTAACAGTTGTAAATAATAATATAATTTGGAAAATAAACAAACAAATGCAGTATTTTATGTACTATAATTATTTATTTAAAATTTACGCCTGAAAAACTATCCTAAGGTTTCAAAGTAATACGTCTAAAAAAAATATGGTCTAAAGCAACTAGTCTTGGATTTAATTTTAGCAGATTTCCCTTAAGGGAAATCAGATATTGAGATCGTACTCATGACGCGATTTTCAAAAAATGTCTTCAAATGTCCGTCGATCCTACTAAGGAGATGACGAAAATGAGGACAAAATTATATATATATTTGTCTGTTAACGCTCGACGTCACAATTTTCGCTTGATCCTTACCAAACTCGATATTTAAACGTTTTATGTAAAAATAAAGGTCAAGTTCGTTAATGGCTGAAATCGGACCAAAGGGAGGGGGTTAAGAATGGGGGATTTTCGAAATATCTCCGTTACTATACGTCGGATCGAAAAATTGAATAAAACTAATCTTATTGTAAATTAAATTTACTATAAATATTGTTATATACATTTATTCTCTATCTTAAATATTAACCGAGATATTTGCATTTTATTAAGCGTAACATGATGAGATCGGCTAACTTCGGTTGTAGTCGTGAGTTTCCGGTTAGCCAGTTCGGCCGTTTCAGTAACTGTTCGGCTCTCGTGAAATTTATGCGTGACAGACTTTTTCGTTTTAGAAATCAAAGAGATTGCTAATTATTTGTCCATCAAAATTGTAACTGTTATAACCAGTAAAATATTGTATATAATAACACTTGTGCCCACCATTTTCCCTTCACCCAATTTGTTTTACATGGATTTGTTTTAAAGTACATAATAAGCAAAATAGGTTTAATTGTTTAGTTAGGTCATTGATTCTGCTTTGGTATAGAACTGTTCTTACTATTTAAATCATCTGGTGTGGGTACCACTTGAATTTCTTGTATTCATATTAAATAAAATAAACAAAATATTTTGTCCCACTTCATTTAAAATGATTTCATTTGAATGTCAGTACATGTGATCAAAGAACATAATTTTTAGTACTTTTCATGATAAACATGAAGAATTTCTAATTGACACGAAGAAATGTGCTTTTTTTTTATTTCCTCTATCCTCTTAACCCCCTCTCCTGCTTTGGGAAAGTTTGATTGAAATGGAAGGTACACACCTAGACGATACAATAGTTCTAAATATGATGTTAGAACCGTCTATCCGTCTTAAACGTATGCGATAATACGTACCTGCGTACGTAATCCAACGTATGTACGGACATACGTCAAAACATGCCCAAATCGGCAAAGCTGAAGTTGTATACATGCAATAGATTGACAGGGCTGTGTTAGCTTATTCCCCGTTCTCTAGCGATCTTCATGTAGTTTTTAGTTCTTTTTCTACTTTAAAGACCTGAAGGTGCCACTTATGAGGTGCAGTCGGTAGATAAAAATAAAGTTTTTATGCAGGAAGGTTTCCTTATCCTAATGTAAATAATTTGCCATTTGACTTCTATGGCTAAAATTACTGAAACGCTTTAATCGCATAGGTCGATCAACCACAAAGACAAAAATAAAAATATGTAAAATCATAATTTATAGTATATAAAATAATAAAGTATAAATAATGAATACAAAAATAACTTTTGAAAAGAATCTAAAATATGTCATTTATTTATTTTATAAATTATGGCCACTGAAAAGGTACCAGAAGTGCATGAAACGTGTAGGGACAAATGGAAGAATTTAAGGAAGCGGATTTTGATATTAATTGTTCGGCATTGGCCATTAAAAAGAATTAAGAAGCAAATGTTTCGAATACCCACTTTAATATTTCGAATACTACCAGAAGAGCAAGAGACAGAGAAGCAATATATATATTGTTTTCTGGAGATATTTACTACCATTTACAATTGTTTTACGTTTTTGAAGTCATTTTCGTTGTAACAGAAATTTCCGTTAATCTAACGTATGAATACGTGTGAATTGAATGTGTGTAATCATTAATTATTATTAAATTGTGGTTCTCGAAAACTGTACCTTCCAGAACATTTCTCAAGAGCTTCTAGATCTTTCTAATTTACTTTGAGTTTACTTTCGAGTAGAAGGACCCCGGAAGCCGGTTAATTGAGCGCCTTAGGCTACTCCCGTGGACTTGAGCTAGAGAGTAAAAGATAGGGAAGTCTTGCCCAACTCAGGGCTAAGTGGATTATCAGGTGAGAGTCGTCCAGGAGTGGACACGGCCAACTTTTGCAACAGCTGTTCCAAGTACAACTTCTGCCGTCTGGGCCTCCTAATAGAAGTTCTGTTTTCCGCGGTAACCTACCGGACCACGTCCTTGGCTAGATTTTTCGAAAAAAGTTTCGGCAAGTTTGTGCGTAATTTCTTGGAGTGGGATTCGAGAGTTGACGTCAGGGAAAAGTTCAGTGAAAGATGTTAAGTATATGTTAGTGAGTTTATTCGTTAGGGGGGGTTAAGTCTATTAATGTTGACCAGAAAGATCAAAAATTATAAGGTTCACTGTTTTAGGCAAAAACTAAAGATAAAATACTTTTTTGATACTTCAAGAAGAAAAAACTGATCTTTCATTTTACCATAAAAATGAATTAACACACACACATAATATTCTTATATATTATTTTAGTTTATTTTTTTGTGTACACTACCCACGGATAAAGGGGTTTATGCTTTAATTTTAAATTTACCACATTCACTTTTCAAATAAAAATACTTCATTAATGCTTTTTGAGTGTAGAATGTTATGTTTTGTTCAAACTCTCTCTTTGAAGGCCTCAGTTTGTAAAAAAATGATGGTTTGATGTTTATTAATATTTTAATCGAATTTTTTTCAACGATTCAATAAAGTCCAAATGTGGCTTTATAATTAAAAAAATATAAAATCCCACAATTGGCGTGTGAGTCTGTATTTTGTTGTTGCGGATCGATTATCATGCAATCTGGCTTACATTTATCTCGTATTTCGATATATTTTTATGAAAAACAATGGCACGGCAGCCCGTTCTGGTTTCTGTCAAGATACAGGCACTTCAATTTCCACAAATACTATATTTGGTATTAGTCTTTTAGAATCTATTTTAGTTTGTATTGTAAAATGGCAACAAGGAATATTGTTATTATTTTCAAAAATAAGGGAACAACTTTGTAAAAAACCGTTGTTACGAATTTTAATTCTTTGTATATTATAAATATTTATTTGTTGTTGAAAAGTGATGATTTGGTTTTAATGATATAATTTGAATATATGTCAAGGGATATTTTCAATAAGCAGAGATTTGGCAATAGAAGGCCACCAATACCACTTTATTCCAAGCTCCTTCACGCGTTTCCTGTGTCAGATACATTCAAATTCGTCATAAATTAGATCTTTCGTCCTCTAATCGAAAACGTTAATTTGATCTATGCCATACTCAATATTTAACCGTTACAATGGACACTAAAGATCATATTTGTTATTGGGGGAAATGTAATGGTGGTGGTTTATAGGAGGAGTGGATTCGAAAATTCAAAATGTCTCTGTTATTATGAGTTGGATTGTAAAATGTTATAGAGCCATTATTGTTAAACCATTGATGTTGTTTGCCACTACGATGGATTTAACCCTTCACAGACAAGAAATATGAAAATTACATTGCAGGCAAGCTGGGTCACGGGTGACCCAGTCATATTTTTGTAATTTTTTTTCATTTTAACAAAAATATTCCAGTTGTTGTTGTTTTTTTTATATAAATTGGTTAAAGATACAATTTTGATAAAATTTATTTTATTTAGCAATATACATAATATGATAAAAATAGCAAAAACTTACTTTAGTAGGAACTATACTTAAATTGGTTACGGATACGTAGATTTTTCCAGACCTTTGGTACCTTTGGTATCCGTAAAATAGGATAAAAGATACAATTTTAAACGAGTAAACTCCTAGGTTTGCAATAAAATAAGAAATTTCCAGAGATAAAAGACGAGGTTTGCAATAAAATTGGTTAGTGATTAAATAATTTTAGAGTAAGTTATCAGTCTTCCATTTCATCCGGCAGTCCAGCAATAATTTTTCCTACTCTGAAAAGGGTCAACAACTTTGCAAAATAAATAGTTGGTTACGGAAAAAATATAAATAAAAAAATACTCTACGGAAAAAAGAATAAGAAAATATGAGGGATAAAAAATCAAAAAAAGGGAATAAACTCTTAGTAATGAAAGTTCACTAATACTTCAAACTCAGAACAATATAACAATCTTCTATTTCTTCAACTTCTTCAGGTGAGACTCTGGTAATGCATCGAGAACAAATACTTAGCCTATGCTCAGCACATAGGCTGCGATTACAATGAGCGCAGTTTGATGTACCCTTACGATCTCTTGATTTTTCACAAAAAGCACACCGACGTCTTGAAGTGCTGGGTCCAGGCTGATTCTCAATTTCTTTTTCATTTCGGAAGGAGGGGAGGGGTACCGTGCACTCCCCCTCCCCTCCTTCCCTTACTTTACTCACAATATTATTTTTACCAACCTCTGGGTCACCGGCGACCCAGCCTTGCCTGTGAAGAGTTAATTTAAATATATTGTTTCTTTTAAAATATCATATTTTTGTAATTTTTATTCAGTTTGAAATACAACCCGCTAGTGAATTATAGCATAAAATTGGTTACGGATACAATTTTTGAGATAAGTGTCTAGGTTTGCATCAAATTGGTTGCGGATACAATTTTAGAGATAAGTGCCTAGGTTTGCAATAAAATTGGTTACGGATACAATTTTAGAGATAAATTACGGATACAATTTTACTAGTACAATTTTAGAGATAAAAGTGATACTAGGTTTGCAATAAAATTGGTTACGGATACAATTTAAGAGATAAGTGTCTAGGTTTGCAATAAAATTCGTTACGGATACAATTTTAGAGATAAGTGCCTAGGTTTGCAATAAAATTGGTTACGGATACAATTTTAGAGATAAGGGTCTAGGTTTGCAATAAAATTGGTTACGGATACAATTTTAGAGATAAGGGTCTAGGTTTGCAATAAAATTGGTTACGGATACAATTTTTGAGAAAGTGTCTAGGTTTGTAATAAAATTGGTTACGGATACAATTTTTGGTTACGGATACAATTAAGATAAGTGTCTAGGTTTGCAATAAGATTGGTTACGGGTACAATTTAAAAGATAAGTGTCTAGGTTTGCAATAAAATTGGTTACGGATACAATTTAAGAGATAAGTGTCTAGGTTTGCAATAAAATTGGTTACGGATACAATTTAAGAGATAAGTGTCTAGGTTTGCAATAAAATTGGTTACGGATACAATTTAAGAGATAAGTGTCTAGGTTTGCAATAAAATTGGTTACGGATACAATGTAAGAGAAAAGTGTCTAGGTTTGCAATAAAATTGGTTACGGATACAATGTAAGAGAAAAGTGTCTAGGTTTGCCATAAAATTGGTTACGGATTACAATTTAAGAGATAAGTGTCTAGGTTTGGCAATAAAATTGGTTTACGGATACAATTTAAGAGATAAGTGTCTTGGTTTGCAATAAAATTGGTTACGGATACAATTTAAGAGATAAGTGTCTTGGTTTGCAATAAAATTGGTGACGGATACAATTTAAGAGATAAGTGTCTAGGTTTGCAATAAAATTGGTTACGGATACAATTTAAGAGATAAACAATAAAATTTGTTACGGATACAATGTAAGAGAAAAGTGTCTAGGTTTGCAATAAAATTGGTTACGGATACAATGTAAGAGAAAAGTGTCTAGGTTTGCCATAAAATTGGTTACGGATACAATTTAAGAGATAAGTGTCTAGGTTTGCAATAAAATTGGTTACAGATACAATTTTAGCAAATAGTGACTAACAAACGAGATAAAATTGGTTACATATACAATTTTATCAAACAGTGAATAACAGATGTTATATAATTGTTTTTCTATGCATTTTTACATAAGCAAAGTATAAAGCGTACATTTTGGTCTTCTACCTTCAGTAACTGCTTCCAGCCTCGCCAACCTTCTATTCATCGTTTTTTTTTTTTTTTTTTTTACATTTAAATAGAGAATGTGCGGTGAGATGAGATCACAAGCGTCTTTGTTATACCAGCACATGACAAATTTGTTTAGGTTACGCAGCCTCTTTGTGACGAATTGTTTGATATTAGGTTTATTTTTAAATGTTTATTACGGATACAATTTTAGAGAAAGTGTCTAGGTTTGTAATAAAGTTGGTTACGGATACAATTTTAGAGAAAGTGTCTAGGTTTGCATTAAAATTGGTTACAAATACAATTTTAGAGATAAGTGTCTAGGTTTCCAATAAAATTGGTACGGATACAATTTTAGCAAATAGTGACTAACAAACGAGATAAAATTGGTTACGGATAAAATTTTAGAGATAAGTGTCTTGGTTTGCAATAAAATTGGTTACGGATACAATTTAAGAGATAAGTGTGTAGGTTTGCAATAAAATTGGTACGGATACAATTTAAGAGATAAGTGTCTAGGTTTGCAATAAAATTGGTTACGGATACAATGTAAGAGAAAAGTGTCTAGGTTTGCAATAAAATTGGTTACGGATACAATGTAAGAGAAAAGTGTCTAGGTTTGCCATAAAATTGGTTACGGATACAATTTAAGAGATAAGTGTCTAGGTTTGCAATAAAATTGGTTACAGATACAATTTTAGCAAATAGTGACTAACAAACGAGATAAAATTGGTTACATATACAATTTTATCAAACAGTGAATAACAGATGTTATATAATTGTTTTTCTATGCATTTTTACATAAGCAAAGTATAAAGCGTACATTTTGGTCTTCTACCTTCAGTAACTGCTTCCAGCCTCGCCAACCTTCTATTCATCGTTTTTTTTTTTTTTTTTTTACATTAAAATAGAGAATGTGCGGTGAGATGAGATCACAAGCGTCTTTGTTATACCAGCACATGACAAATTTGTTTAGGTTACGCAGCCTCTTCATGACGAATTGATTGATATTAGGTTTATTTTTAAATGTTCTTCCTTATAACTTTGAAAAAAAAAAAAATCAGTCTATAATATTGATAATGAAAGCTTAATTTCGTTGCACTACAGTTTCGAGTTATTTTTTTTAATTGTATTTAATATACTAATACTGGGCAATAATTAACCTGTTATATTTAACTTAATCGTACTCTAAAAGATGATCTCCTCAAGGTATAATCGGAATGGGGAAGAAATGGTATGCTAAAAAATATTATATACCGAAATAAATGTTATATGGGAACAGTGAAACAAATGGAGTCTGCGATGGAACAAAGGAATTACTTCTATTTACAAAACGGTTTTGAGATGAAATGGTGAATTGATAAAAGTGGAAGACATTACTGGATATAATGGGTGTTTGAATAAAGGTGAATATTATCTTTACGATTTGACTAGAGTATCATATCCCCCGATAAGCCAATAAGAAGGGTTTATGGTATTTGCGGAAGATGGGGAGAAGATGGCGCCCAGGTTACATACACTGTCAGTATTACGACCCCATAAAGATATGTTCTCTGTCAATTTATCCCCTACTTTTCTCCCCTTCTATTCTCACTTCCTCTCTATTTCTGTTTATGTTTTACTTCTTAGAGTTTTCTCCTTTCAACCGAATGTTTCAAAGGAAATGCGTTTTCCCTTCTTATCAATGATTCGTTTCTGAGAGAAATTATGCTTTACTGTTATAAAATCTCGTTCCTCGAAGATCCTAATTGGTTCCACGTGCCTGACGTTAAATGTTAGTTTGTAGTTTTCATAGCCACACTCGTATTACTCAGGCATGTTATAGATGTTTGCAGAAGTTCATAAAGTATAACAACAAAATGAAAAAGTCCGTCACGAAGGGGCTGCGCAAACTAAGCAGATTTCCCAAGTTAAGTTTTACAATAGAGAAATTTCACGAGAGCCGAAATGTTACGGAAACGGCCGAACAAATCGAATAAAATTGCGAATATCTTGGTTAATATTCAAGATAGAGAATACATGTGTATAACAATATTTATAGTAAATGTAATTTGAAATAAGATTGATTCTATACAATATTTCAAACCGACGTATAGTGACGGAGAAATTTCGAATTTACAATATTCCTCCCCTCTAATCTCCCCCTACCACTGGTCCGATTCCAGCCATTAACGAACTTAATCTTCCTTTTTACATAAAACAATTAAATTCCGAGTTTGGTAACGATCAAACAAAAATTGCGACCACTAGAGCGTTAACAGACAAATATATATAAATATATTTTGAACGGACCTCATTTTCGTCATCTCCTGGGTAGGATCGATTGACATTTGAAGAAATTTTTCGAAACTAGCATCATGAGTACGACCTCAATAGCTGATTTCCCTTGAGGGAAATCTGTTAAAAAATCCAATTAAACAAAAATATTACACTTAAGGGATAACTTTTTTATATCTTAGGGGATATCTTCTAAAAGTGGTAATTGAAAAATTTTAAATTCAGTAAATATTGCCAATATGCTCGCAGATGAATTCATGAACAACAATAATTTTTATTTCATTGATACACTTTGAACTGAATGAGTGGGAAAACTCTGGATAGGTTTCCTTCAAAAGTATTCTCTGTGCGTGCAATGCGATCAAGAAGCAAGAAAACGTCTAAAGAGAATACTAGTCGTCTCGTGCCGAAATAGTACTAACTCACGGCAAAACGGCCGCCACGCAGGGGCTGGATAAACTAAGCAGATTTCCCACGTAAAGTTTACAATAGAGAAATCTGCATACTGCTAACACTTAACATCACCGTGGTGAGTAAATACAAACGGTAAGGAGACATCGTTCAGTTAATTTTAATAACCTCCCAACGGAAACGGTTTATGAATTGTAAACGAATAGGGCATCAACAGAACGTATTTGCATATATCTCACAAAGTAAAAGGTTGGAAAACAAGAAAGGTTAGATTACACGAGTGTCGAACAGTTACGGAAATGGCCGCCCTAATCCGAACTATACCCGACCACAGACTTCATAAAAATCCAAATATCTCGGTTAATATTCAAGATAGAGAAAAAGTGTATATGACAATATTTATATAAGATTGGTGGATATATATACAATATTTCGATCCGCCGTATAATAACAGAGATATTTCGAATTTTCAAAAACTCTCCCTCTAAACCCCTCCTCCTTAAATTTCGAGTTTGGTAACGATCAAACAAATATTGCGACCGCTAGAGCGTTAACAGACAAATATATATATATATATATATATATATATATATATATATATATATATAATTTTGAACGGACCTCATTTTCGTCATCACCTGGGTAGGATCGATAGACATTTGAAGACATTTTTCGGAAATCGCGTCATGAGTACGACCTCAATAGCTGATTTCCCTTAAGGGACATCTGCTAATAGACTCCTGGAGGCTAGAGCTATTTTTAACCAATCTAACTTCATGCCCGGGGAACATTAAACTTAATTGGTTAAAAAAATCAAATACGCAATATACTTCGTCGTCACCAATAATTCAGTACGGTCTTTAAATGGAGAGATACACACACCCACAATAAATGTACTTCATATTTGTCGTGTACTATGTCTTGGTGGCTATTTCAAAAACTATGCAAAAATTCTGTTATATGTAATATTTCAATTCCCTACGTTTTCCTATAAATATAATTTCCTTAAAGTTAGATTTCTATATTAAACAAAACTTTTTAGAAGGGAGTTTCAGCAAGTCCGTGGCTAATATTATATAATCGGGCAGACGTCAAAACTGTTAATACTAAGCCGACAGCCTAACTGACTTATAGAATATAATTAAGTCATAAAATAACTAAATTTCATAAACATTAAATTCAGTTTATTAATTACTTGAATAAGTCATACCCTATTAGCACGGTAAGGTGAAAGACTTGGGAAAGTCGAAGTTGATTATAATCAGTTGGTTTCTAGGTCAAAACCCTTTCTCTCCCAACTCCAGGGCCAATTAAGGACTTAGTTGCTTAAGTAATTTTCATCTACGGCTAAGTCTACTTTTCGTGACTTGACCACGCGATGTAAGACGCTATCTTCATTTATAGAAATTTAATAATTTTTTTATTAATTTCACACCTCATCCATAATGTTTAACAACTGATTAGGTGTAAACCTCTGTTCAACATGGTGAAGTTATTAATTTTTTTCTAGGTTTGATCAAGAACTATTTCACATATTTTATATCTGATTTTATTGACAGTCTTCACTATATATTTTATATAAATTTTACATTGTGCTACTATGGATAATTGGAAGAAAAACTAATCTAAGGCTGCAAAGTAATATGACGGTCTAACACAACTAGTCGTAGATTTCATTTTTTCGTTTAAAAATCAAAGCGATTGGTAATTATTTGTCCATCAACATTTTGACTGTTATAAAGAGTATGATATTGCATATACAACAATTGTACTAAATTCTCCGTGTTGGGGCGTGCGGTTAGCTTTTGCGGTAATAATAGAAAATGTCGGCACCAAAATATTTTGGCAGGAAGCTTTTTAAAGACGAGAATAAGAGAGAGAGAATAAGACTGAACCATTTTTCTATTTCTATTGGAAAGATGAGGGGAAATAACACAAAGAACTATTTGAGTTCTCCTAAGAATCAAGTATATTGAATTGAAACAGAAAGAACTTAACTTTATAAACTAATTTAACGGCAATATATATATATATATATATATATATATATATATATATATATATATACATAGAATGAGCGATAGGTCCTATATTGTGTGAGTACTCATTTGATAATTTGCGCAAATAATGCTAGCATTATTAAAATGGTGGTAAATAGAAGTGGAGTCCTCCTCCGTTGATATTTTCTGTGTTCCGTAGAAGACCCGACGTCCAGCTGGTTGCGGCGATCAGCACAGGATGGCAGCTTTGCGGGAGATGAAAAACTGACTATAACTCTATCATGGGTGAATTCCAACTGAGGGGTTATCTATGAAGCGGTTATCTGTAGCGGAGGGAGAGGGGCAAAACCCCACTGGCCGTATACACGACCCCTAAGAGTGTCCAAGACCAACTGACCTGTATCCTTGTAACTAGCCGATGCCTTCTTTCGCTGCAACGTAGTTTCCGCTGTAGGCCACAGCCTTGGTGATCTGCATATGTGTGGCGGGTTTGTGAACTCAGCGAGCGCGGGAGATTCAAATTGAAATGACGACTGAACACTCCGTTCACTCAATTAAGCCTTACATGAATTTTTTGTAATGTGCATAATAAGCAAAACCGTTTTAATTGTTTAGTTAGGTCATTAATTGATTCTGTTTTGGTATAGAACTGTTCTTACCAATTAAAAAAATTTGATCTGGACACCACTTGACTTTCTTATACTTTTATTAAATAAAATAAATAAAATATTTTGTTCCAATTCATTTAAAATTATTTCATTTGAATGTAATATATGACTAAGAATTTTATTTAATGAGTTCGTTAATAAATAAATTCTTATTGCCCGTATGGGAATCAAACTCCCCACCACTCTAAGTTTACTATATGGGATTTAAACCTACGCCTTAACTTGCATGACTTGCCCCAGTTTTCACCATATTTCAAATTTACATTTTATTCTTGACGAGGTCTTTTTCAAATTATTTTCGCTAAATGATAATTCTACCATAAAATGATATTTAATATTTTCTAATTGAAATGCAATTACGATAAAAAAAAATTCAAATGTACTCATATTACCTGAAATATAAAATCTGAGCTAAATCAATGACAGGATTTATACCACAATTCACTCATTTTGTATATTATATAATTATATTCATTTTTATTGAAATAATAAAAAAATCTCTATATTCTCTAGGGCAATCGAGTGACATAAATAATAGGAAGTTGTATCTAGTTTTTTTGTAAGTCAATCTAGTGTATCTAGTTGTAAATATTTTTCTTTCTATATATACGTTAACGTAGCTAAAAATCGTAAAATAAAATTCTTCAGGTAGCTACATTTTTAAGGATAAAATAGATAGATTATATTAAATTTATTTGAATTTTTATTATTTTTTAAAGATATGTAGAAGGCTGGCGATGATTAAGGTTGTCTCCAGGGTAGGTGCGAATTTTACTGGTGAATGTGGTTTGAAGAATTAAATTCTTGATAATATATTAAGTTCATAAGATGCTGAAAATTTTTTTTGCGGTACTAACGTCACAAAGACTAAAACTTTTGAAACTATAGACATCCGAAAGTAAATTTGTAAAAAGAAATTTAGGTTAATAATGTTTTTTGCATGTTTCTTCTCGATGTAGTTTTAAGGGATTACTCAATTTCTGATAGTGACAGTGCTTTAAATGGAAATGAGAAAGGCTGGAAAAGAACAGCTTAAAACTTACGTGCTGTGGCTATTAGTTTCGTCTGCAAGTATATTCTTTTCAATTTTACAAGCTAGGAATGATTTATCTACGGAGAGTTTTAGCTCCAATTTATTTTTATACTAAACATTTGATATGTATATATTTATTTTTTTTTCTTTTTTTTTAAAAATCCTTACTCTCTCAGTCCAACCCGAATAACTAAATCTTTTGACTCCTAGATTCATTGAAATGTATGGTCGTCAGTCTATTGAAGGCCAGTCATCTCTGATTCTTCTTAGTTAATTCAGTATGCACGTGGTTTGATCACTGATATACGTAAAGGCAAAACGAAATATGAATAAACGAATAAATTAATAAAAACTTACTGATTAGTGCATTTCTAAGAGCTTTTGAAGAAACGCTAATCGTCGAGAAGACGATAGAATTATTCTTAAATGAAAAATAATTTTTCTTGGCATCTTTTTGCATCTGCTTGTGGATTAATGGTTGGTAATTTGTCTCTGAGAAATCCCACTTTTTATCTCCTAATTCATTCTCAGTTTCTTCTTCGACTCCTCCAGTAAAACCTCAGCGGATGCCACTCCCCCCCCCACATCCCGATTTGTGCTATTCTTCATAAATTTATGAATTTACTCCTCGATATGGAATGTACACTCCATTCGTGCAAAAGTACAAGTAAAATTTCCTAAGGACCAACATATGAGAAGGATCAATTCTGTGTCTGAAAATAAGGAATTCATAAGATTGGTCTAAGGAGCGTTCTGAAAAACCCTAATACGGAAAAACATAAATGAAAAATATTTAAGCATACTAAATTTGAATATATATAATAAAATAAGTGCCTTAATAAAAACAAACTTCAGCTCTCGCGTTAATGGTTCGTAAAATAATTCTTTTGATATCAGACATCAGAAATAAGAATTATACTTTTGAACCCAGGACGAAGAACGTCGTTGTGACCTTCAAACAATCCTCAGTCAATCTTAGGTTTCGAGAAATATGACAACAATGTTACAAGCCAGTCAGGTAACGGTTAGCTGGGCGATGGTTGTGGTTAACCAACCAAGGTTAACTCCGATCTGATGGTTAAACCACATCCAGTTTTAATCCTGGGTTCTTATAGAGATGTGGGAAAGATTACCGTTTGTTTGTTGACCACCACATTACTAATTCATATGAAAATTACTGATTTATCAAAATTACAATATGAAACTAATTCTATGGTGAGGTTCACCGAAACTGTGGCGGTACACTAGTAATTCCATCGCAATATTGGAGAACTTTAGTAATACTTTCTTAGAGTAGTAATTCCAATGTAGTAGTGGAGGATTTAAATAATACTGTCATAGAGTAGTAATGTCATCGTTGTATTGGAGGACTTTAGTAATACTGTCCTTTGCTGGTAATTCTATCGTAGTTTTAGAGGATTATAGTAATGCTATCCTAGAGTAGTAATGCCATCGTAGTATTGGGGAACTTTAGTAGTTTTATCCTATACTAGTAATTCCATCGCAGTATTGAGGAACTTTAGTAATACTGGCCAAGAATAGTCATTCCTTCGCAGTATTGGGGAACTTTCGTTATATTATGCTATGCTAGTAATACTGTCCTAGAGTAGTAATTCCATCGTAGTATTGGAGGGCTTAAGTAATATTGCCATAGAGTAATGCCATAGTAATACTGTCCTAGAGTAGTAATTTCATCGCAGCATTGGAGAAATTTACCACTTGTACAATAGATCCATTGTTATGTTTGTAAACTTCATAAATAAAATGATAAACTAGTAATCCCAACTTAGTATTGGTGAACTTTAGTAATATTGTTATACATTATTAACTGGATCACAATGTTTGTGGAAATTAGGAAGATTGATATTCAAGTAATTGTATCAGGGTATAGGTGAACTTTACCAATTGTAGGATAGATCCATCGTAGTGTTTGTAAACTTCAGAAATACGATGATAGATTAGTAATCCCAACTTAGTATTGGTAAACTTTAGTAATATTGTCCAAGACTACTAATTCGAACACAGTGTTTGTGGAAATTAGAAAGATTGATAGTCAAGTAATTCTGCCACAGTAATGGTGAACATTACCAATTGTTGGATCGATCGATTGTAGTGTTTGTAAACTTTAGAAATACGATTAAAGGTTAGTAATCCCATCTTAGTATTGGTGAATTTTAGTAATATCGTTATACATTATTAACTGGATCACAATGTTTGTGGAAATTAGAAAGAGTGATATTCAAATAATTCTATCAGGGTATAGGTGAAAATTACCAATTGTAGGATAGATCCATCGTAGTGTTTGTAAACTACAGAAATACGATGATATATTAGTAATCGCAACTTGTATTTGTAAACTTTAGTAATATTGTCAAAGACTACTAATTCGAACACAGTGTTTGTGGAAATTAGCAAGATTAAGAGACAAGTAATTCTATCACAGTATTGTCGATCTTTATCAATTGCATAATATTTTTCCATTTTCATTTCAGAAATACGATGATTGTCTAGTAACTTAATTGTATTGTTTGTGAGCTTTAGGTTGACGATGATCGACTAGTTATTCTATCATAGTGAACTTTAGTAATGGCTAGTAAATTCCATCACACTATTGGTGGTAGAACACTGCCAATAGTATGATAGAATTCACGAAATTAGTGAACGTCAATAATAATATGATTGATTAGTAATTCTATCATAATATTTGTATCCTTTACAAATATAATAGTTAAGACTGTCTAGTGGGCAGAGAGAGGTACCTGTTTGGATTCACATATGTTCAACAGGTTCTTCAATCAACTCAGAGATTGTTTATCTATACTTATAGCAGATTTCCCCTAAGGGAAATCTGCTATTGAGGTCATACTCATGACGCGATTTTGGAAACTTTTCTTCAAATGTCCATCGATCCTACCTAGGAGATGACGAAAATGAGGTTCGTTCAAATATATATATATATATATATATATATATATATATATATATATATATATATATATATATATATGTTACTGTAAAACCCCGAAGTGTGGTAAATGTCAGGACTTACCGGCAAATCCTAGGATTTACCAAGAGCACTGGTTAAAGTCCGAAATTTAGATGAAATTCGAGCTTTTACCGCATGGCAGTTGGTCAATCCCCGGATTTACCGCCTGGCTTGGTAAATGCCCGAAAAACATTAAATAAATCTGAGATTTCGTACTTTTACCAATGCTGTTTGGTAAATGTGCGGATTCGCCAATGCTCATTGGTAAATGACCAGTGAAGAGGAGTGGGGACAGGGATACTCCCCCATAACTTCAGCAAGAATGTGCCAATAATAAGTTATCTTACAATAAGCCACCGATCAGAAGATGTGCTCTGTCAAAGAAATTCGCCAAGCAGCAAGGGAAGGTCATGAATCACAGGCCAAGAAAATGGGAAAAACAACCAAAGGAAAATTCCCAGATCCCGAAGTTGGCCAGAACGTGAGGATCAACATTCCTGATGTCGACCGATCTAAAATCGACCCCAAAAGCATGATTGCAATGATCGTCAAAAAAGAAGATGGTTTCTACCAACTCGGAACGTCTTCAGTGATCGGTTTACAATTTGCACCGAGAATTTTATGTCTCCTGAAGAAATGCCCAACGAAGAGATAAGCCTTCGCACCGCAGTTCGTCAAGAATCAATGGTTGGTGGCCAGGGTTTCAAAAAATGCAATTGCTTTTTCAAATAAGAAAAAAAAATGTTCAAATAAGAAATGTTTGTGCAAGTTAGCTAATACGAAGTGCAATTCAAAGTGCCACAATTCTCTCACATGCTGTAACAAATAATAATAAAACTTATTCTAAAAGTTTCATTTCAAATAACCTTTATTCCAACTTTTACCAACAGACCCTGGGAAATGTTAGGATTTACCAAAATCTGTTGGTAAAAGTCCGAAAGACGCATCCTGATTGAGATAATTCTAGCTTTTACCGAGCCTCTTGGGAAATCCTAAGATTTACTGGCTAAAGTCCGATTTGAAAGATAAAATCGGACATTTACCAACCACACTGCGGGGTTTTACATACATATATATATATGTCTGTTACCGATCTAGCGGTCGCAATTATTGTTTAATCTTTACCAAACTCGATATTTAGTTGTTTAATGTTAAAGGAAAGATCATGTCCATTAACGGCTGAAATCGGACCAAGGGGGGGGGTTTAGAGGGGGAGAATTTTGAAATATCTCTATTAATATACGTCGGATCAAATAAATATCAATCTCATAGAAAATTAAATGAACTATAGATATTGTTATATACATTTGTTCTCCATCTTGAACCTTAACCGAGATATTTGCAGTTTTCAGCCTTCAGCAAACCCCACTTCTACTCATGTTACATTAACAATACTCGGTTCTGTAATAAACCATATCATTCAAAGCTTCAATACCAAATATTGTTTTCATGAGACAATATTATACGAGATACATGTGAATATATTCTGATTACCGCCGATTCTTAAAATTTTCGACTATTAAAATTTGATTGATTGAGATAAAAATTATTCTGATTCATTATAAATTACAGTACTAGATATAGTAAATAATTTTCAATCAAATTAATACGTTATATTCAGATATATTACAGTAATTGTACTTCTTTCCGGTAAGAAGTTGGCAGAACTGTTTGTTTACATTTCAGATGCTTTCCTTTAGGAGGTTTCTTATTATAGTTTGTATTTATTCACTTAATATTCACGGTGGTGTTGCTTTACCGGTATACAAATTTATCTATAGTTAAACGCGTTAAACGCGTATAGGTAAACGTTAATCGCGTGGGAAATCTGCTTAGTTTACGCAGCCCCTGCGTGACGGACTTTTATTAATGCCAAGTAGTGGAAATGTTTCGGTAGTTTAACTGTGTTACAAAACCAAATATTTCACAAAATTTTAATCTGTTTTTGCAAAATCAAGGTTCAGACTTACTTGAAAGTTGAACACAAACAACTAATTGTAAAGCCTTCAGTGTCACTAAAAGAATAGCTGTAAGAAAATAGAACGTAAATAGTTGCTGGACAAGAAAAATCACCACTCCAGTTCTGCCAGACAACAAATGGGGTCACAGGATTAGAGTCAACACTAATGTGTTCCATCTGTCACAAGGAAAATCTGCATTTGTACTTATCCCGGAGAAAAATGGGCAGAGAGAGAAAAAAAATGTCCTTTTTAGAGATTTTGAAAAGGTTTAATTTTTAAGAGTGGTCAGGAACAAAATATAATATATCTGCAATAATCTTGATAAATTACATCCTTTTAGACCCATTCTCATGATTCTGAAATACTTTCATTTTTCTTTTGTAAGCACTAAAAAGAATAGTACCGCTGAAAACACATTCTGGTATTTCCGTATTTTTATTACTGGACCAGGTTCCCTTGAGGAAGAGCTTAATCCAGCTGCTCATTAAGCGGCATTCCCTTCATTAAGAGATTTAAAGAAGGAAAACATAAATTTAATGTGGGACTGCATGTATTTCTTGTACTCCTATTAAATCGTATTTACTGAATTGTTTTGGTGGACTTCACTTAAAATTATTTTATTTTAAAGTCATATAATACATCTCTCTTCCTAAGAATCAGATCGAAAAATGTCAAAGATCACAATGTACCTTTTATATTTTATATTAGTTTTTTACTTACCCTCTGGGTAGCCGATTAACTTATTATCACAAAGCCGCATGTGGGAAACTTGCTTAATTCATGGAGCCCCTGCATGACGGACTTTTTTAAAAATCAATTTTCAACTCTGGAGTAAATGGTGCGTTAAATATATTTTTGATAGTGGAAATCTTTTTTTTAGAAAAATAAAAAAGTCAATCGGAAAAAAAAAAGTTAGAGCCCTTTGAATGCTGTCGAAGTTAATCGAGTTGGCCTTCTTCTAACACTTCCTTTGCAAACAGCGACTTTGACTTTGTCAGCTTTTTAACAAGACTTCCCTTCCCACCATTGTTGACATCGGGTTTCCCGCAGTCTCCACCATTCCCTTTTTTCCCATCTTTTCTCTTCCTCCGTTTTATTTTTTTTTTCTCCCTTTTATCGTTATCTTTATTTAATCGATAAGTTCAAGTTCATTCCTTTTGATTAGATTGCCTGTCGTTCCAAATTTAACCATATGCTTCTGTTCACTCGTGGACTTTTGTAGAATGAATATATATATATATAAGATATTATATATTAGTTTTTTAGGAATACGTAAGGAATTACATACTGGAAGATGGCTATTATTCTTCTTAGAATATATTTTCAGGAGAGAAATCGACCCCAATAATGTTGCATTTTCTCTTTGGTCTATAACGCGCAATGCTTCGAAAAACTAAAATCAGGCAAAATATAGATTAAAAAAAATGTGTTTTAAATCCTCTTCCACTAATCTGGGAGGTGTTCTAGGGACACCCTTTTCTGGCGATGGAGAGTCAATAGCTAAATATATTCCCTTTTTCCCCACGGAAATCCAAATCATAAGCGCAAATTATTAATATATATATATATATATATATATATATGGGAATAAATTTCCACAGACAACGGCAAACCTGAGTTAATTTATCGACGTTGATTATGACCAAACACCACATTAGATTACCATTAAAGTTTATCGTAGTCTTTTTTTATTTCTCCTCCCTTAAATGTAATTTATATTGATTTGATTTTAAGAAATTTGGTCTGTCTGATTTAAATAAAACTCAATGCTAATATTTCGAGTTATATTATCTCTTCGTCATGACTAAAAATTAAGTGTTCTGTAATATCTATACTGAGTGTTTTACTTTATACTAATGTATTTACAATATTAACTATTTTTAAAGAAGCTATCAAAACCAAATTTCTGGCTCCGACGAAGTGATGATATATCCGGGAATGTTCGCATGAACAGACACTCACCAAATTCCTTAAAAACAAAGTGAAAACTTCTTTTATATCAATAAAGTATGGTCGAAAAATATCATACATTAAATATATAATGGATGGAAACATTATCTAGGAATTGGCGAGATTTCGAATGATATTAATTGATAAGAGGCGGAAATTTAATATAGGTGGGATGGAGTAGTAAGAGATGGCTGGAGTAGGTGGGTAGTGTTCGATTTCCTCCAGGGTTGAAGCGATTATTCCACTGGAAGGAGCTGGAGAACGGGGTAAGCTGGAAGGTATTAGACCTCCATTTCCTTCTCCATCTCCCCCTTCATCCTATTCTCACAGTCTTAATACCATTCTATCTTATTTATATAATATGAAAATGTTATTCCATATTGAAGTTAGGAAGGCGGCTTGTATAAATGATTTTGGTATTTTTGGTGGGCGGTTTTGTAATTATTGGAAAATCTGAGTATGTGTGATTGTCCTGGCTGGAGATTTATTCTATATTTAAATGGTGTTCTGGAAACTCCACAAACAGAAAAGTTTTTTACATCAGTAACCAATTGAATTATCATGTGTCTTGGGGTCAATTCCTAGGTAGGCATTGAGAATTTTTAACGGTTTCCCTAAATCTTAACTCTTCTCACAGTGGCTAAAAAAATTGAAATTTATTTATTTTGTCTTACTTTCATTTGACGTAGAATGTAACGTTCCAAACATTAAAAAATAAATCTGATAAATAAATTGAAAAGTCAAAAAAATCGGATGTGAACAGCTCATTCACGTTCTTGTTCTTCTATTCATACAGTGTCAGTCTTGTTCTTCTAGTGCATACAGTGTCAGCCATTTAATTGCAATATTAGCTAATTGTAATACCAGTAGAAAATGAGTACTTTTAAGAAAGAAAACATATGTTTATATAATATAATATATAATGAAAAAAGAGTATTAATATATAGGATAAGTAAGCATAGATTTAGTTAATAAATAATTGTATAAAAATTAGTAACTTAAATACCCTTAGGATATGGTAAGAGCAATATATAAAAACTATTAGATGATGTTATTTACGACATAAAGTAATACAGACACTTGCAAACAGCATCATACTAATTTAAAGGGCATAATAACCTAGCTGTTGATTGCCCAAGCCATACTAATCCTAATCCTAATCTTATATTCAATTAAACATAAAAACAATAAGAATTATTTCATTTAGAACTTATATGCGGCATAAAAAATGTTATAGAACATAATTTATAGATCTTCTCATGATAAAAAACAAGATTTATACAAATCTTTCGTATATCTAATAGATACGTAAACATTTTGGTCAATTTTGATCGATAGAAGAAGTATACAACTAGATATTACAATAGTAAAGTAGTAGTCCTAAAAATGAAATTTCAACATTCTAGTTCTAGTCGTTCTAGAGGCATGCAAAATAGTACATGCATAGAAATGTCACTGCGATAATAATCAAAATTAGACCAGGAGAGATCAGAACGGATTATTCCGTTGAAATATGAATGATGAAATTTCCCGCGATTATAATACTTTCTTTACTTCGGTCAAACAATATTCAAGGAGATGCTTCATAAAGATAAATATACAGATTTCCTTCCAGCTGGAATGGTCGATAATGAAATGAATGATTACGCAGTCTATTTTATACTTCTTTTATAATAAGAACCCTACGCAATTGAAGATTGGAAACAAGAAAAGCATAATAATTCGGTAAATATCCCATTTTGTTAATAATTATAGTTACAAAACTTAATAAAGGGGATATTCATGAATTTTTAACTTTACATTCATATATTTTTATTTCTCACTGCCTTAGTAGAAGCCGAAAATATCATTATCAAACTTAATTGTTAGTTTTACATGAAACTTTTAAATATCGCGTGTGGTCTCAACAAATAAAAATTAACTTTGGATCTGGAATTTAACGTTGCATCTAAAATAGAAAATAAAAAACCATAAGTCGTATTTAATCGTGGATTAAAAAGTTCCCTTAAATACTGGCTTATTGAATTTGTTGAATTATTCGGAGGGGAGCATTTATTACAGTTTTAGTTACATTAAAAAAAATGGAATAAACAATAATGATTGACAGGATATTGGAACATTAAAGAACCCATAATATTTAGTATTTAAACCAATAAGATTTTCAAATTTTTTGATGTCCTTGTACGAGTAAAGAGTGTATTTTAATAGCGAAATTCTCATATCATGGACTGTAGTAACATATTTCTGCGTTTCTTTAAGTTTGATTGGAATCGACTAAGGGTGTGAAGGTTTTTCGGGTGTGGGGCGAAGATTATTAATTGTAAATATCTCATTGCTTGTTTGAACTACTAAAGGGTTGTAAACGACTATTTTTAAACATCATAAAAATATGTAAAACTTATTGTCTATAACATTTTTTGAAATTATTCGGCATACCACCATACTCAAACGGGAGAAAATAGTTTTGCATGAAGTGTAGCAAAATATTTTATGTACTTAGTTGAACATGAGTATCAGAAAGTTATGTTGTGTTCACATCGTATATAAATTAATTATTTCCACAGATATTTTTGGCATCTTTAAAACAAGAGAGGCGACTGATCAGCCACCGAGATAGTTTATAAACCCTTTCACTTTACCTTTCATCAATGAAAATTACTGCAAGAAAAGTCAAAAAGCTTTTCGCATCGTTTTCGTTCTGTCAAAAAAGTTCAATGGAAAGAGGGTGCAGAGGTTTGATGTGGAGCTATTTATATTTCATTTAGTAACAACATATTATTACATTTCCGGAAATTTTTGTAAGGATTGTTTTCTGTTGTTATCATTATGCGAGTTAATTTATAATAATATTCTGTACGCCGAAAGTTTAATGGAAAACGCAGCCTTTCAAGAAACTCTGAATGAGCAAAGAAAACAGATTTCTAACGCATATTGCCTTGAAATTTAAATGGAAAACTTTCTGAATAGCATCAGTTTCGAGTTGAAAGTTTTAAGTGACTGCTGGAATACGTATTCGTGAGCTTGTTTTATTAGCAAGACTAAAAAAGTGATATAGAGGTGTTCAATTTTACTTATACTTCTTCCAATTTACAAGTGACATGTAGGCTTAACGGAACAGCAAACAGACTGTTTTAGCTTACTCAAGCCCAAATCGGTATTCGAAAATATAGAACGTTCGTTATCATCCAATTTAAAATTGTCTGAATTTGAATCAGGATCAAAAACGTAAATGGTGCCGATTATTAACGATATTTATTTAACGGGAATCAGCTGTTAATGTGGCACGGGGTTGATTTTTAAGAACTCCTTTCAAAAGCCGTCAATGGAACCCCCAGTTGAACTTTGTATGTCAGCCTGCATGTTTGAGTAAGTGCGTTTGTAAGTATATATATATATATATATATATATATATATATATATACATATATATATATAGAGAGAGAGAGAGAGAGACACGAAGATGACGATGAGATTATCAATAATGTCAGTACGAGTAGATGCCGTCATTACTGGCAGCTTGTCGAGAACACAAAGTGTACTTGAAGATCATCCTGTAATGAGGGAATTCAACATGAGAATTTACCATAATATTATATATAATGGTGGAACCGACACACTATTAATTAATATATGCATATAATATATTATCTTTAGTTGTCTAATGGGCACAAATAAAGTATCGTATGCTTCTTCCTATGTAATTCTATATGCATTTTAATTAAAACTAAGTAAAACTTTGGCTTATAATTACACTAACGATCGATCCCTAATGAAATGAGATACTCCGTTGGAGCTGAATTTAATCTAATCCCTAATTCCTATTTAATCAACTGAAGATGGTGTTATGAGTCAGTGAATAATATTGTACTTTGGGTAAATAACAATTTTCTCTGGCGTTGCTTCTTCAAATATGTACTGTATAATACATATGCAATTATTCATTCCTTGTTGTTTTCTAGTCATTATTTAAATTTTATGCGATTCGTAATAAAAACACTTTTGTATCTCTTCTAATACAAAATTATGGGATTACAAGCACTCTAGGGACAGCCAATGAAATATTAACATGGACTCCACTTTAGTTTGATGCAAGAGCTTTTAGGGGAACTCATCGCTGAGTAGTGTTCAATGAATTCATAGAGAGAAATTCGCTCAAAGAGGATTAGAGGGATGATGTTCCACAGGATGTAATAATTGGCCCTAAATTATTCAATGAGAGCCGAACGTGAAGGACTTATTCAGAGGGAAGGCCTTCACTCATCCCCAATACATGGCGATACCTCATTTCCCTTCATGCAACATTCTGTTTGCCATCCCTTACTGTATTTTCATTATCCGCATGACTCATAATGTTTAAACATAACGAATGAGGGCATAGGATTGTGTAGCACGCAAGGTTTTTTTAGGGTGTTGGATACTCCACTGAGGGGTTGGTCTGTGGTTTTTATTATTATGGGCGGCTATAATCATTGTGATTATTGTTGTTTTAGCACATGATGATGCCAGCAGGGTATGGCGAAAACACGTCAGTACTCGCGGCAGACGCAATTTTCTTATCCTAATGGTCCATAAGTTGACTACTGTGTGAGTGTTCTGGCATTGGTCCATGTTCACCACTGGTGAGTACTAAGGGTGTGGTATGTGTTCACTACTAGATTGTGCTAAGGTGATTGCTTATATGGACTACTAGTGAGTGTTAAGACGTTGGTCCATGTTCACCACTGGTGAGAGCTAAAGCGATGATCCATGTTCACTAATAGATTGAGGTAAGGCGACAAGTCATGTTGACTACTAGTTAGTGATAAGGCGTTGGTTCATGCTTACTACTAGGTTGTGTTAAGGAGATAGTTAAGATTGAATACTAATGACTGTTAAAAAATTGGTCCATGTTGACCTCTTGTGAGAGCTAAATGATAGTTCATATTGACTACCAACGTCTTGACAATTACACGTTGGTCCACGTTCACCACTTGTGAGTGCTTAAGCGATGGTCCATGTTCACTAATAGGTTGTGCTAAGAAGATAGTTCACATTGACTACTAGTCAGTGCTAAGACGTTGGTCCTCGTCTACCAGTAGTGAGTGCTGAGGTGATAGTCACTAGTAGGTTGTGCTAAGGGGACAGTTCGTCCTGACTAATAGTGGGTGTTTTGATATTTGTCCCTGTTCAATGGTGTGGTATGTGTTCATTACTAGATTGTGCTATGGCGATAGTACACCTTGACTAATAATAAGTGTTAAGGTGTTGCTTCATGTTCACTACTGGTGAGTGCTAATGGTGTGGTTTGTGTTATTTACTAGATTGTGCTAAGGCGATATTTCATCTTGACTAATAGAAACTGTTAAGGTGTTGCTTCATGTTCACTACTGGTGAGTGCTAATGGTGTGGTTTGTGTTCTTTACTAGATTGTGCTAAGGCGATATTTCATCTTGACTAATAGTGACTGTTAAGGTGTTGCTTCATGTTCACTACTGGTGAGTGCTAATGGTGTGGTTTGTGTTATTTACTAGATTGTGCTAAGGCGATATTTCATCTTGACTAATAGAAACTGTTAAGGTGTTGCTTCATGTTCACTACTGGTGAGTGCTAATGGTGTGGTTTGTGTTCTTTACTAGATTGTGCTAAGGCGATATTTCATCTTGACTAATAGTGACTGTTAAGGTGTTGCTTCATGTTCACCACAGGTGAGTGCTAATGGTGTGGTTTGTGTTCACTACTAGATTGAGCTAAGGCGATAGTTCATCTTGTTTAATAGTGACTGTTAAGGTGTTGCTTCATGTTCACCACAGGTGAGTGTTGAGGGTGTGGTATGTGTTCATTACTGGATTGTGCTAAGGCAATAGTTCATCTCGACTAATAGTGACTGTTAAGGTGTTGCTTCATGTTCACCACCGGTGAGTACTAAGGGTGTGGTATGTGTTCACTACTAGATTGTGCTAAGGCGATTGCTTATATGGCTAGTAGTCCATAGTCCAGTGAGTGTTAAGACGTTGGTCCTTGTTCACCACTAGTCAGTGCAAAAGTGGTTAGTTCATATTGACTACAAGTTTGTGATAAGACGTTGGTCCATGTTCACCAGTAGTGAGTGCAAAGGCGATGGTCCATATTCACTCGTAAGTTGTGCTATGGAGGTAGTTCAAATTGACTGCTAGTAAGTGCTAAGACGTTGGTCAGTGTTCGCCACTTGTGAGCACTCAGGTGATGGACCATGTTCAGTACAAGATTGTGGTAAGGTGATGGTTCACCTTGACTACTAGTGAGTGTTAAGTCACTGGTCCTTGTCTACCAATAGAGAGCTCTGAGGTGATAGTCCTTATTCACTACTAGATCGTGCTAATGCTTAGGTTCACCTTGACTACAAGTGACTGTTTAGGTATTTTATCTTGTTCTCTACTAGTGAATGCTAAGTTGATGTTTTACGTTCTCTACTATATTGACTACTAGTGAGTGTTATGAGGTTGGTTCGTGTTCACCACTTGTGAGTAATAAGGTGATGGTTCTTGTTCATTAGTAGATTGTACTAAGGTGATGGTTCATCTTGACTACCTACTAGTGAGTGTTTATGTGTTGCTTCATTAACACCACTAGTGAGTGCTAATATGTTCACTTCTAGACTGTGTGTAAGGCGATAGTTCATATTGACTACAAGTAAGTGATACGACTTTGATCCATGTTCACAACTAGTGAGAGATAAAGTGATGGTCTATGCGCACTAATACATTGTGTTAAGGAGATAATTCATGTTAATATCTAGCTTGTTAAGATGTTGGTCCATGTTCTCCACTAGTGAGTGCTAAGTTGATGGTCCACGTTTGCTAGATTTTGCTAAGGCGATAGTTTGCATTGACTACTAGTGAGTGTTAAGACGTTGGTGCATGTTGACCACTAGATTGAGGTAAGGCGATTGTCGATGTTCACTTCCAGATTGAGTTAAGGCGATAGTTCATATTGACTAATAGTGAGCGTTAAGACATTCGTTTTTATTCATTATAAGTAAGTATTGGATATGGCAACCTAATACTTATGACAACTTAGTTTTCTGGGATAAAACTTTATTGCTGGGCTTATCTCTCGAGGATTAATATTTCACCTTTGATAGGAAAGGGAATATCGTGAAAAGCCTCTAGACAGGGGAAAGTTTACAGTATTTAAGCGTATTATCCACCTGTATGAGGGTAGCAGGACTCAGCCGGCTGCATTAATTGCCTCTATGGTGCTTAAACAAACAAAGCCTGGCCCACATTTACAATGAAATGAGCCAGCCGGAGTTTAACTTTGATTTTCCACTCTGAAATGTGGCAATGTATTAAACCAAGCCGAAATGTTCCCTTTGATAGATTATCTCGGCTCTGCTGCGGTACAATAAGGCATTATTATTACAGGTTGGAGCATCGGTCAGCTAATAATACAGCTGCTATAAGGATTCCTTTGATATACAATGCCCCAACAAATCATTCATTTACTTAAAACAGTGTAATTCATTTGATTTAATCCATGACATAAAGTCAAATAACTCGTTTTAACTTATGATTGTAATTTTAGTTTAATTAAGTGTATAGTTCTTGAAGTAGAAATTATAATATACTTATTTAACCCAGCGTTGCCAATCATCTTCCACCCTACAGTACTGCCAACCAAATTCCTCCGAGTAGAAAATTAGCTCACATACAACTCCAGTCCCACTAAACATTTCATACTTATTCAGCTTTTATTTCAACTCCTCATTTGCATGCGGAAAAACAGACCACAGAAATTATCAGATATAGCAGCGTGCCTAGCATGTGGGAGATCTGCTTTGCTTTTGCATACAGACGGATTTTTTCTATACCTGATTTATAATTTATGATTTTATGAATATTGTATTTTTTTTTACTTTTATAAGTTTCTTTATCATTTTTTTATTCCAGCGAAAAATTAATTACTTTAATTTTATTTAAACTATAAAAGAATACATCACATGGTAAACAGTTGTGGACGTTGATAAATTATAATAATAAAAGTCCGTCACGCAGGGGCTGCCGAACTAAGAAGATTTCCCAGGTAAAGTTATACAGTAGAGAAATCTCCATACGAGTGCCGAACAGTTACGGAATCGGCCGAACTAGCTTTCGGCGGAACTATTAGCAGCGACAATAGCTCGTCCGTTACACTTATTAAAAATGCAAATATCTCGGTTAATATTCATGATAGAGAATAAATGTATAGAACAATATTTATAGTACATTTAATGTTCAGTAAGATTGGTTTTATACAATTTTTCGATCCGACGTATAGTAACGGAGATATTTTAAATTTTAAAAATTCCCCCCTCTAAACCCCCCTCCCACTGGTCCGATTTCAGCCGTTAACGAACTTGATCTTTCTTTTCACATAAAACGATTAATTAACGAGTTTGGTGACGATTAAACAAAAATTGCGACCGCTAGAGTGTTAACGGACAAATATATATATATATATATATATATATATATATATATATATATATATATATATATATATATATATATAGTTTTGAACGGACCTCATTTTCGTCATTAATGTTAACACGGAAATATGAAGCTAGTTATTACTTAATGTGATGGATGACATATGACCAGTAGTACCCATTTACTTGTTCAATTTTTTATTTATTAATGGACACCACATCGAAGGTGATTGGCCCATTTACTTGTAATATGATCTCTCGTTAATTATTTTATACAAAAAAAATTACTTATTATGATTATTTTTAATTCTTTGATGCTATGTAGCTGCCTAACCTGCGAAGACATAAGCGTTCTCGTCAGATTTTGTAGGAGCGTATATAAGTTTTAAAGAGTATTAACAGTCTTAATGTAAAACAGTAATGTATTTTATGGGTATTAAAAATAAATAGTAAATTAACTTAAAATTCTACTAATTCTGGACCCAATATTCCCATATATTTTTCATATTTCAGTGACAAGGGCCACCAATAAAAAGTCCGTTACGCAGGGGCTGCGCAAACTAAGCAGATTTCCCTCGTGAAGTTTTAGAATAGAGAAATCTCCCTAACAGTAGTAGTATGGAATCTCTAAACCTATTCAGGAGGGACGAACAGTTACGGAAACGGCCGCACTAGCTCTCGGAGGAAAGTCCCGAACATAGCCGACTCCTGCCGACCACACACACAATAAAAATGCAAATATCTCGGTTAATATTCATGATAGAGAATAAATGTATATAACAATATTTAGAGTACATTTAATGTTCAGTAAGATTGGTTTTATATAATTTTTCGATCCGACGTATAGTAACGGAGATATTTTGAATTTAAAAAATTTTCCCCTCTAAACCCCCCCTCCCACTGGTCCGATTTGCGCCATTAACGAACTTGATCTTTCTTGTCACATGAAACGATTGAATTTCGAGTTTGGTAACGATCAAACCAAAATTGCGACCGCTAGAGCGTTAACAGACAAATGTATATATATATATATATATATATATATATATATATATATATATATATATATACACACACACATAATTTTGAACAGACCTCATTTTCGTCATCTCCTGGGTAGGATCGATGGACCTTTGAAATTATTTTTCGAAAATCGCGTCATGAGTACGACCTCAATAGCTGATTCCCCTTAAGGAAAATCTGCTAAAACACCTTTCTTACCCCTGAATCTGCTTAGTAAATATATATATATATCGTTGTGGGGTATATACTGAAGGCTGCTAACAAGAAAGTAAGACTTACTCGCTTAACATTTTGAGTTACGAGAAAATGTGTAGCCCAAGAACTGTTGAGTATCAATAGTTTTATCAGTTAGTTCTGTATAATTTTACAATTAGGCTCATAGAAACCGAAGTATTTTGAATTTTCTATTTTCTCCTCGTCTAAACACCAACCTCCCTCACAACCCATTTTCATCCGTTAACGAACTCGATTTTTAGTTTTATTATAAATGCTTAAACTATATTGGGTTTAGTAATTTTCAAACTTGTGACAGTTAGAGCGGCAAGAGGAATGTATGTACGTTCAAATTTAAATGTTCTGTATTTTGTCATTTCCTAGGTTGGACCGATGGGTATTTGAAGAAAATTTTCAAATAATTAGTACGAAATATTAGTAGTGAGGGGTAAAACATGAGCATTCATTTTCCGAATTCACTAAATGTTTCAGTATGTCAAAGCTGGTGTATGGTGTATGTGAGAATGCTAACATTATGTCATATGGAATGTTCAATGTCATTAGTTTTTCACTGCCAGCAAGTATATGTCTAGTTGCTACGGGAATGTTACATCATGTATGCTAAGGTTTATCGGTTTTCATTAAGAAGTATCTATGAGTTATTTTTTTAAAGTCCGATTCGAAGTTTGGTCCAGTTGGACGCATTCTACGGCCCTTGAAGAAAGAAGTCTGGATGGCCAGACTAGAATCATTTTTTTTTTAGCAGATTTCCCTTAACCCTTTCCACTCCAATGTTGAGTGTCACTGGACACTGATTTTGTTCCACTAGCTCCACTGTCGAGTGATACTCGACATGGTGTAATACCTCTTTTTGCGGAAAATTTTAAAACAGGAGGGATTTTTGTTACTGAAATGTTTGAGTCACGAATGAATGAAACATATTCTAGAATCGTAAGATACTATAATTCAATTAAATTTTATCGATGCTACATAATAAAACTAGTTGTTATCGCACCTTTATCTGTTCACGTCGTAAACAACTTATCTCTGTGCATCATCGTGTTTGTTTTCATGCAAAGACCTGTAATGTCATGTATGGTGTGAATTTTCCTGGCGGATAAGACTGTGACTGAATCAATTCGCTGTGGGGCACGGACACGGATTGATGGTGCAACAAGTAACGCGTTTTGAAAGTAGTCGATTATAATTGCATATAAGTATAATAACCCTCCATACTGTCGTTTTTTTTATACAAAATACACAAAAAACACTAAAAGTAAAAAAAACGTAATTTTAGCGTGGAGCTACAAACAACAAACAACACAAAACAGCCTTGGAGTGGAAAGGGTTAAGGGAAATCAGCTATTTAGGTCGTACTCATGACGCGATTTTAAAAAAAATTTCTTAAAAATGTCCATCGATCCTACCCATGAGATGACGAAAATGAGGTCCGTTCAAAATTATATATATATATATATATATATATATATATATATATATATATATGTCTGTTAACGCTCTAGCGGTCGCAATTTTTGATTGATCGTTACCAAACTCGATATTTAAACGTGTTATGCAAAAAGACAGATCAAGTTCGTTTATGGCAGAAATCGGACCAGTGAGAGTTTAGAGGGGGGATTTTAAAAAATTCGAAATATCTCTGTTACTATACGTCGGATCGAAACATTGTATAAAATCAATCGTGTTGCAAATTAAATTTACTATAAATATTGCTTTATACATTTATTCTCTATCTTGAATATTAACCGAGATATTTGCATTTGTATTG